>JAQQTO010000047.1:18617500-19217500 GCA_029884595.1 Ormosia semicastrata | reverse complement strand
CAGCGTCACACACATAGAACATATTGAATTGGAGCAATGAGAATCCAAGTTAGACTAGGATTCTACCATGGGCCAGACTCATAACAGATGAGTCCAAGGTTGCACTGCTAACCATACTGCTACTTTCACTAGAATATGACAGTCACTATTATAAATAGCACTGCTAAAGGGCTGTCAAGGAGTGTATTATGAACCCTAGCCACACCCTCATAGAAACAGTGAGAGAGTAACAGGTTTCTTTTCTCTTTGTAGCTAGCACTATGCTAGAGATGTGGGACTCCAAGATTATAGATGTTGGATGTTTTGTGAGTATGTTCGTGTAGACAACGTAGAGGCACCGTCATTGCTGTGATGCTGGTGATTTGCATCGATCGCTTTTCATCTGGCTTCAAGAGGTAAACTTGAAAAATCACGAATCAAGGCCCTTTTTTTTGCAGGGATCCTTAGTGGGAATTCTTTTTTCGCTGTGTTGTGTTTCTATAATTCCCAATATCCTTACCTCACAGCTGAAAAAGCTGCTCATCTGGGAAGGTCTCTCAGATAGGAAGAGTGTTCACTGCCTATGGGATGCGGCTCAGATGATCGGCCACCAAGTTCTCGACTCCACTCTTATCTTTGATCTTTATGTCAAACTCTTGGAGCAGGAGCATCCACCTAATCAATCATGGCTTGGCCTTAGGCTTCTTTAGGAGAAACTTTAGAGATGTATGATCAGAAAACATCACAACTTTAGATCTAAGAAAATATGATCTAAACTTATCTAATGCAAAAACAATGGATAAAAACTCCTTTTCTGCAGTTTTGTAATTTGTTTAAGCAATATCCAAAGTCCTTGAAGCATAATAAATCATATGAGTTACTTTGCTCACTCTTTGTGCCAAGATAGCTCCCACTGCATAATTCGAAGCATCACACATTAGCTTGAAAGGAAGTGTCCAATCAGGTGGCTGAATAATAGGAGTATTGGTCAAAGCCTACTTCAAATGGTTGAAAGCTTCCTTGCATTTTTTTTATCAAAATCAAACTCCACATCCTTTTATAGAAGGTTGGATAGTAGAAGGTTATCTTGCTGAAATCTTTAATAAGGCGCCTATAGAAACTTGCATGACCAAGAAAAGTATGAACTTCCGACACACATATGGGTAAGATAGAGAAGAAATCACTTCTATTTTTGCAAGATCTACCTCAATGCCCTTACTAGACATTACATGGCCTAAAACTATGCCTTGCTCTGCCATGAAATGACACTTTTCAAAATTCAAAACAAGGTTAATCTTAATGCACCTATTGTAACTTTTCGGAAGGGAACGTCACATTGTCAATTACAATGTGGAAATAAAAATTATATGAGTTAAGACCCGGTTCATTTTAATAATATGTATATGGACTCGATTATAGTTGGGTATTTAAATTGGCGAGTATTTTTTTTTTTGTTTGTTGATATAATAACTATGATGATAATGACAACAAATGGAGATAAAGGATAAAGACAGGAATGAAGCGTACATTGTAAATTAACATTTCATATTCATATATATTTATCAAACTGTTTAGTTACAAAGCCTGGTACATCAAAAAGCAAAACTATACCTGCCCCCAAAGGATTATACATAAGTATCCCCATGATATCAGAATATATAGCCCACTACAGACAAAACATCAGGCCCCCAAAATAAAATACTAGTAGCCCTCAGTGGCTACAAGTAAAGTCAATCCCTCAAGTGAGGAGGAATCGAGTCAGGATCCTCTTCGGGGTCGTCCTCAGGAACTTCCTCGGGATCTTACTCATCAGAGGAAATCACCATAAGAACCGCAGAATTACGGGATGGGGCCCGAGCTGTGGAATGAAAGGAGTCTTCCCGCGGGGTGTAATAACGGTCACCCCACATCTCGCGTATTGGAAGTTGAAATTCCAGACGTAGGCTAACACAGTAGGTGAAAAAAGGCAGCTCATGGCGCCTCCAGGCTAGAGATAATGATACATCCCCCAGATAGACGCAACGCTCAGAGCCAAAGTTGATATGCCAGCACTCTGGCCCTCCTAAGAAGGTCAGGCGCACATCTCCTAAAAATCTGTGCATGCGTGTCTCCATATTCTTCAGCAGTCGCTCAGTCGAGGTAAGGCCAAAAGCCGGGGAAATCGGGAGCTTCTGGTTCCTTGCAGTCGTCTTCGATGAGACACAATATACAGACAAATAGTAATGGAGAAATAGAGAAGAGGTAAGACATCCTACCATCATTACCAATTATAGCATCAAGAAACTAAACGGCCCAAAGCGCCCACATAGCATTTTTGACAGCAATAATGATAATAAACATTTAGCAGCAGTGATAATCAACCGAACAGTTCCAAGCAGTTATATATATATATCAGTAATGCAACGGTTCCATTTATAATAACAATGAATACCAGATAATTCATGGACCCACTATGCATATGCATACAAAATCAAAATCCTACTCCATGGAGCTAGACACAAACAATCGGAGAGAAAGATCAGGCGATATGTCTGCAACTAGGCTGCTGAGGCCAAAGTGCTATAATTCTGAATTTTCCCATGTACACATCATGGCATTATACAGACAGTCTGCACTAGATCGCGATATAGGACAGTGTCTCGGTCTGAATCGTCAGTGCGTTTGCATCAGTCTGCCCCACGAACAGAAAGCTACCAACTGCCCATTGCAAGGTACCCGCACCCTGACGCCCCCAAGGTCAACCGATGACCTACACTTGTCTACTCGTACCCGCACTAAGGTGTGTTCAACTCCTAGGCAACTAGGCCTTACGACAGTCCAACGGACATTCACAATGCATATAGACTCTATGCATAATCATGTATGATCATTATTACATACTATTCCATCATATATCACAATTTGCCAAAGTAAGAATTAACACAATCAATGGTCACTCACATGGACCCACAATAACATAATATTGTTGTTAAATAAATTAATACATTTTTAAAGTGTATTATGAATTCTTGTTTAGGTTTAGCTTTTCTTACAAAGTTTGTCTCTAAAGGAATTCTCTTAATTAATTGAATTCTCTTAATTAACTAAATTCTCTTAGATAGCTTATTCATATACACTTAGAAGGTTATTCTAAGATCTCAAAATCTCACACTCTCATGTTCTTACCCTAATTAAAATTATCCTAGGTCTTATAAAAATTCCATTCTTGGTTCTTTAAAATTTATGAATCTCGAAGTATAATTTAATTTCCCAATTTGCTAATTCTTGCATCCTGTTACCATTAATTAAATCACTAAGTGTTAGGCGATAATTATAATTTTGGATTCGACGAAGAAATGTCTCTAGTGTACAATTGAGGCTGCCATTTGACGGAAATGACCTGACAGAAGCAATATTGGTAGAAAGACATTGTTTGACAAGAATGACTAAAAAATTAATCGATTTCTGTTGAACGAAGGTTCGGTCAAGTGGTGTATAAAGTTGTCGAATCCACTAGAAGATCTGCAGGAATCCCTAATTCGATGGGTGGGTGTTGACATTGGAGAAATCTTCCAAGTGTCGAACCGACGAAAACACTATGGTCAGAAACTCTAATTCGACGGATCTGGAGAAGTTCTACGAAATGGTCAGAAACTTTACTCGACGGATTTGGCATCCTAACTCGATGAATATTGACTTTGGGAAGTTTCTGCTAAACGGACAGAAAATCTACTCGACGGATATGTCACTTTATGGATGCTGACATTCAAACTCGACGAATATTGACATTGGATAAGTTTCTCTCCCAAGTGGTCAGAAACTCTACTTGACGGATATATCACTCGATGAATATTGACATTTAAACTCGACGGGTTTGGCAATGGAGAAGTTTCTCTCCTAAGTGGTCAGAAACTCTACTCAACGAATTTGGCATTCTAACTCGACGGATTTGGAATTGGAGAAGTTTCTCTTCTAAGTGGTCAGAAACTTTACTCAACGAATTTGGCATTCTAACTCGACGGATTTGGGCTGAAGATTAATTTTGACGGGCATGGTCAGGAGTTCATACTCGACGGATTTTGACACTGCACTAAATGATCAGGAGATCAAATTCGACGGGTATGGTCAAAAGTTCAAATTGTTACTATTCTTCACATAAAATCTCCAAATTTCTGGGCTCAAAATCGTGACCATCCGAAAACCAATCGGACGTCATTTCCTTACATATTATACGTTCCAATACATTCAGTTATGTCAAAACACACAAAAACAATCAAATAGCACACATACATCACAAACAACATGCAAACAAGAACGACCCTCAATACCAATCACAGACAACATTCCTAAATGCTAAAAGAGGTTGAGGAGGAGTGTCTTCCTCTTACCTTAGAGAAGCACAAAGAAAGGTTGCTCCTTTTTGGTCAGAAATTTCGTGTTCAGCTTCCTGGAAATCCTTGAACATTTAAACTTGCAAAATCAGAACCAAATATTGAAATGGATACCCATGGTCACCAAAGTGATAGTGGGTTACGAAAATGAGAAGGGAGGAAGAAAAAGCTGAGAGCTTTACCTTAAAGCTCCAACCTTTAAGCTTCAAAGATGGAAGAGAATGAAGATGGAGGAAATGGTGAACTTTGAAGATGACTTCCTCAAAGATGGTGGTCCTCCAAATACAAAATGGTGCAAGGAGTGTGACGATTTTGAAGATAAAAATGGAGGTGTGATTTGTAATGATGTTGCTGCTGTGGAGTGAAAAGAGAAGAGAGAAAGATGAGTGAACAGTGAACTACGTATTGGGAGGAGGGGAAATGAGAGAAAGAAAATGAATTATGCCCCCTTAGTCAACGCGCAGCACCAAAAAAGGGAGGAGAGAGAAAAAAGAAAGTGGTTGGAGGAAGCTTCCTTGAGAAGCTTCGCGCGTTTCTCGATAAAGTGCATGGTAAGCTTGTCTCCTTAATTTAATACACTAGACAAATGATTAATTTCACTGTTAGAATTATTTTCTCAGTGAATAAAAGTTATAATTGATGAAAATAATATTTTATTATTCATCAGATAATTTTATGATACCGCGATTTTATCTAGCAGGTAAAACCTTGAAAAACATAAACCTCACAAACTGTGCCCGGCCTCGGGTTTAGTAAGATCCCCCGTTGACACGTTGACAGTTCAAGGTTTACCAGCCTTAGGGAAAACATTTCGTTATCCCAGCTCTGTTCAGTGCGCACGCAAAATGAAAAATATATTAAAATATTCATCATTTCCAGAAAAATCCACAAAAATTCCTAAAAATCATAAATATTATAAAATAATTATTTATAACGAAATAAAGAATTTTCGGGATATTACAACACTCCCCTTCTAAAAAGGAATTTCGTCCTCGAAATTTACATACCTTAGAATAACTGTGGGTGTTGCTCCTTCATTTTGTCTTCCAGCTCCCAGGTTGCATCTCCAGTCACCTCGTTCCAGATTACTTTCACCAATGCGATCTCTTTCCCTCTTAATTGCTTTATCCTCCTATCCTCGATTCTTACAGGAGACGTCTCATAAGTTAATCTTTTAATTGTACTGTATCCGGTGCTATGACATGACTTGGGTCAGGAAGGTATTTTCGAAGTTGTGACACATGGAAAACATTATGAATGTTTGAAAGGAAAGGAGGTAAGGATATTTGGTAGGCTACAGGACCTACACGACGAATGATTTGGTATGGTCCAAGAAATTTTGGAGTGAGTTTTCTAGATTTTAAAGCCTGGCCTACCCCAGTCGTAGGTGTGACTTTCAGGAATACATGCTCGCCTTCCTCAAACTCAAGAGGCTTTCTCCTTTGGTCTGCATAACTCTTTTGTCGACTCTGAGCCGTCCTCATCTTTTCCTGAATCATCTTAACTTTCTCAGATGTCTGCTGTATAATCTCTGGTCCAACAGTAAGGCACTCGCCATCATGGTACCAACACAGAGGTGTTCGACACCGTCGACCATACAGAGCTTCATAGGGTGCCATTCCTATGCTCGAATGATAACTGTTGTTGTAGGTGGCTATCAATGGTAGAACTTCATCCCAACTTTCAGTCAGCTCTATGGTGCAAGCTCTAAGCAAATCTTCCAAAGATTGGATCGTCCTCCCTGATTGACCATCGGTCTGCGGATGATAGGCAAAACTCAGTCGTAACTTCGTCCCCAATGCTTTTTGTAAACTCTCCCAGAAATTTAAAGTAAATATCGGATCCCTATCTGAAACAATACTTGTAGGCACACCGTGCAGTCTAATAATTTCTCCAATATAGATCTGAGTCAATCTCTCTAGTTTATATTTTATGTCGATCGGGAGAAAATGTGCCGATTTTGTGAGTCGGTCGACAATTACCCAAATCAAATCATGGCCTTTTCTTGTTCTTGGCAATCCAACTACAAAATCCATTGCAATACTATCCCACTTCCATTCAGGAATAGACAACGATTGCAGCAATCTCGCTGGTCTCTGATGTTCCACTTTAGCTTTTTGACAAACGAGACAAGTCGATACGCGCCTAGTGACGTCACTCTTCATTCCATGCCACCAGAACAACTTCTTCAAGTCTTGGTACATTTTTGTTATGCCCGGATGTATACTCAGTTGGCTTGTATGAGCATGGTTAATAATGTATTCTCTAAGTTCTTGGTCTCGGGGAATACAAACCCTTCCACGGAATCTCAAAATTCCGTCTGTTCCTTTCGTAAACACTGTTTCATTGCCTTGCTTCACTTGATCTCTCACTTCTTGTAAGAATTTTTCAACCTTCTGCTTTTCCCGTATGTCATCCATCAGCTCACTTGTGATGGTAACTATATTCATGCAAATCTTCCCTGGTTCTAACTCCACAAAAGACCATACATCTCTAAACTGCTCTGGCATATCCTTTTCCTTGATCATCAAGGCAGAGACACTGATCGTCTTCCTACTCAGGGCGTCTGCCACAACATTTGCCTTGCCAGGGTGGTACAGAAGTTGGAAATCATAATCCTTTAGGAACTCTAACCACCTTCGCTGCCTCATGTTCAACTCCTTCTGATCATACAAATACTTTAGACTCTTGTGATCACTAAAAATGTTGAACGTTGCTCCATAGAGAAAATGCCTCCATATCGTCAAAGCAAAAACTACAGCCGTTAATTCCAAGTCGTGCGTCGGGTAGTTCTTCTCGTGCACTCGCAACTGCCTTGAAGCATAAGCCACTACCCTTCCATGTTGCATGAGTACAGATCCCAGTCCTTGGTATGAAGCGTCACAGTACACTTCAAACTGCTCATTCGGATCATGTAGCACTAACATCGGTGAAGTAGTCAGTCGATTCTTCAACTCTTGGAAACTCTGCTCACAGTTGTCAGTCCACTCAAAAGCTTGGTTTTTCCTTGTGAGTTGTGTAAGTGGTCCAACAATCTTGGAGAATCCCTCAATGAACCTCCGGTAATATCCAGCTAAACCCACGAAGCTTCGAATCCCTGTCACTGACTTCGACTGTTCCCATTGTAGCACTGCATCTACCTTCGATGGATCCACTGCAATCCCATCCTTCGAGATCACGTGACCCAGAAACTTAACTTCTTCTAGCCAAAACTCACATTTTGACAGTTTGGCATATAATTCATTCTCCTTCAGAATCTGAAGAACTATACTGAGGTGTTCAGCATGGTCCTCCCGATTTTGAGAGTATACCAGAATGTCATCAATGAAGACCACTACGAATTTGTCCAAGTAAGGATGAAAGATCCTGTTCATGTAGTCCATAAATATAGCTGGTGAATTCGTCATGCCAAACGGCATCACGAGATATTCGTAATAACCGTATCGAGTACAAAAAGCAGTCTTAGGTACATCTTCCGTCTTTACTCGTATCTGATGATACCCAGATCGCAGATCGATCTTCGAAAACACCGCTGCTCCCTTCAGTTGGTCCATTAAGTCATCAATTCTCGGGAATGGATATTTGTTCTTAATTGTTACCTTGTTCAGCTGTCGATAGTCCACACATAATCTTGAGGTGCCATCCTTCTTGCGAACTAACAGCACCAGTGCTCCCCATGGTGACATACTTGGTCTGACAAATTGCTTTTCCAAAAGCTCCTCCAGCTGTTTCTTGAGCTCAGCTAACTCTATCGGTGCCATCCTATACGGTGCTATAGACACGGGACCAACTCCCGGTACTAGGTCGATAGCAAACTCTATCTCTCGAGCCGGTGGTAAACCAGGTATATCCTCAGGAAAGACTTCGGGAAACTCATTCACCACTGGAATTGTGTTCACATCAACCTCGCTCTCGACTTTTAAAGAAGATAGTAGTATGTATCCGTGAGCTCTTTCTTTCAAGAAAGCTTGAACTCGGTTGGCCGTCAAAAATCTAGAATTCTCATCTATGGGAAAAACTATGGTCTTTCTAGAATAGTCTAACAAAACATGGTTAGAAGACAACCAGTCCATCCCTAAAATAATATCTAGTTAGGAAAGGGGTAAACAAATCAGATCAACCGAAAAGGTTTGACCTTTAACAACCAATGGACAGTTTAAACGGACTTTGGTAATAACTACCGGTTTATCAGTGGGGGTAGAAACAGTTAAGTCAAAAGGTAAATACGATATAGGTAGACCCAGTCTTTGCACACAGTCATACGATATGAAAGAATGGGTTACCCCAGAGTCATACAGTACAGTTAAAAGATTACCTTCTATGGTGCCTTCCCCCTATATTAAATCTTCAGATTCGGAGGCTTCAGCTCCTCTCATAGTGTAAACTCGCCCTCTAGTTTGTGGTCTCTTGGCTCTTGCAGCATTCACTGAAGGTTCGGCCTTTGCCTGATTGCAGTCTCGGGACACGTGGCCAGGTTTGCCACATCTGAAACAGATGAAGCCCTTCATGGTACAGTCCCTTGTGAGATGGTCTTTCCCACACTTTAGACATTTGGAAGGATACGCCGTGTTCTGGCCAGTCCGGTTCCCAGTAGAACCTCCACTAGAACTTCCACCCATGGCTTGTTGCTGATTCCCCGTTGGTCAGGAGTATGACTTCTTCTGGAAGTGGTTAGCACTGTTACTGCCGCCTCTCTGGAATCTCGTAGGCCCAAAGTTCCTGTTCCTGGTTTCTCTAGATTGCTCTAGAGCCTCTACATCACAGCAAGTATCCAGC
This sequence comes from Ormosia semicastrata, assembly GCA_029884595.1. NCBI lineage: Eukaryota > Viridiplantae > Streptophyta > Magnoliopsida > Fabales > Fabaceae > Ormosia > Ormosia semicastrata. The sequence goes on along the minus strand of JAQQTO010000047.1, from coordinate 19,208,375 downwards.
AGTTGTGAGAATTCATTGATCCTCAAGGTGATCACAGCCTTCTTCACCTCATACCTCAGTCTTTCCGTGAATCTTCGGCATTTCCATGCTTCACTTGGTTGATTCTGGAAGTATGTTGAAAACTATGACAAGTTTTCGAATTTCGCTGCGTACTCGCTAACACTCATGTTTCCTTGTCACAGGTTGAGGAATTCCGACTCCTTCGCGTGCCTTGCGCTTGCGGGAAAGTACTTATCCAAGAACTTTTCTTTGAATAACTCCCAAGTAATCTCTCGGTTTGCAGCTTCCAACATTCTCTGCACTCCGTTCCACCAGTTCTCAGCGTTGCCTACCAACATAAACGTAGCATAGTTAACCTTCTTGTCCTCAGTGCAGTTCATTCCTCAAAAGACTTTTTCTAACTCCTTAAGCCACAGACTAGCCTTGTCCGGATCAAATTCTCCTTTCAATTGAAGAGGGTTGTGGCGTCGAAACTCTGCTAAATTTTGAGCATCAGCAGTAGCCTCTAGCTGTTGAGCAGCTCGCTCTTGTTGTTGTGCAACTCTCTCTTGCTGCTGAGCAGCTTGCTCGGTTTGTTGTGTGACGGCCTCAGCCATCCTCTGCATTGCTGTTATAGCAGTTGCCATGTCTTCCCTTCGCGCCATCTTAATTTCTTAGAATGGATTAACTGAAAACATAGGAAAGTCAATTGCATTCACTAGGAATACCACACAATACACCTTTACACATACTATTCAGAGAACACATAGCACAAACAAGACAGACTCAATCACAAGACCCAAAGAAACATAAATCGGGGCCTGATACCAACTTAATGTAACTACCCTTTTCGGAAGGGAACGTCACATTGTCAATTACAATGCGAAAATAAAAATTATATGAGTTAAGACCCGGTTCATTTTAATAATATGTATATGTACTCGATTATAGTTGGGTATTTAAATTGGCGAGTATTTTTTTTTTTGTTTGTTGGTATAATAACCATGATGAAAATGACAACAAATGGAGATAAAGGATAAAGACAGGAATGAAGCGTACATTGTAAATTAACATTTCATATTCATATATATTTATCAAATTGTTTAGTTACAAAGCCTGGTACATCAAAAAGCAAAACTATACCTGCCTCCAAAGGATTATACATAAGTATCCCCACGGTATCAGAATATACAGCCCACTATAGACAAAACATCAGGGCCCCAAAATAAAATACTGGTAGCCCTCAGTGGCTACAAGTAAAGTCAATCCCTTAAGTGAGGAGGAATCGAGTTAGGATTCTCTTCAGGATCCTCTTCGGGGTCGTCCTCAGAAACTTCCTCGGGATCTTCCTCATCAGAGGAAATCACCATAGGAACCGTAGAATTACAGGACGGGGCCTGAGCTGTGGAATGAAAGGAGTCTTCCCGCAGGGTGTAATAACAGTCACCCCACATCTCGTGTATCAGAAGTTGAAATTCCAGACGTAGGCTAACACAGCAGGTGAAAACAGGCGATTCATGGCGCCTCCAGGCTAGAGATAATGATACATCCCCGAAACAGACGCAACACTCAGAGTCAAAGTTGATATGCCAGCACTCTGGCCCTCCTAAGAAGGTCAGGCGCACATCTCCCAAAAATCTGTGCGTGCGTGTCTCTATATTCTTCAGCAGTCGCTCAGTCGATGTAAGGCCAAAAGCCGGGGAAATCGGGAGCTTCTGGTTCCTTACAGTCGTCTTTGATGAGATGTAATATACAGACAAACAGTAATGGAGAAATAGAGAAGAGGTAAGACATCCTATCATCATTACCAATTATAGCATCAAGAAACTAAACGGCACAAAGCGCCTACATAGCATTTTTGACAGCAATAATGATAATAAACATTTAGCAGCAGTTATAATCAACTAAACAGTTCCAGGCAGTTATATATATATCAGTAATGCAACGGTTCCATTTATAATAACAATGAATGCCAGATAATTCATGGACCCACTATGCATATGCATACAAAATCAAAATCCTACTCCATGGAGCTAGACACAAACGGTCGGAGAGAAGATCAGGCGACATGTCTGCAACTAGGCTGCCGAGGCCAAAGTGCTATAATTCTGAATTTTCCCACGTGCACATCATGGCATTATACAGACAGTCTGCACTAGATCACGATATAGGACAGTGTCTCGGTCCGGATCGTCAGTGCATTTGCATTGGTTTGCCCCACGAACAGAGAGCTACCAACTGCCCATTGCGAGGTACCGGCACCCTAACGCCCCTAAGGTCAACCGATGACCTACACTTGTCTATTCGCATCCGCACTAAGGTGTGTTCAACTCCTAGGCAACTAGGCCTTACGATAGTCCAACGGACATTCACAATGCATACAGACTCTATGCATAATCATGTATGATCATTATTACATACTATTCCATCATATGTCACAATTTGCCAAAGTAAGAATTAACACAATCAATGGTCACTCACATGGACCCACAATAACATAAAATTATTGTTAAATAAATTAATACATTTTTAAAGTGTATTATGAATTCTTGTTTAGGTTTAGCTTTTCTTACAAAGTTTGTCTCTAAAAGAATTCTCTTAATTAATTGAATTCTCTTAATTAACTAAATTCTCTTAGATAGCTTATTCATATACACTTAGAAGGTTATTCTAAGATCTCAAAATCTCACACTCTCATGTTCTTACCCTAATTAAAATTATCCTAGGTCTTATGAAAATTCCATTCTTGGTTCTTTAAAATTTATGAATCTCGAACTATAATTTAATTTCCCAATTTGATAATTCTTGTATCCTGTTACCACTAATTAAATCACTAAGTGTTGGGCGATAATTATAATTTTGGATTCGATGAAGAAATGTCTCTAGTGTACAATTGAGGCTGCAATTCGATGGAAATGACCTAACAGAAGCAATGTTGGTAGAAAGACATTGTTTGACAAGAATGGCTAAAAAAATAATCGATTTCTGTCGAACGAAGGTTCGGTCGAGTGGTGTATAAAGTTGTCGAATCCATTAGAAGATCTGCAGGAATCCCTAATTCGACGGGTGGGTGTTGACGTTGGAGAAATCTTCCAAGTGTTGAACCGACGAAAACACTATGGTCAGAAACTCTAATTCGACGGATCTGGAGGAGTTCTACTAAATGGTCAGAAACTCTACTCGACGGATTTGGCATCCTAACTCGATGAATATTGACTTTAGGAAGTTTCTGCTAAACGGACAGAAAATCTACTCGACGGATATGTCACTCGACGGATGCTGACATTCAAACTCGACGAATATTGAGATTGGGTAAGTTTCTCTCCCAAGTGGTCAGAAACTCTACTCGACGGATATATTACTCGACGAATATTGACATTCAAACTCGACGGATTTGGCATTGGAGAAGTTTCTCTCCTAAGTGGTCAGAAACTCTACTCGACGAATTTGGCATTCTAACTCGATGGATTTGGCATTGGAGAAGTTTCTCTCCTAAGTGGTCAGAAACTCTACTCGACGAATTTGGCATTCTAACTCGACGGATTTAGCCTAAAGATTAATTTCGACGGGCATGGTCAGGAGTTCATACTCGACAGATTTTGACATTGCACTAAATGATCAGGAGATCAAATTCGACGGGTATGGTCAGAAGTTCAAATTGTTACTATTCTTTACACAAAATCTCCAAATTTCTGGGCTCAAAACCATGACCATCCGAAAACCAATCGGACGTCATTTCCTTCCATATTATACGTTCCAATACATTCAGTTATGTCAAAACACACAAAAATAATCAAATAGCACACATACATCACAAACAACATGCAAACAAGAACGACCCTCAATACCAATCACAAACAACGTTCCTAAATGCTAAAAGAGGTTAAGGAGGAGTGTCTTCCTCTTACCTTAGAGAAGCACAAAGAAAGGTTGCTCCTTTTTGGTCAGAAATTTCGTGTTCAGCTTCCTAGAAATCCTTTAACATTTAAACTTGCAAAATCAGAACCAAATATTGAAATGGATACCCATGGTCACCAAAGTGACAGTGGGTTACGAAAATGAGAAGGGAGGAAGAAAAAGTCGAGAGCTTTACCTTAAAGCTCCAACCTTTAAGCTTCAAAGATGGAAGAGAATGAAGATGGAGGAAATGGTGAACTTTGAAGATGACTTCCTCAAAGATGGTGGTCCTCCAAATACAAAATTGTGCAAGGAGTGTGACGGTTTTGAAGATAAAAATGGAGGTGTGATTTGTAATGATGTTGCTGCTGTGGAGTGAAAAGAGAAGAGAGAAAGATGAGTGAACAGTGAGCTGCGTATTGGGAGAAGGGGAAATGAGAGAAAGAAAATGAATTATGCCCCCTTAGTCAACGTGCAGCACCAAAAAAGGGAGGAGAGAGAAAAAAAAAGTGGTTGGAGGAAGCTTCCTTGAGAAGCTTCGCGCGTTTCTCAATAAAGTGCATGGTAAGCTTGTCTCCTTAATTTAATACACTAGACAGATGATTAATTTCACTGTTAGAATTATTTTTTCAGTCAATAAAAGTTATAATTGATGAAAATAATATTTTATTATTCATCAGATAATTTTATGATACCGCAATTTTATCTAGCAGATAAAACCTTGAAAAAAGCAAACCTCACAAATTGTGCCTGACCTCGGGTTTAGTAAGATGCCCCGTTGACACGTTGACAGTTCAAGGTTTACCAGCCTTAGGGAAAACATTTTGTTATCCTGGCTCCGCTCAATGCGCACGCAAAACGAAGAATATATTAAAATATTCATCATTTCTAGAAAAATCCACAAAAATTCCTAAAAATCATAAATATTATAAAAATGATTATTTATAACGAAATAAAGAATTTTCAGAATGTTACACCTATTCAATACTCAATGCACCTATGCAATAATACGATTTCCCAGCTAATCTATCTAACATTTGATCATTAAAAAGTAAAAGGTAATGATCCTTTCGGGTGGCTTTGTTGAACTTTCTATAATCTATGCAAACTCTCTAACTATTCTACACCCTAGTAGGAATTAGCTCATTATTTTGATTTGCTACTATTGTAACCCCAGATTTCTTTGGAACTACTTGCACCGGGCTCACCCATTTACTATCAGAGATGGGGTAAATAATGTCAACTTGCAATAGCTTCGTCACTTCCTTCTTCACCACATCCAGAATTAGTGGATTCAGTCTCCTTTGTGGCTGTCTCACTAGTTTAGCTCCCTCCTCAAGCAAGATTCAATTCATGCACGTAGAAGGACTAATACCAAGAATGTCTACAAGTGTCCATCTGATGGCTCTCTTGTGCTCTCTCAGAATCTGTAGCAATTTCTCTTCTTGTTCAGCATGGAGGTTCTTAGCTATAATCATTGGAAGCTTCTCATCATCATCTAAGTATGCATATTTAAGATGCACAGGTATAGGCTTTAACTCTAATTTGGGTGGCTGCACTATGGAAGGAAGCAATCTGGTAGTGGAAGGTATTTCTGCAGACTGAATTTCTGCATAATTAGCAACTGTTGCATAATTTGTGAAAATATACTCATCATTTCTCAAAAATGAAAAAATTTTAGCATATGCAATACACATCGCAACACTATCACAACTAGTACATAAGTGACAATGAACAGAATCATGAAAATATGGAAAAATAGGAAATTCAGCACACAACTCATAGTAAGTATCCTCAACTAATTTAGCAAGCAAATCTATATGAAAAATAGAATATTCCTCCATAGGATGCTTCATTGCATAAAAAATGTTAAACTACACTAAAATATCTCCAAACTTCATGGAAAGAGTTCCAACATGCACATCTATTTTGGTCCTTGCAATCTTGAGTAATGGGCTCCCTAAAATGATTGGATCCTTATTGGATGGCGACTCTCCCTTCGTATCCATAATGTAAAAATCAGCAGGAAAGATTAGCTCATCAACTCTCACTAAAACATCTTCTATAAAGCCTGCTCGGTATGCATTGCTTCGATTTGTTAATTGAATCACGACATTTGTTGCTTGCAAAGGTCTAAGTCCAAGAGAATTAAAAATAGACATAGGCATCACATTTATCGAAGCGCTTAGATCTAACATAGCATTCTTGAATTTGTAATTGCTTATAATGCATGGAATTGTAAATGTTCCTAGATCCTTGCAATGTTGAGGAATTGGTTGAATGAGGGATGAAACATTCTATCCCATACTGATTCTTTCATTACCCTTTAGTCTCCTCTTGTGTGTGCATAACTCCTTCAAAAACTTAGCATATTTCAAAATTTGCTTGATTGCATCGAGCAATGGAATATTCACTTTCACTTTCCTAAAGGTCTCAAGAAGTTCTCTATATTTCTCTGCCTCATCTACTTTTCTAGACTAAAGGGCCCTCTGTGGAAATGGAAGAGGTACTGTGTAACACCCCCTCCAAAGGGCTTTACATTTCAACTAACTCCTTTTTCAAAAACCAACCTTTACACAAGTTATAAAAAGATTGACATTATAAAACATGAGTTTCAAAATTCTCTTTTCAACGAACAATATCGACTTATCAAATAATAAAGACACAAGGCATAAGAACTGGAAAATATCTTTTCATAAAACGAAGTTCATTACATCCTTAAGTACATTAACTCATATTGCAAAAGTATAAAACTCAAGTACTCCAAATAGTAAATATACATGTATATGACCACCAAAAGAAAACTGAACCTAGTCCAAGTCTCAATACTTGAAGAACAGGGTTTTGCACCCAATCTTCAACCAAATCTCCTTCGGAATCCCTAACAGACAAAGCCCCCAATCGGGCATGTCACAAAAAATGGAAGTCCAAGCAGTCGCCTCCATGAAGTCCTCCCTCAAGGAAGCTCTCCAAGAGGCACGCAAAACAGCTACATCCACCGTACAAGTAGTGGCATCACGCCGAGCCCTGCTCCAAAGCAAAGTGACATATCCGTCATACCAAATGCGAAAATATCCCAATGAATGCTCCACGCTTCCACTATGCCCATGAAACTACAGTCGAGTGAAACCTCACGGATCTTGCCTCAGCGCCAATGTAGTCTTTACAGACATGAGAATGAGATAGAAGTAAACAGAAAATACGATGAAAGAGGTGAGATCCCCTACATCAATACCATCATATGGCAAGAAACACAACGAAAGACAATGATGCCTTTCACATACAACAACATTAAATAAAAGCATATATAATCAGGTCAATACAAGAATATTACAAAATAACAAATATAATCATATTATTACAGAGATATCACAAGACAACAGGCATAATTATATTATCAACTGGTAAGTGATTCAACAATGTATATCTCAATACATGAATATTGCCTATGCCACGAAATATGTAAATTGACTATGCATATGCACAATGCATATACTGACCATCTTTATGCACAGTGTACTCAATTCCTACTCCATGGAACTAGACTTAAGATTCAGAGATGAATGTCCCAGAAGATCTATCCCCCCTCAAAAGATAGTCTACGCCGGGCCACGAAAAGTAATAGTGTACTGTTGGGCTGCCAGTGCGTTGCAACGATGTTCACGGCCAGGGGTATATAATGTGATAGCATAATTACCAAGTGAATCACCACGCCCTGGATGTCCCTCTTGATCTATCAAAGATCCCACTATCCTGTAAGTTCTCGTTCACTCTTAGGCATAAAACGCCACAACTGTATAATGCTCAAATGTATATTCAATGAAATCAAACCACCGTTGAACTGTTCCAATGATATTAAAACAACCGCCCATACAATTGTTTAATACCATTAATATCAATGGTATTATATAGCCGCCCATACAACTACATAATATCACTGAATTATATCCAGGTTTCTTATGATAACAAGTCACATCTGACTCAACCATCTATCTAATGTTTCTGGTTATAAAAGTAAACCACATCTGACTAAATTGTCTATCTGATGTTTCTGGTGTAACACCCTCCTCAAGGTGCCACACTTTATGCTATTTAATTACCAAATTACCCTTCAATTAAATATCGCGCTTGTATTATAAATACGAGTTATAAAATTTCTTGATGATAATAAGTTAAACTTAGCAGAAAATAAAGACATAACAACATGGTCACACAAAATTTACATCATATATATACATACAAGCTTTTAGTACTGTCGTACTTAAATATTTTACAAACTAGACTTCCAAAATATTTAAACTTTAAACTTTAAAACTAACATATAGCCCAAATCCTACTAGACAATGAGAACCCTCAGACGGGTCTTCCTCAGATTCCTCAGCAGATAGGAATCCACTATGATGTGCAGTCCTACAGACAGGTGTCCGAGCAGACGACACAATACTAACCGTACTAGGAGTACGATAGTAAGCTCCCCAATACTGCCCAATAGATATTGGAAATTCTAGTTGTACATAAATATTGACAGAAAAGTAAGGGTTTCCTAAATGTTGTCTACTCAATCTAATATTTAGGTCTCCCAAGTAATAGATACTCTCTCTAAGTCTACAGTCCATGCCTCATCTCCTCCGATGAATGTAAACCTCGGTAGCCAAGGAAACTAGGTATCTCGCATCTCTTCAAAACTCGACATCCTCGGTAGGAATCACTCCTCCTCGCTTTCTTGCTCTTTTCTTCTTCCGGACGTCTTATCAAATATAAATATAATACCAAACATACATACAAAGAGGTGAGATCACCTACGCCAATACCAAGATGGCAAAGAATGAAGATAAACACATACAATATCTCATACAGCTTATCATACCACAATTACAATTATGCCACTAACATCAATATCATCACAAGACATGTAATACACAATAATTACAATCATGTTATTATCAATAATCAATAAATCAATAAATCAATTATCATAAACAAAAATTACGATAATACCCTCTATCATTATATGTATGCACACAGACTCAATTTCCTACTCCATGGAGCTACAACTCAGGTCTGAGAAAGTGATCGAAAAGAAGTGTCGGTACCAACATGCCTTGCACCACGTGCTTAATTTTGCACATCCAGCATATACACGACAGTCTTTATCAGATCTTGATTAGGGATAGTGTCTCGGTCCGGATCATTGATGTGTTGCGTCGGTCTAACCCATGGTACAGAAGAGCTACCATCTGCCCATTGTAGGCAACCCGTACCCCAATGCCCCCAAGGTCAACGAGTGACTTACACTACGCGTATCACACCCACTCAGGAGGTGTAGTCTCTCCTAGGCAACTAGCCTCATACAGTCCATCGGACTTTTCCAATGCATGTACTATGCACTACTCACATTTCCAATTTATATCACATAATCGGGGTCCACACAGTAATCTAACAGTATTATTATTGTATTTTAATCGCGTAGTCATATTTTCGTATTTTCTTAGTTGCGACTCAATTCTGTCACCTTTTCAAAATCGCGTAGCGATTTTTCAACATTTTCCAATCGCGTAAATATTTTTCTCACGTTTTAAATCAAAAATACTATTTTTCTCATTTTAATACTAAAATTGGCTTTATTTTCCATATTTGCACTTTAGTCCCTCAAAAACTAATATTTATGAAACAACCCCTCATAAAATCTATATTTACAAAATTGTCCCTCAAAATTTAATATTTATAGAAAAGTCCCTTATAAATTATTATTTACTAAAAAGTCCCTCATCAAATTTATATTTACGAAATCATCCCTCTTTTATAAAATATTTACAGTTTGACCCCTCTAAAAATAATATTTACATTATGACCCCTCAAAAATCAATATTTATACTATGGCCCCTCATTTTGATAAAATTTGTAATTTAGTCCTTCTTTTATAAAAATTTGCGGTATAACTCCTCTCTAAAAATCGGTAAATGGTATTATTTTCAAAATTTGTTATTCCCTTTCTTTAATACCCATAAAATCATATTATTTTACCATACTCAAATTTTTCCCAGATTCATTTAAATGCCTCAGTTCTCATTTTAATTCATCAATGTAAGGACTTTGGTCCTTTTTCCATAGTATAGCCGTGAGCCTCAGTACTCTTTGGAGTACACATACAATCGATTCATCATATTAAATTACACATACAATCTCATACTTTCATAATTTCACATACACATATAATATCAAAGTTTTAAGCATTTAATCACACATGCAAGCATAGAAACTCAATCAAACACAACACAAACACAATCAAATAATCGGTGAAGAACCCTTATGGATTTTTCACCGTACAAAACCATCCTCACACCACCAAAACTTGGTTTGTGAGGTTAAATCTCCCTCTTACCTCTTGTAGACAATTTTAATCGGTTAGTTCTCCTCCTATCCTTCAAATCCAAGCAATCCACCAAACAAATCCCTAAAATTCTTAAACAATTGTTAAAAACACATACAAGGTACAATATTGAAAAACCATGGAACAATCATGGTTAGAAAAATTAGAAATCCAATTTTGAACCATAAACTCAAGACTTACCCTTAAGTAAGTAGCAAAAGATTGGATTTTGGACAAGCCAGAGTAGTTTTTTGGAAAAACTATGTGAATGAAAAGTGTTTAGAATGGGATTTGGGTTTAGGAAATATGATTGGATAGAATTATAGAGGTTTGGTAGTATAGATGGTGGTCTTGGTCGAATATGGAGAGAAAGAGAGAAAGAAATGTGTGCTTGGTTCTTGGTAGCTTTTTGAGAGAAAATGGAGGCTTTGATTTTGTGATAAGTGTAATAAACTAAAGTGAAATGAAATAAGGAGTGCAGCCGTGTGTGGGCTGTTTTAGTGAGGTTGAGTGATCAATTTTGCATGTTGAAATATCCTAAAGTGTTCACACTTGTGCACATGGCTTACGTCATGTTGGATGGTTCTTGAACCTTGTAGATTCAAGCCACTTGCCTCCTCATTTTGCAGCCCCAAAACCGTGCAGCCCTCCACCTTTTTAATGGCTTAATTACTTCCAAATTAGTCCTAATTATATGCTAACTAATTAAGGAATTAGTTAGGTTAAATATCCTAACCAATTTTAATTAACATACTAATCATATAACTAATTAATTTAATATATATTAGCATATATTATAACCTTTAATTAATATTAGGATATCTAATTAGTATTTAGATTATAATTAATTCATAACTAAGCTAGTTCATTTAGTTTACTAATTAAGTAATTAGATTAATTGAATTAAGCTTAATTAGGTTACTAACCATTTTCAAGCCTACAATCTTTGACTAAATCCTAACCCTTGATTCATCTTTAATTTCTAGCCATAGATCACATCTAGGGTAGATATCAATTGGTCATAAAGCTATCATTCTAATCTCACCATTGATTAGATCAACGGCTAAGATTAAAGCTTCTAAAGTAAGCTTTACAATCCAATGGCTCACAAAGAAGTCCATGCTTCTTTTGTTGACTCTTTCTAATTGGTTTAGAAAGTCAAGCCATCCATTTTGACCATTTCTTATTGGTTTAGATTTCTATCCAGTGAGCATCGTTGACTGCTATACTAAACGTGGGCCCCACGAACTTTTTCGGGTCCACAAATAATTTTTCTACTATTTTTGAGACAAGAGTCTTGTTGAATAAAATAATATTATAAAAATATAAAATTATTTTATTGCACGCTTAAATCCTAAAATTACGAGATTAATATATATATCAATCAAAATTGGGTTTAGTAAGATCCCCAAATCTAATTAATTAAATAAGATTTTTCCCCGAGAAAATTATTATTTTCTTGACTCGAGCAAATCACACAAAATGATCAAAAATGATCTCGAGAAGTCAAACTATTTTTATAACACATAGAAAATGTAAAAAAGGTAATTACGCTATTACTATTCACATAGTCAGAATTTGGGGTATTACAACTCTCCCCCTCTAAAATAAAGTTTCGTCCTCGAAACTTGACATACATATTCAAAATAAAAATGGATACTGCTCTCTTATCTTCTCTTCCAACTCCCATGTAGCTTCACCACTTATATCATTCCATACCACTTTAACCAATGCGATGTCCTTTCCTCGAAGTTGCTTTATCCTTCGATCTTCAATTTTGGTCGGAAATGTCTCATAGGTCAAGTTTTCCTTTAGTTGTATAGTGTCTAGCTCAATAACATGAGTCGGATCAGAAATATATTTCCGTAGTTGTGATACGTGAAATACATTATGAAGATTTGATAAGAACGGTGGTAATGCAATCTGATAAGCTACCGGACCTACCCGACGAAGTATCTGATACGGTCCAATAAACTTCGGAGTAAGCTTCCTCGACTTGATTACCCGTCCAACCCCAGTCATAGGTGTCACACGTAGAAATACATGGTCACCCTCTTCAAATTCAAGCGGTCTTCGTCTTTTATCTGCATAACTCTTTTGCCGCGTCTGAGTTGTTCTCATCTTATCTTGGATCATCTTCACTTTCTCAATTGTCTGCTGCACAAACTCAGGTCCTACCACAGTACTTTCACCATCATGGTACCAACACAACGGCGTTCTACATCTTCTCCCATATAAAGTTTCATAGGGTGTCATCCCTATGCTTGAATGGAAACTATTATTGTAAGTGAACTCTATCAACAGTAGAAATTCATCCCAACAACTAGTTTGCTCTAGAACACAAGCCCTCAACAAGTCCTCCAATGACTGAATCGTCCTTTCTGACTGACCATCAGTTTGTGGATGGTAAGCAGAACTCAAACGTAGCTTCGTTCCCATCGCTTCTTACAAACTGTTCCAGAATCTCAATGTAAATCGCGGATCTCGATCAAAAATTATACTGGATGGTACACCATGAAGTCTAACAATTTCATTGATGTACACTTGAGCTAACTTTTCCATTGAGTACTTAATATTAATCGGTAAAAAGTGTGCCGACTTTGTAAGCCAATCAATAATCACCCATATAGAATCGTGACCCTTCCGAGTCTTTGGCAGTGCAGTTACGAAATTCATTGCTATATCATCCCATTTCCACTCAGGAATAGGCAAAGGTTGCAACATTCCTGATGGTCTCTGGTGTTCTACTTTGGCCTTCTGACAAATCAAACAGGATGATACATATTCTGTAACATCCCTCTTCATTCCTTGCCACTAATATAGCTGTTTCAAATCCTGGTACATCTTCGTGGCTCCTGGATGCATACTCAATTTGCTTCGATGAGCTTCATCCAAAATTGATCTCTTTAGTTCTGGATCGTTTGGTATACAAACTCTCCCCTTGAACTTCAAAATTCCATCAACACCCTCGCTGAATTCCAATTCCGCTCCTTGACTTCTTGCTTCCTTTGCTTCTTGCAAATACTGATCATTGTTTTGCCCTTCTCGTATTCTATCCATCAAGTTATTCGAAATAACGATCAGGTTCAAACATATCTTTCCTGGCGTCAACTTCACAGATAATCGCATATCCCGAAACTCTTCTATTAGTTCCTTCTCCTTTATCATCATAACAGAAGCATTAAGTGCCTTCCTACTTAAAGCATCCGCTACGACATTCGCCTTCCCGGGATGATACTATAACTGAAAGTCATAATCTTTCAGAAACTCGAGGCAACGCCTTTGTCTCATGTTCAACTCTTTCTGGTCAAACAGATACTTCAAACTTTTATGGTCACTAAAAACAGTGAACATTGCCCCATAGAGAAAATGTCTCCATACCTTCAATGCAAACACCACTGCTGCTAACTCCAAGTCATGAGTCGGATAATTCCTCTCATGCACTTTTAACTACCTCGACGCATATGCCACAACTTGACGGTTTTGCATAAGTACACAACCCAATCCCTGATACGAAGCATCACAATACACCTCAAAAGGTTCATTCGGATCAGGCAGAATCAAAACCGGTGAAGTAGTCAGTCATCGTTTCAACTCCTGAAAACTTTCCTCACATGCTTCAGTCTATGTAAACGGTTGATTCTTTCGTGTAAGTTGGGTAAGAGGTCCTGCAATCTTCGAAAACCCTTCTATGAATCATCGATAGTAATCGGCCAATCCGATGAAACTACGGATCTCCGAAATAGTCTTCGGTCTCTCCCATTGAACAACTGTTTCCACCTTTGAAGCATCAACTTCAATTCCATCTGCCGATATGACATGCCCCAAAAATTGTACTTCGCTCAACCAAAACTCACATTTGGACAACTTGGCATACAACTTATTCTCCCTCAAAATCTGGAGAACCACTCTGAGATGTTCAGCATGTTCCTCCTGACTTTGAGAATAAATCAAGATGTCATCAATAAAGACAACAATAAACTTATCCAAGTATGAACGGAAAATCCAGTTCATAAAGTCCATAAATATCGCAGGTGCATTAGTCACACCAAAGGGCATCACTTGATACTCGTAATGTCCATATCGTGTCCAAAACGCAGTCTTTGGAATATCCTCCACCTTCACACATATCTGGTGATAACCAGAACGTAAATCAATCTTAGAAAATATTGCGGCTCCTCGCAATTGGTCCATCAAATCATCGATTCTTGGTAGTGGATATTTATTCTTGATCGTAATCTTGTTCAATTGTCGATAGTCTACACATAGACGAGAAGTCCCATCCTTTTTCTTTACCAACAATACTGGAGCTCCCCAAGGTGATACACTTGGTCTCACAAACTGCTTTTCCAACAAATCCTCTAACTGCTTCTTAAGCTCTGCTAACTCTACTGGCGACATTTGATAAGGCGCCATAGATATAGGTCCAGCTCCAGGTACCAAATCAATAGAGAATTCAATCTCTCTCTCTGGTGGTATTCCAGGTATATCTTCAGGAAACACTTCAGGAAACTCATTCACTACGAAAATATCCTTCAGAACGTCTTCACATTGCACCTCCATCGAAGACATCAACAAGTACCATTGATCTCCTTCCTTCAAACAAGCTTCCACTTGCGTAGCCGTTAGGAATCTAGGATCCTTAACCTCAGGAAAAACTAATGTCTTACTAGCACAGTCTATCAAGATATGGTTGGAAGACAACCGATCCATTCCTAAGATTACATTAATCTTGGAAAGAGGCAAACAAATCAAGTCCACATGAAAGATTCTATCTCTAACAGATACAGGGCAATTCAAGCATACTCTTGTAGTTATCACAGGCTTATCAGTAGGAGTACTAACACTCAAATCATACGGCAATGTAGTCACAGTTAATCCCAAACGCTCCATACAATCACATGCAATGAAAGAATGTGTTGCTCCCGAATCATATAATACTATTAAAGGATTACCTTCAATAGCACACTCCTCCATTATCAAGTCCTCGGATTTAGAGGCTTCCTCCCCGCTCATAGTATACACTCGACCACCCGCCTGTGGCCTTGCAGTACGAACATTGCCTACTGATGGCTCCGCCTTTTGCTGATCACACTCCCTAGAGAAATGTCCAGGCTTCCCACATCTATAACAAATCACTCCCTTGTCTTGACAGTCCCTAGTGAGATGCCCTTTCCCACACTTAAAACATTTAAGTGCAGAAGTTCCAGTTGAAACTGCTCTACTACCACTAGAGCTTCCCCCAAACGATTGTTGCCGATTCGACTTACTGCTGGTTTAGTATATGATTTCTGCAGTAACGGTTGCCACCGCTACTCTTCCCCTTTGGAACTGTGCTGGTCCAAAATTCTTATTTCTCGCCTCTCTCAGATGATCAATCTCCTCAACCTTTCGGCACTTATCTAGCAATACCGGAAACTGATCAATGTCAACAGTTGCTAAAGCTCGCTTGATGTCAAGCCTCAGCCCCTCTTCAAACTTCCTACACTTCCATTCCTCATCTGGATGCATTTGGAAGTACCTCGAAAACTTAGACAAGCTTTCGAACCTTGTCAACGTACTCATTTACGGTCATCGCCCTCGCTTGTACTAAGGAACTCCATCTCCTTAGCATGTCGAACACTTGGTTGGGAAATACTTTCCCGTAAACTTCGTCTAAAGAGCGCCATGTCACAACTCTCCCTTCAGCTTGGATTAACCTCCGGGCTCCTGCCCACCAAGCCTCTCCGTCACCGACTAACACGAATGTGGCGAAAGTAAGCTTCCGCTCATCATTACAACCCATGCCTTCAAATATCTTTTCCAGCTCCTTTATCCACATATCAGCCTTCTCTGGGTCGAACTCTCCATGAAATTTCGGTGGATTGTTCCTCCGAAATTCTGACAAGCTATGAGCATCATCATGTGCTCTTTGATTCTGCTGTGCAACAACCTCAGCCATTCGTTGCATTGCTGCTACAGCTGCAGCCATATTCTGATTATCGTCGCCGGCATTTCCAGCTGCTGCCCTCGCATTCATGCGTCCTCTTCCACGTCCTGCCATTTCGCTCTATCAATCAGACTGAACAACACAAAGAAAAGTGAAGATAAGTCTTCAAACAATATTGTTTTTCTTTCGAAAAACAATTATAGAGAATCACACAACTTAGACAAGACAGACCTAACCACAAACCCAAAATACTCTAACTTGGGCTCTGATACCAACTAATGTAACACACTCCTCAGGGTGCCACACTTTATGCTATTTAATTACAAAATTACCCTTCAATTAAATATCGCGCTTGTATTATAAATACGAGTTATAAAATTTCTTGATGATAATAAGTTAAACTTAGCAGAAAATAAAGACATAACAACATGGTCACACATAATTTACATCATATATATACATACAAGCTTTTAGTACTGTCGTACTTAAATATTTTACAAACTAGACTTCCAAAATATTTAAACTTTAAACTTTAAAACTAACATATAGCCCAAATCCTACTAGACAGCAGAACCCTCAGACGGGTCCTTCTCAGATTCCTCAGCAGATAGGAATCCATTATGATGTGCAGTCCTACGGACAGGTGTCCAAGCAGATGACACAATACTAACCGTACTTGGAGTACGATAGTAAGCTCCCCAATACTGCCTAATAGATATTGGGAATTCTAGTTGTACATAAATATTGACAGAAAAGTAAGGGTTTCCTAAATGTTGTCTACTCACTAATATTTAGGTCTCCCAAGTAATAGATACTCTCTCTAAGTCTACAGTCCATGCCTCATCTCCTCCGATGAATGTAAACCTCGGTAGCCAAGGAAACTAGGTATCTGCATCTCTTCAAAACTCGACGTCCTCAGTAGGAATCTGCTCCTCCTCAGTTTCTTGCTGGACGTCTTATCAAATATAAATATAATACCAAACATACATACAAAGAGGTGAGATCACCTACGCCAATACCAGATATGGCGAATGAAGATAAACACATACAATATCTCATACAGTTATCATACCACAATTACAATTATGCCACTAACATCAATATCATCACAAGACATGTAATACACAATAATTACAGTCATGTTATTATCAATAATCAATAAATCAATAAATCAATTATCATAAACAAAAATTACGATAATACCCTCTATCATTATATGTATGCACACAGACTCAATTTCCTACTCCATGGAGCTACAACTCAGGTCGGAGAGAGTGATCGAAAAGAAGTATCGGTACCAATATGCCTTGGACCACGTGCTCAATTTTGCACATCCAGCATATACACGACAGTCTTTATCATATCTTGATTAGGGATAGTGTCTCGGTCCGGATCATTGGTGTGTTGCATCGGTCTAACCCACGGTACAGAAGAGCTACCATCTGCACATTGTAGGCAACCCGCATCCCAATGCCCCCAAGGTCAACGAGTGACTTACACTACGCGTATCACACCCACTCAGGAGGTGTAGTCTCTCCTAGGCAACTAGCCTCATACAGTCCATCGGACCTTTCCAATGCATGTACTATGCACTATTCATATTTCCAATTTATATCACATAATCGGGGTCCACACAGTAATCTAACAGTATTATTACTGTATTTTAATCGCGTAGTCATGTTTTCGTATTTTCTCAATTGCGACTCAATTCTGTCGCCTTTTCAAAATCGCGTAGCAATTTTTCAACATTTTCCAATCGCGTAAATATTTTTCTCACGTTTTAAATCAAAAATACTATTTTTCTCATTTTAATACTAAAATTGGCTTTATTTTCCATATTTGCACTTTAGTCCCTCAAAAACTCATATTTACGAAACAACCCCTTATAAAATCTATATTTATAAAATAGTCCCTCAAAATTTAATATTTACAGAAAAGTCCCTCATAAATTATTATTTACAAAAAAGTCCCTCATCAAATTTATATTTATGAAATCATTCCTCTTTTATAAAATATTTATAGTTTGACCCCTCTAAAAATAATATTTACATTATGACCCCTCAAAAATCAATATTTATACTATGGCCCCTCATTTTGATAAAATTTGTAATTTAGTCCTTCTTTTATAAAAATTTGCAGTATAACTCCTCTCTAAAAATCGGTAAATGGTATTGTTTTCAAAATTTGTGATTCCCTTTCTTTAATACCCATAAAATCATATTATTTTACCATACTCAAATTTTTCCCAGATTCATTTAAATGTCTCAATTCTCATTTTAATTCATCAATGCAAGGACTTTGGTCCTTTTTCCATAGTATAGCCGTGAGCCTCAGTACTCTTTGGAGTACACATACAATTAATTCATCATATTAAATTACACATACAATCTCATGCTTTCATAATTTCACATACACATATAATATCAAAGCTTTAAGCATTTAATCACACATGCAAGCATAGAAACTCAATCAAACACAAAACAAACACAATCAAATAATTGGTGAAGAACCCTTATGGATTTTTCACCATACAAAACCATCCTCACACCACCAAAACTTGGTTGGTGAGGTTAAATCTCCCTCTTACCTCTTGTAGACAATTTTAATCGGTTAGTTCTCCTCCTATCCTTCAAATCCGAGCAATCCACCAAACAAATCCCTAAAATTCTTAAACAATTAGTAAAAACACATACATGGTACAATATTGAAAAACCATGGAACAATCATGGTTAGAAAAATTAGAAATCCAATTTTGAACCATAAACTCAAGACTTACCCTTAAGTAAGTAGCAAAAGATTGGATTTTGGACAAGCCAGAGTAGTTTTTTGGAAAAACTATGTGAATGAAAAGTGTTTGGAATGGGATTTAGGTTTAGGAAATATGATTGGATAGAATTATAGAGGTTTGGTAGTATAGATGGTGGTCTTGGCCGAATATGGAGAGAAAGAGAGAAAGAAAGGTGTGCTTGGTTCTTGGTAGCTTTTTGAGAGAAAATGGAGGCTTTGATTTTGTGATAAGTGTAATAAACTAAAGTGAAATGAAATAAGGAGTGCAGCTGCCGTGTGGGCTATTTTAGTGAGGTTGAGTGATCAATTTTACATGTTGAAATATCCTAAAGTGTTCACACTTGTGTACATGGCTTATGTCATGTTGGATGGTTCTTGAACCTTGTAGATTCAAGCCACTTGCCTCCTCATTTTGCAGCCCCAAAACCGTGCAGCCCTCCACCTTTTTAATGGCTTAATTACTTCCAAATTAGTCCTAATTATATGCTAACTAATTAAGGAATTAGTTAGGTTAAATATCCTAACCAATTTTAATTAACATACTAATCATATAACTAATTAATTTAATATATATTAGCATATATTATAATCTTTAATTAATATTAGATATCTAATTAGTATTTAGATTATAATTAATTCATAACTAAGCTAGTTCATTTAGTTTACTAATTAAGTAATTAGATTAATTGAATTAAGCTTAATTAGGTTACTAACCATTTTCAAGCCTACAATCTTTGACTAAATCCTAACCCTTGATTCATCTTTAATTTCTAGCCATAGATCACATCTAGGGTAGATATCAATTGGTCATAAAGTTATCATTCTAATCTCACCATTGATTAGATCAACGGCTAAGATTAAAGCTTCTAAAGTAAGCTTTACAATCCAATGGCTCACAAAGAAGTCCATGCTTCTTTTGTTGACTCTTTCTAATTGGTTTAGAAAGTCAAGCCATCCATTTTGACCATTTCCTATTGGTTTAGATTTCTATCCAGTGAGCATCGTTGACTGCTATACTAAACGTGGGCCCCACGAACTTTTTCGTCCACAAATAATTTTTCTACTTTTTTGAGGCATGGTAGTCATTGAATAAAATAATATTATAAAAATATAAAATTATTTTATTACACAGCTTAAATCCTAAAATTACGAGATTAATATATATATCAATCAAAATTGGGTTTAGTAAGATCCCCCAGCTCTAATTAATTAAATAAGATTTTTTTCGGTCAAAAAATTATTATTTTCTTGACTCGGAGCAAATCACACAAAATGATCAAAAATGATCTCAGAACAGTCAAACTATTTTTAAAACACATAGAAAATGTAAAACAGTGTAATTCTGCTATTACTATTCACATAGTCAGAATTTGGGGTGTTACATCTGGGGTCCAGTTCATTAGTCCAACAGCACAATGTTAATGCATACTATCACAAAGGATTTCAATTATGCAAATTTCAAGAATCATGCATGCTTTCACAAGGTAATCTCAATTGTGCAAATTTAAGAGTCATCATTTATGTAACATAGTAATCTTATTGTTACTTTCAATTATGAGATGCCTTCATTAGCTAACATTCTTCCCAATATTTGTATTGTTCTCATTTTAATGAGGCCCTTTTCCATCCTTAACATTATAAATCCTTAATTGAACTCCTCAATATCCAGTCAACCAGGTTCACCACTAATGATTCATCCCCCATCATTCCAATTATTCTCAATTTATTCCCATCAGTATTTCTAAAAGTTGTTACTCCTCAAACCATAATATTACGATCATCTTCCCTTAATTCTAAACATAGCCCTCTTAAACTAATCATTTGAGCTCCTCACAATTCACCTACACTTATGTTTTTTCTTTGTCCAAACCTCACTCTAGGCCATAGGAGAAGGTTGTGTTCTTTATTTGTTCCACGTTATGAACTCCTAATTAAGTGTCTAGTCATTTAATTAGCTAAGTTCTAGCTTGATGCAAAGTCTCATGTTGAGTGCCCAATGAGGTCGTGAGCCTCCAATGGACTAGAAAACCCATCCATTTCTCATCACCTCAATTACACGGCCAAGTCCCATTACATGGCCTGACTTACACGGTCGTGACCCATTACACGACCTGGATTGCATGGTTGTGGCACATTACATGGTCTGGGCCGTGTACTCATCTAGAAGGACCTGAAAATCTAAACTACCCGATTACACGGTTGTGTAACATTACACGGCCTGGGCCATGTAATCCTTTATCTTGTGACGTGTGAGCTGTATTTCTAGTGTGAAACACGGCCTGGGCCGTGTAAAGCCACATGGCCCATGGTTCTTGCCCAGAATTCTGAAAATGTGCTTCCCCAAGCCTCCAAATCAAATGGGTAAGTTTCCAAATACATATCTAAGCATTTAAGCATTTCAAATCCATCAAAATATACAATAACAAGCATTAAAAATCATATAACACATCCAAATCACAACATTACCAAAAATCACAAAAACAAAGTGAGCAACCCACACATGGATTCCTCACCATCAACACAAAAACGTGTTCCTCACTACCATGAGTGGTTGATGAGGTTCATCTCCCTCTTGCCTATAGAAGACAACACAAGAAAACAAGCCTCTTGATCCTTTAGTTGTAATTTTCATCCTCCACCTCAGAGCTTCAAGTTAAGGCTTCAATGGTGGAAGATGAAAAAGGAAGATTTAGGGGATGATTACCAAGGAAAAAAGCTTCAAGATGATGAGGAAAGTCAATAGCCTAGGTTGGCTTAAGCAAGAAAGCTTGATTGGTCACCCATGGTAGTGTGCAGCCATGTGGAAGAAGAGGGGAAGAGAGGAGAGGGCATGAAAGAGAGAAGAAGAAAAGAGAAAGAGAGAAAGTTAAATGTGTTTGAAATAAAATATGATAGGGAAAATGGGGAAAAGATGATGACTTTAGTCATCTTTTCCCTCCAACCGTGGAGCCCAAATAAGAGGATAGAGTGTGTGTGATGCTTGGTAGGAAGCTTCCTAGAAGTTCCCTTGAAGCTTCCTTGAGAAGTTTTGCACATTTCTCGATAAAGTGAAGGGTGATGATGTCACTTAGATGATGTCATAAAAGTAACTAGATAGAAATAATTTACTAGAATTATTATCCAGTGGACAAAAGTTATAGTTAGCAAAAAAAATATTTTATTGTCCCACAGATAATAAAATATACTGCGATTTTATTTATCAAATAAAATCTCAAAAAATAAAAATCTTGTAAACTGTATCCGATCTCGGATTTGGTAAGATCCCCCATCGACACTTTCAAAATTCAAAGTTTTTCGGCCTCAAGGAAAATATTTCATTTTTCCAGCCCCACTTAGCACGTACGTAAACTGAAAAATATATTAAAATAATCAAACAATTCAAATAATTCCATAAAAATTCACAAAAATCACAAAAATTATAAAATGAACATATATTATAAAATAAGCGATTTTTAAGGTGTTACATACTGCATGATCAAATTTCTACTATTGTTTCACATCAACTTCTAATTTTTGCATATCATGTACTGAATCAGATTTTTGGTTTGCACTAGTCTCATGTTTTGCAGAATTTGATTTTTCTATAACATCAGATTTCTCTACTGATTTCTGCTTCTGTTGCTTGCTTGCTGGTTGAGGGCCAGTTGGCATTAGCTTTCTAGTTCTCAACTTAATGGCACTAACATTTCTTTTTGGGTTTAGAATTATTTGAGAAAGAAGTTGGTTAGAGCCTTGTGCTTTCAACTGACTCAATGAAGAAGCAGATTGTCTAATCTAAGTTTCCAAGTTCAATATGGTGGCTTCTGTTCTTTGCTGAACCTAGATGTTATTAGTTGTTATTTGCTTCACCAAGTCCTCCAATGTAGGGTCGGATTGAGTACCTACTAGACCTTATTGCTACATAGGTGGTTATTGTATCTATTGTCTAGCAGGCTATTGAAATTGTTGCCTACTTGGTCCAAAATTCTGCTGAAACAGTTGTTGCCTAGATGGTTGCTATTATTACTGCTAGTATTGCTGTGATGTTACTATACTTCTATATTTGAGATTCGAATGATCCTTCCAGCCAGGGTTACAAGTGCCGAAGTAAGGGTTATATCTAGGCTGTTATTGATGCTAGTATTGAGGTTTACTAGAAAAAATGTCTGTTGCAGTAGTAGAATTAGCATAGGGCACATAATTATCTTCTTGAAGTGTAGGGCATACATTTGTAGAATGTGATGGACAAGAACAACTACTACATAGCCTTGCAGGCCCTTGCATAGGTATTTGCAGCTATCCTATTGCCAATTTCCTTACTAAGGAAGTTAACTCGTCAAGTCTGTGTTCCATCTTTTATTAGT
This sequence comes from Ormosia semicastrata, assembly GCA_029884595.1. Lineage (NCBI taxonomy): Eukaryota > Viridiplantae > Streptophyta > Magnoliopsida > Fabales > Fabaceae > Ormosia > Ormosia semicastrata. The sequence goes on along the minus strand of JAQQTO010000047.1, from coordinate 19,185,070 downwards.
CAGCATGATACACATGAACATCATTCACTCTTCTGGTGGAAGTAATCATCCTAGTACCAAATTGTTGGGAGTTAGCAGCCATGTTAGCAATTAAATCTCTAGCAGTAGCTGAAGTTTTATCAATTAAGGCACCTCCACTAGCAACATCAATCATGCTCTTATTCATAGGCAATAGTCCCTCATATAAATACTGAATCAGTAGTTGGTCACTTATCTGATGCTATGGATAACTTGAACACAATTTCTTAGATCTCTCCCAATACTCATGCATAGTTTCTCCTGCTATCTGCCTTATGCCACATATATAATTCCTAATGGAAGTAGCTCTAGAAGCAGGGAAGAACTTCTCTAGGAGCAGTCTTTTCATATCATTCCAACATATCACAGAGCTAGGTGGAATGTAGTAGAGCCAATCCTTGGCTCCATCAACATGGGAGAATGGAAATGCTCTAAGCTTGATGTGTTCTTCAGGAATACCTTGTGGTTTTGTGGTGGAGCACACCACATGGAACTCCTTCAAGTACTTATGAGGGTCTTCACCTGAAAGTCCATGAAACTTTGGTAGCAAGTGTATCAATCTAGACTTCAATTCAAAATTAGCATTTAAATCAAGATATTGAATGCGCAAAGGTTGGTAATTCACATCAAGTGCTGCTAGTTCCTTAAAAGTTCCATTATGCATATTATCAACCGTAGTTGCAATTTTACTTATATTCTCAGGTTCAGTTTCAATTTCAATGTCACTTTCAATTTTCAGAAACTATCCTTTCACTAAGCCTACGAGCTCTATTAAGTGTATGCAAGGTCCTCTCAATATCAAGGTCAATGTCAAGCAAATGATTACTAGAAGACTTGGTCATAAAATATGCAAAAGTGTAGAGACATAAGATATGTAAAATGGACTATACAACATTAAAATTCTACCAAAACAATACTAGTTACCCTATCTACACAATTTTAAAAATTATAAGACCACCACGGGGTGAAAACTACTCAAAAATGGTACAAAAAAATATAATAAAAAATCTTCAAAAAAATGAAAAAATAGTCTAAATGATAGAATTTGGCTAAGATTGGGTGGTGCTCACAAAAAAGTGTGAGTGTTGTAGAACACATCATTTTCCTTCAACTAGCCAATTTTCAGGCCATTATGAGATGGTTTGTCCATACAAAAATCCCAAAAATAGCCTAATTCTATTGAAAAAGGACCAAAACAGAGCAAAAAAGAGTGTCAGGGTTGGGCAAGGTCTTGATATGATCAAATAGCATCAAAAGACATCCAAGAATGTCCTTTACTTGCCTACCAAAATGCAGCTCAATCAGAGATGATTTGGGTCGTGCCTTTTTCTTCAACCTGGAGACCACAATTAAGCTGAAAACTACCTGAAACAATGAAAATAGGGGTTAGTGAAGGGTTAGTAGTTAATTATACTCCTAATATGATTGATTAAACTTATAATGATCCTTAGCAATGGTGCCAACATTTTATAACTGCTGAGACTCTCAAATTAGATCAATTTGTAAGCCGATACCCCAAATTACTTGTAGTATAAGGCACAACCGGGTCGAGCCCTTGGATTACTCTAATTAAGAAATCAAATTAACAAGTTAACAAAAGGGGAAAAAGTTATAGAATTAATTAAATGAAAACAATTAAAAACTATAAACATAATTAAGTAAACAATCAATCCAAGGAAATCAATTAATATTGAATTTAATCCATCATTGATCACTAGGAATCCACTCAATTACTAATCTGATTCTTGATCTTAGATCACATCAAGAAGCCTTAAGATTATCCATTAATTCTCTACTAGGTAAGCATCCAGAATTTAATTAATTAAGGTTAAATGAATAAAGCACCCATCTAAACCTAAATTAACTTAAAAACCAGAATTCAACCAAGTTTAACAATACATCAAACACCTTTGATGCATTGTTTAGTCTCTGTAATCCTCATTAAACATGTGGTAATTATGCAACTATCATATCAACATCCAAATCAAATCAAGCAATTCAATCCATATTAACAAAATCAAAAGAGTCAAAAGAGAAAATTGATTAACAATTAAATGTAAAACAATCAAAACAAAATCTCAAAATTAAACATCACGATTGTCAATCCATAGGATTGATTAAAAAGTGTATAGCCCTCCACAGATGATAGGGAATAAAAATAGAAAAGAAAGAAACCTAAAGAGAAAAGAGAGGAAGAGAGATGAAATGAGAAAATGCAAGCAAGAATGGCTAAGAGAAAATTAGGGTTTGGTTCGTGGTTGTTGTTGCTACTTAAATAAATACATCCAAAATTAAAAATCCAAGTTTGTCCTTAGCTTAGGGTTAATCTTCTTCCTCTTAGGGTTATTCTTGACAACTCTCTAGACCTGTCAGCCGACTTCAAAGGGTGAGAACACCATCAAAATGTTATAGTTTTGATAATTGGTCTTATAAGAGTTGAAGATTTGTGTCTCAGTTTTCCAATGCATTAGTCTCAGCTCCATATAACCCCCACAACCTAAATTATGACCCAATCTTTATATATCTTCTAGGTCTAGCGACAACATCTTTGTTTTGACTTCCAGACCCAATATGACCCACTATACATCTGGTTCGATTTTCAAGCTCTGCATCAAAGTTGTAGAAATTTCTCTCATCTTTCCTACGAGGTAAAATGCATAATTTTTAGATGTCTATAGCTCTAGTTATGCTAAAAATACAAAAATAGTCTAAAATTCTTAATAGTGCTAAAAAATACAATTAAGCCCAATTTGAATATAAACATATAAAATGTGGCCAATACTAATCAATTAGGCACATAAGAGGTCTAAAAGACTAAATATGATGGTTAACTAATGTATAAAAATTGTGTTTATCAATTATCATTTCTTCTCTGATTTCTAGGACTTACAATTTAAGTTGCTCTTTATATAATTACTTATTATCTACTAATAATTTGAATTGAGTATTGAGTTAAGGGGGAGCCACTAAACGTTCTTAGAATCTTCTCATGGTTAAGTGATCTATCCCTTTTTCAAACTTTATGCATAAATGGTGAATTCTCTCAACCCTTAAAAGCCCATTTAAAATTTTCAAATAGTTTGTCATTATAAAAAAAAAAAGGGAGAATGTAAGCTCCAAATCCATTTAAAGTGTAATATCACCTATCATGTTTTGATGATAGCTAACTATATTGAAAATCGAAAGATATTGCTTTTAATATTTTGAATGGACTGATATTTTTCTATGAAGTGTTTCTATTAATTCATCATATGTAGGACCTAATTCACTAAGTAAGAAGACTTCTTGTTGACTGAAGTAACCTAAGAAGATCATTTGTCAACTTGAGAAAGTTCTGAAAAAGTTCAAGGAACACTTGAAAATATTATCTTTAGAAAGTTTTGAGAAAGTTCAATGGCACCTGTTGCTCCAGTAAACACCTCTACTGGTTAGGGCTCTTTTTCTCTTAATTCACATCCCATGACCACCAAGTCTAAGTCAGGGGTTTACAAACCAAAGGTCTTTACTGTTATTTCCATTGTTGTGCCCACTTCTGATGTTGAAGCTTTGTCCAAACTAGAATGGAATCAGGCTATGGAAGCATAATATCAAGCACTACTCAGGAACAACACTTGGTCCCTAGTACCACTGTCACCTAATAGAAAAGCTACAAGGTGCAAAATGGGTCTTCAAATTGAAGCAAAACCCTAATGGAACCCTACAGAAGTATAAGGCCAGGTTAGTGGCCAAGGGTTTTCATGAAAGGGAAGGTTTTCATTTTTCTGAGACAGTCAGCCTAGTTGAAAGAGGGTACAAGAGGGTTCCCTATTTATACAAGAGGGAGTCTATACAAAGAAGGAAATGAAATCAAATATACTCAAAATAGTATCTCTCATTATGTACAAATAAAATTCCTAAGATAACACCAAATCAAGCCTAATTTAATCCCGAGATATGTTCTAAATATTCTAACACTATGTAAGAAGACTTTTGGTTGACTAAAGTAACCTAAGAAGATTATTTGTCAACTTGAGAAAGTTAAAGGAACACCTGAAAATATTATCTTTAGAGTCATTCTCTTCATTATGAATGGAAGATGAAAAATGAGTAAAGTAGTCAAGTCTCAAATTGCTCAGAACCACTTATATAATGGTTCCAGCAGATTTCTCAGAAACATGCTTAAATAATATTTGAAAATTTCAACGGATTTATCTACAAAAAATATGCATAATTTGACATTTAGAATTCTGATTACAGGGACCTTATCTAATACTATTTTTGACTAATTCCAGGGGATTTTGGTTTCTAACAAGCGTATTCCCAGCAACTAAGATCCGCCAGAAAATTCGCCAATAATTTCAATTTCTAGCAAATTTTTAAAGTTTTTTTATGGATAGGTCTGACGGTAATACACAATTTTCTAGTAGTGTGGCCTTACCTTGTTGGCCACTACCTCCCTACCTACACATTTTTGCCAATAAGTATTTGACACTGCTACCTATCTTATGAATAAGATGCCTACATCAGTTCTCTCCCTTTTTGAAGTTTTGTTTCACATCAAACCCAATCACCAATTTCTTAAAACATTCAGGTGTGCCTGCTTCCTCTTAAGACCACATAGTCTACATAATATGGATTTAGATCTCAAAGATGCTTATTTCTTGGATACAGTAATCATCATAAGGGGTACAAGTGTCTTGCACCAATTGGGAAGGTCTATTTTTCTAGAAATGTTGTGCTTGATGAGTTTTGTTTTACTTTCAAGTAGGTTCCTAATGAGTTCCTTCATGCTCTTTCTATTGTTACTTCTTCTCATTCAGTTCTTTTGTACCTTCCGTACCAGTTCTTGTCCTCGCTATTAGGTCAACTATACCCTATTATACTACTAGACCTGCCATACACACATCATTGCCTTTATTGTCCATATTTGTTGCTTTTGATTTTTGTGCAGGGTCTAATGATCAAGAACCAACTAGTCCTGGTCAAATCAATGCACATGTTGCTCCAGTAAACACCTCCACTGGTTCAAGCTCTCTTTCTATTAACTCAAATCCCATGACCACCAAGTCTAAGTTAGGGGTTTACAAATTAAAGGTCTTTACTGCTATTTTCATTGTTGAGCCTACTTTTGATGCTAAAGCTTTGTCCAAACTAGAATGGAATCAGGCTATGGAATCATAATATCAAGCATTGCTCAGGAACAACACTTGGTCCCTAGTACACTGTCACCTAATAGATAAGCTACAGGGTGCAAATGGGTCTTCAAATTGAAGCAAAACCTTAATGGAACCCTGCAGAAGTATATGGCTAGGTTAGTGGCCAAAGGTTTTCACCAGAGGGAAGGTTTTCATTTTTTTGAGACAGTCAGCCCAATGGAAAGAAGGTATAAAAGGGTTCTCTATTTATACAAGAGAGAGTCTATACAAAGAAAGAAATGCAATCAAATATAATAAAATAGTATCTTTTATTACGTACAAATCAAATCCCTAAGATAATACAAAATCAAGCCTAATTTAATCTCAATATACATTCTAGATATTCTAACACTAAGTAAGAAGACTTTTGGTTGATTGAAGTAACCTAAGAATATCATTTGTTAACTTGAGAAAGTTCAAGGAACACCTCAAAATGTTATCTTTAGAGTCATTCTCTTCATTATCAGCGGAAGATGAAAAATGAGTAGAGTGATCAATTCTCAAACTGCTCAGAACCATTTATATAATGGTTTCGGAGGATTTCCTAGAAACATACTTAAATAATGTTAGAAATTTTCAGTTGATTTGTCTACCAAAAATATGCATAATTTGACATCTGGAATTTTTTATTCAAGCGACCTTCTCTGACGCTATTTTTGACTGATTCCGAGGGATTTTGGTTTCTAACAAGGGCATTCCCAGCAGCTAGGATCTGCCATAAAATTCGTTGATAATTTTATTTTCTAGCGAATTTTCAAAGTTTTCTAATGGATAGGTATGATGGTAAAACACATTTTTCTAGTAGTGTGGCCTTACCTTGTTGGCTACTGCCTCCCTACGTATATAGTTCTAGGAAGAAGCTTTTGATATTGCTACCTATTTCATCAATACGTTGCCTACCCCAGTTCTCTCCCTTTTTGAAGTTTTGTTTCACATCAAGCCCAATTACTAATTTCTTAAAACATTCGGGTGTGCCTGTTTTCCTCTTAAGACCATATAGTCAACATAAGATGCATTTAGATCTCAAAGATGCTTATTTCTTTGATATAGTAATCATTATAAGAGGTACAAGTGTCTTGCACTAACTGGGAAGGTCTATATTTCTCAAAAAATAGTGCTTGATAAGTTTTGTTTTCCTTTCAAATAGGTTCCTAATAATTTCCTTCCTACTTCTTCTACTGCTACTTTTTCTCATGTAGTTTCTTTTATACCTTCCATACCAGATCTTGTCCTCACTACTAGGTCACCTATGCCCTATTATATTGTTCGAACTGCTACACACACACCATTGCCTTTATTGTCCATATCTATTGCTTTTGATTTTTGTGCAAGGTCTAATGATCAAGTACCTGCTAGTCCTAGTCCAATCAGTGCACCTGTTGCTCAAGTAAACACCTCCACTAGTTTAAGCTCTCTTTCTCTTAATTCACATCCTATGACCACCATGTCTAAGTCAGGGGTTTACAAACCAAAGGTCTTTATTGCTATTTCCACTATTGAGCTGATGCTGAAGCTTTGTCCAAACTAGAATGGAATCAAGTTATGGAAGCATAATATCAAGCATTGCTCAGGAACAACACTTGGTTCCTGGTACCACTGTCACCCAATAGAAAAGCTATAGGGTACAAATGGGTCTTCAAGATGAAGCAAAACCCTAATAGAACCCTGTAGAAGTATAAGGCTAGGTTAGTGGCTAAGGGTTTTCACCAGAGGGAAGGTTTTCTTTTTTCTGAGACAGTTAACCCAATGGAAAGAGGGTACAAAAGGGTTTCCTATTTATACAGGAGGGAGTCTATATAAAGAAGGAAATATAATTAAATATAATCAAAATAATATCTCTCAATATGTACAAATGAAATCCCTAAGATAACTCAAAATCAAGCCTAGTTTAATCTTGAAATATGTTCTTGATATTCTAATACTTCTCCTCAATACTTTAGCTTGTTACAATTAAACACACTAGAAGAAAATGAACCACTATCACATAATCAAAGTGTGATAATGGCTGGCAATTGCTTCTGAGATGGAGATAGGCTAGTTCATCTAAGATGGAGACAGGGCCTAGGATAGAGACAGGGGCCAAACTGCATAAAGTTGGGTTAGAACAGAGCCAAACTACGAAAAGAGAGGCTGGATTAGGAAGAACTGATCGAATAAGCTAGATCAAACAGAACCGATCAGGAGCACAGAGGAAGAGCACAACGGAGATGGAGCCAACTACAAATAATAGAAAGAAAGTGGCGGTGGAGAGATTGAGAGAGAATGCTGGAAAGAGAACATGACAAGAGATGTGACTAATCGGAGTTCCAGATTTTCAAGAACTAGGTAGTGAAATAGTGATGGGACAGGTCACAGAGGATGGTACCACTCTGATACCATGTTAGAAATAGAGAATCAAGGACATGGGAAAAGTCTGAAGAATGTGTCTATATATTATTTGAATTATCAATGTGTATGAGAGGATTATACAAGAGAGAGTTTATAGAATGAAAGAAATATAATCTGTTTTGAACGAGTTCATATTAATATCTGAATAAGTTGACCAAGGTGGTTCCCTCCGATACACGGTGGCTGCGACGATGGTGTTAAGGGGTGGGTACCTGCAAAAGGCACTCCTACGCTCAAGTTAGACATTGCACAAGGTGGGTAGTGTTTGGAATTAGATGCATAACTTTTCTACCTTTTGAGATATTTATAGGAGTGTCTTGGATGATAAGAATCACACTTCAATCTACATGAAATGTTGTTAATTAGGATAAGAATCCAATGAGATTATTATCTCTTTTATCTAATTCCCCTATTTATATTGGATGTAATTGATGTCCTTATCTATGAGGGATCCTATGAGAGATTTATGCCTCATAAATAAGTAGATTTACTTATCTAATAGCCCGCATAAATATCTGGGACCCAATTCTAGCGGGGCCGGGTTATTCAAGAATCACTAACCCGAAACTCGGTCCAGAATAGTTGCCTCCAGCGTGACGCTTAGATGTGACAGCTAAATGTCAAGATATATGAATTCAACAAGAGCAAACAACACGCATAGGATAAAAGGATCCAAGTAATAATATAAATTCCAGATTTCTTGATGTTTTCTCCAAAAGGCTGCGGTCCGTGATATGTTGGAGAATGCCCCCAATGTTAATGAATAAGGTCAGGATCCAAAATGGATCACTCTGCCTAAAGTCCTCACACCATCATTTGGGATCATAGTAGGTTGCCCCATACAAATTTTTCTCATGGGGCCCATTTAATTCTAAAAGAAACTTGTTCTTAAATCTAGATCTATATTATGATTTATCATAATATCATGACGTAAGTCTGTAATCTAGCTTGAATGTCCTCTTACAATATCAGGCATCACTTCAACTCTGAGCACTCTGAGCATTATCCTTTCAATTGTTTTGCTCAGAAATAGTATGCCACGTGGTCAAAAAATAATGGGAGCCACTATTTGGGATTTGTGACATCATGATTGTTGTTTTCAAAATTTGAAATGAAACGGAAGAGACGCTTTTACCCTTATTTGTGGTAACAGTTAGGTTGTCCTCTGCATCTATAAAAGGGAGTGAGGGAAAAACCCCTCACTTTATTCTCTTCTTCTATGTCTGCTTTCATGCTTGGCAAACCCAGATGATTTTTGATAATTTTTCCAATAAGACTCCAGTGACCATTTGCTTGTAGTTTCAACCTCCTAACACCTTTTCCTTCTTAAAACAAGGTACTTCATTTTCCTACTTTACTTTTCTTCCATATTCTTCTACTATGAAAGGGAAAATGTCACAAAACAGTGGTAAGGAGAGTGTTTCCTTAAAAATCCTTAGTGCTCCACCGTTTCCACTGCCTCAGGCACGAAGGAGACATTCTTTTCATGGTGGGGATTCTAATAGAGGTATATGGTCGATGACTGAGATGGATATCCAAGAGGCATTACAAAGCGCAGATCGTGCCAAAGAGCTTGTAATACATATACCAACACGTCCACTCTTCATGGTCATGATGGAGTTAGAGAACTGTAGTGAGTCTTCTTCTAATTCTAACGTGAGTGCGACCTTTATAGGTAATGCTATCAACTCAGAAATGGCACGTCGGAGAGCGGCTCCATCAGAACCCAAAGAGCTCGTCTTCCTAAGAGATATCAACCTATACCAATGGGTATATCTTGAAGTTTTAGGCACCCCTTCGAGTGTAAAGAGCACAAAAGTCACACGAGCTAAACAAGAGTATCTTCATTTAATAGAAGGGAGATTACGGGACAGAGAGTATGTTGTTCAGGCTCCGTCTGACCAAGAAAGAGCTTGCACAATGAGAACGGAGGGCGACTACTTCATTATGATGCACTATTTACTCTTATCTGGATTCGTCTTCTATTCTCCATACTCTGTGAAGTCTTTTTTCTTCCTCTTCACTAGGTTTTCACCCTCTAGGAATAGTTTTTAGAAAGGGTGGGTCACTTTGCACACACAAGCAGAGCAAAAAGTATTCAAGCCATATCAAGAATCCTTCAAGAACTTTAAGAAGGATTTCTTCAGCATTGAAGGAGCTCTGGGGTCAACAACGTTTTATTGTTACCTTGGATGATGAACCACGTATATACCTATATATGACTCAAACGGTATGTGACCGGTGATTGGAAGAAATAGAAACTTTGATGTCTCAGCTGCCTGAAGATGAGGTTGAGGTCCTCAACTTCCTCGTTGAATGGGTCGGCAAGGGTGGGGCCATCAATTGTAAAGATATCCTTGATGAGCCCGCCAACTCAATAAATAAATTATTAGGTATCTCGTCATACATGATCTGATTAATTTTTATTTCTAATTTTTTTTCTAAGTGTTGTAACACTCTTATTTTCTATTTGTAGAGAGTATGGCACCTCCTGGTGGTCTTGAGTTTCTCGCCCAACGTCTGACGATAAGAAAAGCTAGGGCCTCGGGGTCTAGATCCTGGCCTCTAGTTGCTTCTCCTCCATACCCTATGATCACAATTACTCCAACTCCACCTGTTATATAGGAGGCGAAGCTTGGATCTCCAGTGCAGCTACTTCGGCCAAGGAAGAGGAAGGCTGATAGTCATAAGGAACAAAAAGGGAAGAGGCTAGTGTTTGAGGTTACTCCTCTTGAGGTTATTATTGGTCTGGAGTCTTTAATCCAAGAAGTTTCACCTCTACATTTCTCTTTAGTGTTAGTTTAGGGTAGAAAAGTTGATCCCAGGAGGATCATTGACAACGCTCTTCTGTCCCTTATTGACTAGGATGTCTTAATATAGCAAGATTTGTTGGAGCTTCTCTGAGATGCATAGGTGCGGGCCCTGCACAATGATTCTGTTCTCTAATTTCTGGAATTTGCTTCAAAGTTTGTTCGTTAGACTCCAGAGTTAGAAAAAGAACTGGACACCCTTCAAGGTGAAAAAGAAGGGCTCAAACTAGCCGTTGCTCAAAAAGATGGGCAACTGGCCTAAGTCAATGAAGAGCTCGACATGCATAGGGCCGAGTTCTCCGGGGTCTAGGCCAGAGGAACCCACCTTTCTAAGGAGATTTTTGAGGTTACCGAGCTCCAAGCCCAAATTGTTGAGGGAGCTGCTCAGGAGAATATTTTAAAAGATCAAATTTCTTCCACCAAGTCTACCCTAACCACCCTCCGGACTAAGAATGAGATTCTATGCTAGTTTAAGGCCAAGCTGCAAGATGAAATTTTGATTATTGAAGATGAATAAGCCAAATCAGTGGATGAATCATTCTCTAATGCTCTTAATCAACTTCACCTTTTGAACCCAAACTTTATCGAGGAGCGAATTGGTTCAAGGAAGGTGGTCCGGGATGGTCAAATCATGGATTACATTCCTGAAGCCATCCCTTTGAATTAGGTTCCTATGACAACGGAGGTCGAGAAGGAAGAGGAAGAGGAAAACTCGGAGGGCGATCCAACAGAAGAGGTCGTGACGGTTGAAGAACCTACCCCAGAGGAGCCTGTCCCAAAAGCTTGATTCTTTATTTCTTTTCTTTTTACCCCCTGCGTGGGGTTTATTTTATTTGTACATGGACAAGTCTTGATCTCGTGAATCTATTTAATGTCAATACTTAGAATATTTTCTTCATATTCTTATGGTTTTTTGCTTTTTCCTCACCGAGATAGGTCAAATGCTCGATCTAGGTGATTTCATTTATACTTAGAGTATAATTTTGATTTTGTTCGACCGAGATGAGTTCAACGCTTGATCTTGGTGTTTCTCTTCTACACTTAGTAAATTCTTTTTCCCAACTGTGATGGGTCCAACATTCAATCTTGGTGGTTCTATTTTACACTTAGCAAACACTCGTGTTTCTTCTCAACCGAGATGGGTGCAACACTCGATCTCGGTCATTCTTTTACACTTAATGAACACTTAGTTTGTTTATTAGAAATGTTTCTCCACTTTTGTTGACATTTAGTCAAATTTTAAGTGTGAAACTACGAAGTATAATTTTGACACAGAAGCCTCTTAGAGTGGCATCCACATATCCCAAGAAACAGTCTAAAACTTTCAACCTCTTTAAACCTTTTTTTAGGCTTATGGGTCGGGCTCAATGTTAAAATTATAAAATGTGTTTTTGACATGGAAGCCTCTTAGAGTGGCGTCCACATATCCCGGGCTACGGTCGAATACACTTAACCTCTATAAACTTTTAAGTTTATAGGTTAACGTCAAGCTCATTAGGATACAGGTTAAAACCTTTGAGTGCCCTCCTTGAACTCAGATACCGATCAATTGGATTCCCCTATTTGACCTTCATTTACTCATAAGAGTAATTGATCCTAGTTGGACCTTGTATTATTAAGACCACTCCAAGGTGTGATAACCTTGTGGGTTGTAATAGCCATAGATGAATAAAATAATCAAAAGTGTTGAAGAGATAATTATTGATTCATTCATGTCGAAAATCATGACCTACATGATAAAAATAATAATTAAAGGCATTTAACTATAATATTTCCTTAGCTTATCAGCATTCTAAAAATTCTTGATAGTTTTTCCAGAGAGAGTCTCTAGAGTATAGGCTCTTGTATTTGTTTTAGACACAATCATGTATGGACCTTCCCATTAAGGACCTAATTTCCTATCTTTCACATTTTTACCTCTAATATCTGTCCTACAAAGTATAAGGTCGTCAAGATTAAATCTTCCTGGAATTACTTAGAATTATTTTGTGTTGTAATACTCTGTTTAAGGGCAACTTCATGGATATGGGCAATGCGGTGTTGTTCTTCCAATAAGTCTAACTCATGATGGATGAGATCCGGGTTGTCCTCCTTCGAAAAGTTTTGTCTCCTTTAGCTCAGTTTTTCTATTTCTACCAGGATCATAGCTTTGCAACTATAGGTCAATTTAAAGGGGATTTCTCCTTTGGAGGAATAGGGTGTGGTACGATATGCGCATTAGACATGATCAAGATGCTCCACCTAATTCCCCTTGGAATCATCAAGTCTCTTTTTGATTCTTCTAAGTATGACCTGGTTGGCAGCTTCAGCTTACCCATTGGTTTTTTGATATTCCACCAAAGTGAAATGCTATTTGATCTTGAGACTGGCTAAGAGATCCTTAAACTTCTAATTTGTGAATTGGGTTTTGTTATCCATGACAATAGATTCTAGGATACCAAATCTACTAATAATATTCTTATAAGCAAATTTCTAGATCCTGGCTTAAGTGATAGTAGATAATGATTCAGCCTCAATCCACTTAGTAAAATAATCAACTGCCACCACTAAGTGCTTGATTTGCCCTGGTGCTTGGGGAAAAGGGCCTAGGATATCCATCCCTCACTAATAAAAAGGCCAAAGGACAGACATCATAGATAGTTCTTCTAGTAGGGCAGCATAGACATTTGAGTGCCGCTGACATTGATCACATTTTTGTACATGCTCCTTGCTGTCAGCTTCCATACTAGGCCAGTAGTACCTAACTCTCAACACTTTTCATGCTAAGGACTTTCCACCGAGGTGATGGCCAGAGCTCCTTTCATGGATTTCGGCTAAGACGTACTCCACTTCCTTAGGACCGAGGCACTTAAAGAGGGGAGAAGAGAACTCATGATGGTACAACTGATTATCAAGGATAGTATACCAAGCCACTATCTGTACTATTTATTGGGCTTCTTTTTGGTCTTCAGGTAATAAGCCATTCCAGAGGTAGGCAGCTATGGGTGTCATCTAGGTTTCGTCATCTTCTTGAAGGAGGACTTCATTGTTCGTAATACTGGGAGTGAGTAAGTTATCCTGGATTATGGACCTCTTATTGCCAAGGTTCTTGGTGCTAACAAGTTTTGACAAGATATCAGCTCTAGAGTTTTGTTCCCTTGGGATATGCTTTACCTTAACATTGTGAAAGCTTTCCATTAACTTCTTGAGTTTGGTTAAGTACTTTTTCAACAAGGGCTCTTTAGCCTGGTATTCACCTCGAATCTAGGATGTCACCATCTGCGAATCACTATATAGCATTATATCCATAGCTCCCATCTCTTTTGCCATGTTGATGCCTGCAAAGTATGCTTCATATTCAGCTTGGTTATTTGAAGTTAGAAACTGAAACCTCAGAGAATGTTCTAACATGAGGCCAACTTCATTTTCTAACATTACTTTGAAGCCACTCCCTTTGGGATTCAAAGATCCATCAATGTCTATGGTCCAGGAATTTGCTCTAAGATAGTTGGAATATGGTGTAAGCTCAACTAGAAAATAGGATAAGACATAAGCCTTTATGGTTTGTCTTGGCTCATAAGTGATACCAAATTAGGAGAGCTCCACTGACTAAGCAATCATTCTTCTGGCAAGATCCAGTTTATGTAGCACTTTCCTAATTGGTTGATTTATCCTCACTATCACCGGGTGAGATTGAAAGTGCTATTATAATCTTCTTGCAGTAATCAACATTGCTAGGGGTAATTTCTTAAACTTTTGAAAGTGGATCTCAAGACCTTGCAGGACTTTGCTGACAAAGTAAATCGACCTCTGACCTTCTTCTGTTTCTCTTATTAAGACTAAACTGATTGCTTCATTACTGACAGAGAGGTAGGCATAAAGTGTTTCAGGCTACAGTCTTGTCAGAATCGGTGGTGTAGATAGCATCTGCTTCAGCTCTTGAGAGACAGCCTCACTCTATGGGGTCCACTCAAAATTCTTTTCATTTTTTAAGATTTTGAAGAAGGAAAGAGATTTTTTAGCAGCCTTGGCTAGAAAGAGAGTGAAGATCGATATCCGAGCTGTCAGTTGTTACACCTCTTTCACGGATTGCTGGCTGTGCATGTCTTGGATAGCCTAGCATTTCACAAGGTTGGCTTCAATGCCTCGGTTTGTTAACAAAAATCCTAGAAATTTGTCATCTTATACACCAAAAATGCATTTCTCTAGGTTCAGCCTCATATTGTGTTTCCATATTTATATGAACACATCTTCTAGATCTTTCACATGGTCATCGGTCTTCGATGTCTTGACTATCATGTCATCTATATAGACTTCTAGCATCTTATCAATTTGTCCTTCATAGACTTTATTCATCATTTGGTAGTAAGTTGCCCCTACATTTTTCAATCCAAACGGCATGACATGGTAATAATAGCTTCCCATCTCAGTAATGAATGCGGTCTTGTCTTTATCTTTTGGGTTCATCAGAATCTAATTATATCTAGAATAAGCATCCATGATGGAGAATATCCAAAATTTGAATGAATTGTCTACCAATTTGTCAATGTTAGGAAGTGGATAAGGGTCTTTTGGGAACGCTTTATTCAAGTAGGTGTAATCGATACACATATACCATTTCCCATTAGTCTTTTTTACCAGTACTACATTAGAGAGTCAAGTGGTATAAGACACTTCCTTAATGAATCCAGAGTCCAGGAGTTCTTTTACCTGCTTTTGGATTACTTCTTGCCTCTTAAGTCTGACTTTCCCTTTTCGTTGGGTCATCAGCTTTGAATCCTTCATGATAGAAAGTCGTTGGAAAATGAACTTTGGGTCCAATCTCGGTATATCCGTGAAAGTCCAAGAAAAAATATCTTTATTTTTCACCAGAGACTCAATTAGCTAGGCTTTTTCTTCCTAATTCAGATGTCGTCCAATCTTGGTCACCTGATTTGGCTTGGCACTAAGTTAAAGGGGTTGAAGTTCTCCATCAGGTTGAGGATGTGTACTATAGATCTCTTCATGAACATCCAGTTTAGTCAAGAGGATATTAACAGGGTCCATAGTGACTGAAGTTGAATTGTTACGTTAGTCTATAGTCCAAGGCCTTTTAGCAATTTTTAAGCTTTCATTATAGAATCTTCCAATCGTAGCCTGGTCTCCTTTGACTGTAATAACCTTGTCATGTAGGTCAAGAAACTTCATAGCTAAGTGGGGTATAGAGATAACAGCCCCAAAGGCATTGAGTAAGGGACGACCCTGTATGACATTATATGTTAAGGGACAGTCTACCTCTAAGAATTTGACCTTAAGTGTCTTGAAGAGAGAATATTTCCCCAAAGTCAAGTAGGTCTTAATGTATTCCACCAGGGTGATCTTGTCTCTAATGAATCTAATCATCTAGTTGCTATATGGGATCAGTTCCATCTTTGATAATCCTAGCTTCTCGAATATGTTTAGGAACATGATGTCAGATGAGCTCCCCTGATCAAGAAATATACAACAAACCTCAACATTGATAATTATCCCTGAGATCATCATGGGGTCATCATGTTTCAGGATAGTGCATCTGTAATCCTCACCAGTAAAAGAAAATTGGCAGGGTCTTTCTCACACTACTATTCAACTTAGTTCTTGAGAGGGATGCCATACTCAGTACAGCATGAGGTGCTTTTTTCCTTGCATTTCCTGACTCACCACCACCTATAAAGTCCCCCGAGATAGTGTTGATTTTCTGGGTTACTTTGACCTGATAATGCTCGTTATCTGGTTCATTTTCCCAAGATTATTCCCTTTCTTGGTTCTGGGCATTACCCCAGGATGGGTCTGCGTTTGGATTTTTGATGAACCTTCAAAAATTCATATTTTTACGGTTCAAATTCTGGGTTTTCATCCTCTCTTAATCTTGTTGATTAAGTTTTGTTCTTAAGTTTATTATGTTTTTAGTGTTTTCTCATTATGTTTTTTATTTGTTTTTGTTAGGGAATTACTCATGGAATAAAACTGGATGCTTGCACGAGAAAGAAAAGTTGAAAATTCATATTCTGGTGGTCCCACACTCAGGCGCTAAAAAGTCAGTGCCATGGTAGAGCAGAGGCAATCTTTCTGGTTGTTCAATGCTTAGGCACTTAGGACCAAGCTCTCAAGCATATAGTTGGCAGCGCGTAACTAAACTTTCTTAAAAGCCAGCGCTCAGGTGTTGGAAAGTCAGTGCTCAAGCACTGGTCGCGTAGGCCAACACGTTGTTTTAGTTATAAAAAGAAAAGTTACACTAAATTGAACACATTATTCAGTAATCGTTAGAAAGAGGAGCAAGTACACGAATCCTAATTTGGTGAAGGCACAACATGGCTTGAAGACTAGGAATATTCTTCACCTTTCCACTTATCTTTAATGGAGTTTGTCAAATTCTTCTCTTTAATTTCTTCTTTTCTCATGTGTAACTAAATTCCTTTTATTAGGGGGATGATGAATCTTGAACTTTGATTATGTAACTTCGTTTATGAGTTTAATTTATGTTTCTATTTAATGATTTATATGTTTATATTTACTCTTAATATTTTTCTAACTCTGATCAATTTGGGAATGATCTTTAGGTTTACGTATGATTTGAGAAAAATTGTGCACAAACCTAGGAATTGTGATAAACACTATAATTTCTGCAATCACTAGTAATAGACGTTGTGGGTTATGAGGTCTTTCTTTTAAATCACTCATTTTTTGATAAAGCATTCTCTATTTGGGGTTATATTAAGGGATTGATTAACTTTAAATAGTGTTAAGAGGATTAATATACTAAGGGATTAAGTATTGATTAATTTTAGAAATTAACCATGAATCATTGAAATAGAACATAGTTAAACTAATATTTAAATGTGCATTTAAAGAGTTCAAGTGAAGTTGAAGCCCTAACGCTTTAATACCATTGTTTTTCACCCCTTTGATTTATTGAATTGTTTACTTACTTTAATTTTTTTTAATAATCTCTACTTTGAATTTTCTTTTTAATTATATTTGCAATAACTCTCTTTTTTGTTAGCTTAGATAATGTCAATTTTAGCGAACTTGATAATTAGTAACTTAATCCTCGTGGGATGATACTCTCACTCACTCTTTATTACTTTTGCGAATTGGTGTACTTTGACAAATTTAACAAGAAGTTTTTGGCACCATTGTCGGGAATTATAGTTTATTAATATTAAATAGTAGCTTAAAATTTAAGCACTTATTTACTTGTTTTATTTTATTTTATTTTATCTTTCTTTTTTCTTTTAAATTAGTTCCTTTTAATTTACTCTTCTTTGCTTTGTTTACGCGAGGTATTATGAGTTCTGAAGAATTACTTTTTATTCTAGACATTCATAAAGCAGAAAAAGTAATCAGGAAAGTAGTCAAACACAAAAAAAGGATTGAAGAAGATATGGCTAAAAATACTCAAAATACTCAAACACATACTCTGGCAGACTATGCAACTTCGTTCGCTAAAAGGGTTGCAACGAGTATAGTGCGGCCCAACATTCAAGCAAATAACTTTGAGATTAAACATCTTTGTTACAGCTAGTGTAAAAGGATCAATTTGGGGGCAATCAGTATAAAGACCCAAATTTGCACATTAACAACTTCTTGCAGCTATGCAACACCATCAAATATAATGGAGCAAGTGATGATGCTATTAGGTTAAGGCTTTTCCTATTCTCTCTAAGAGATAAAGCTAAGAGCTGGCTACAAGCCTAACCACAAGGGAGTATCACTACTTGGGAGGGCCTCGTTAGCAAATTCTTGACTCGATACTTCCCTCCATTGATGTTTGTGAAGATCAGGAGTGAAATAACTTGTTTCACTCACAATTAGGGGGAGTCTTTATATGAATCTTGGGAGAGATTCAAGGAGCTATTAAGAAAATGTCCTCACCACGCATTTGAGATTTGGCAACAGGTTCAAATCTTCTATAATGGTTTAAATCATCCTACCAGGGCTATGGTGGATGTATCTGTAGGTGGATCTCTAAACAGTAAAACTCCTGAAGAGGCTCAAGCATTATTTGAGACCATGACTACTAATGAATATCAGATGCCTAGTGCAAGGTTTGTGGTTAAATAGGGAGTGATGAAGCTTAGCACATTTAATGTCGTACTTGCACAAAATAAAAATCTTTCGCAACAAATCGCTAGCTTTACTAAGCAACTTGGTAATATATAGGAAAACTCTGTAAATCATCAAGTTTTAAATTGAGATTTTTGTGGAGGCACTCATGCTAATGGTGAGTGCGATGCAAGCAACACGGGTGTCATTCCTTAAGAGCAAGTTAATTACATGGGTAATCCTACAATGTCTTAAGGTAACCCTTATTCAAATGCATATAATCCAGGGTGAAGGAATCATCCAAATTTTTCATGAAACAATCAGAATATGCTAAGACCACCACCACCACTACCTCCGTCATCATCCTCTTTACAACCTCAACAAGATAAGATATCCAATCTTGAAAGTATTGTTGAGAAACTTTCTCTTAGTACCAGTAATTTCATGCAAGAATCAAGGGCTAATTTCAAGAATCAAGAGGTAGCCATCCGAAGTCTAGAAAATCAAGTGAGACAGATATCTAGACAGCTCACAGAGAGACCTCAAGGTAGCCTACCTAGAGACACTATGGTAAATCCAAAGGAGCAATGTAAGGTAATCACTTTGAGAAGTGACAAAACTTTGGAAGAACACGTGAAAGTAGCACCTAGTTCTTCAATAGTTAAAAAAGAAAAAGATGATATTCCCATTGAAGATGACTCACTTCAAGATGTCTCGATTCAAGCTGACAATGAGGGAGATGAGGTTGAAAAGGAAAAAGCTAAAGAGGAACAACTAAGAGTGTAGAGAAGGAAGACAGAACTTGAGCAAAAGAAAACATATGACCCTTCACTTTATGCTCGGCATCCATTTCCTCAAAGGTTGAAGAAGGAGAACTAAGAGAGACAATTCTTGAAGTTCTTATATGTTTTCAAGAAGCTACAGATAAACATCCCTTTTGCTGAATCACTTGAGCATATGCCCTCTTATGCCAAATTTATGAAGGACTTGCTATCAAAGAATCAAAAGCTAAAAGAGGATGAGAGAGTGATACTTTTCGAAGAGTGTAGTGCCATAATTCAGAGGAAATTACCTCCTAAATTGAAAGATCCAAGTAGTTTCACCATTCCTTGCACCATCAGGAAGCTTACTATTAGGAAAGCCCTGTGTGATCTTGGGGCAAGCATAAATCTCATGCCCACAAGCTGGGAATTGAAAAGGTGAAGTCAACGATGATCTCCCTTCAACCAGCAGATTGATCTATCAAGCATCCTTATAGTATAGTCAAAGATGTGTTAGTTAAGGTAGATAAATTCATATTTCTAACTGATTTTGTTGTTCTAGATATGGAAGAAGATGCATATATACCTCTTATTCTAGGAAGACCTTTCTTAGCAACTGGAAGAGCATTGATTGATGTATAGCAAGGTGAGCTGATGTTGAGAGTGCAGGATGAGAAAGTCACTTTTAGTGTTAATAAGGCAATGAAACATCTTATCGAGCAGGAATAATGCCTTAGGGTGGACATCATTGATTCTTTGGTTGATAAGACATTAGAACAGAGCTTTCCAGCATCTCCACTTGAATCAGTGTTGGTTAATTCTAAAGCCTAAGCCTAAGTGAATGATGATGAACAGACAACACTAGAGACACTTGAGTGCATAGCCAATTTGGAATCTTTGCCAGTCTTCCCTCATTCAAACTTACCAAAATAAGAGTTGAAGAAAGATGATGATGTTAAAGAGGAGCCACCAAAGTTAAAATTGAAGCCTCTTCCCTCTAATCTCAAATATTTTTTTATTGGTGAAAACAACATTTTTCCCACACTTGCGAATGTTGAGCTCAATTCTGAGGAAGAAGAAAAGCTTTTGAGGGTTTTGAGAGAATACAATCTAGCTATAGGATGGACTATTAATGATCTTAAGGGTATTAGTTCTACAACTTGCATGCACAAGATCTTAATGGAAGATGACTACAAGTCGGTGATCCAACCACAAAGAATATTGAATCCTACCATGAAGGAAATGACGAGAAAAGAAGTAATAAAGCTTTATGATGCAAGTATTATTTATCCAATCTCAGATAGTTCGTGGGTAAGTCCGGTACAAGTTATTCTAAAGAAAGGAGGAATGACAGTGGTAGTTAATGAAAAAAATGAACTTATTCCCAGAAGAATAGTCACTGGTTAGAGAATGTGCATTGATTATAGGAGACTCAACAATGCAACAAGGAAGGATCACTTTCCCCTTTCATTCATTGATCAGATGGTAGAGAGGCTAGTGGGTCACACCTATTATTGCTTTTTAGATGGTTACTTTGGTTATAATCAGATCTTGGTGGCACCCGAGGATCAGGAGAAGACAGCTTTCACTTGTCCATATAGAATCTTTGCATATCGAAGGTGCCTTTTGGATTATGCAACGTGTTGGTGTATGCCCTAAAAGCTGATACATTTGTCTATATTTACATACATTCTATTATGCTTATTTTAATATATGAGGCATTTCATTTATTGTGTTCTTTTTTTATAAACATAATAAAGTCCTTAGAATAGTAAGTTTGATGCCATAAGTTATTGAGTGGATGACTTAATTGTGAGATCCTTTTGGTTATAACATTATTCTTAAATGTCCCTAGTCAAGTATTATTGTTAATTAAGACAACAATAATACATTGAGACTAGTATGTGCATAGACTGATGACCATATCTCACGGGTCATGGATATGAGATATCAAGTCTTCACATAGGTACATATTAGAGTAATGATGTATTGGACTAACCCACCATGAGAACGCTACATGGATCATTACGTGAGTGTCATAAGCGATTCTCATAGTGACAATAGTGTCTGTGGTCCTTTGACCTGAAATCACTACGATTCCTACATGAGGAGTTGTGTGTTTTAATACCATCAAACATCATCTGTAACAAGGTGATTATAAAGTTGGTTATTGGACATATCGCAAATCATGTAGAGGGATGTGAGTGACCTAGATGGGATTTGTCACTCCTACATAACAGGAGCGATATCTTTAGGCCCCCTGATTGAGTGAGACTGTGAAATGCATGGCCATGCTCAAATGAGTCAATATGAGATATTGATTTCATTTGTTGTTACAAAGTCTACTCAAGTATTAGGAAACGAATGATTGGACTATACAAGGGTGACGCATTCCATGCCTTGTGTTCAATCTAGATATCTTGACAAAGGGACTAAATGACACGGAAACATTAGTCACGGAAAGGTTATGTCAAATCACTGACATTCTTATTACTTAGGTAGCAGCGATGTATTGCTAGATACCGCTCACTACTTGTAATATTAAAATGGGATTTTAATATTACTGTGAACTTAATGAGAACCTGCAGGGTCACACACATAGAGCAAACTAAAATTGGAGTAATGGATCCAAGTTGGACTCGGATTCAAATATGGGCCAGACTCATAATAGATGAGTCTAGGGTTGCACAGCTTACCTTGCTGCTGCTCACACTCATTTAAGGCAGTTACTATTATAAATAGTACTGCTAAGGGGCTGCTAAGATACATAATTTTCAGAACCCTAGCCGCACCTATAGAAAAATGAGTGATAGAGCGGCAGGTTTCTTCTCTTATCTTCGCAGCTAGAACTGTGTGAGAGACGTGAGGCTCCTCTTTGTGGACGTTGGATGTTCGTGAGTCTGTTTGTGTGGATACCGCAGAGACATCGTTTCTAGTACGGTGTTAGTGATTCACGTCCTTTCTTTTGATCACGCTTCAAGAGGTAAATAATTTAAAAAATCAGATTATGGCTTTTCTCATGGATCCTCGGTGGGAATCCTATTTTTTCCGCTGTGTGATATAACCGCAATTCCCAACACAATGCTCCAGTAACTTTTCAAAGGTGTATGCTTTCTATTTTGTCCGATATGATTGAAAAGTTTATTCAAATGTTTAAGGATGATTTTTTTGTATTTTGATCTTCTTTTGATACTTGACTTTATAATCTTTCTTTGGTATTGAAAAGATGCCAGGAAACTAACTTGGTGCTAAATTGGGAGAAGTGTCATTTTATGGTGCAGGAATGAATTGTTTTAGGACATCACATTTCTTCAAAGGGCATTGAGGTTGATCGAGCAAAAGTTAAGGTTATCGAGAAACTGCCTCCTCCTACTAATGTCAAGGGAGTAAGGAGTTTCCTTGGGCATGCTGGATTTTACAAGAGATTCATAAAACACTTCTCCAAGATCACAAAGCCATTATGTGAATTGCTTGTTAAAGATGCACCATTTTTTTTAATGATGATTGTTTAAATGCATTCAATGTTTTGAAAAGCAAACTTATTTCTGCTCCTATAATTGCTGCCTCTGATTGGAATTTACCATTTGAATTAATATGTGATGTATGTGATTATGCTGTAGGTACTATTTTAGGTCAAAGAAAAGATAAAGTTTTGCACGACATTTATTATGCAAGTAGAGTTTTAAATGATGCACAACTTAATTATGCCACCACAGAAAAGGAATTACTTGCTGCAGCTTTTGCATTTGATAAATTCCATTCTTATTTGGTTGGATCAAAGGTCATTGTTTATACTGATCATTCAGCTCTTAAATATCTTTTGAGTAAACAAGATGCAAAGCGTAGACTCATTAGATGAATTTTGCTTTTATAGGAATTTGACTTGGAGATTCGAGACAAGAAAGGAACAAAAAATTTGGTAGCTGACCACTTGTCAAGAATCACACAAGAAAGAGATCCAGAATAGGAACAAGTGCCAATCAAGGAAGAGTTCCCAGATAAGCATTTGTTTCATTTACAAGTGCTTCCTTGGTATGCAGATCTTGCGAACTATAAGGCCACTGGATTCATCCCATCAGAATTAACATGGCAACAGAGAAAAATGTTTTTACAGGATGTCAGGTATTATGTTTAGGATGAACCATTTCTTTTTAAGATATGTGCTGATGGTATGTTGAGAAGATGTGTTTCAGATGAAGAAGTGTTAAGCATTCTTGGGCATTGTCATGGTTCTAATTATGGAGGTCACTTTGGAGGTAATAGAACAACTGCTAAGGTATTACAATCTGGTTTCTATTGGCCTACTCTTTTCAAAGATGCTCATAAATTGTTGAAAGTTGTGACAAGTGTCAACGAGTTTGTAACATTTCTAGAAAACATGCAATGCCCCTCAATAATATTTTGGAAGTGGAGCTATTTGATGTCTGAGGGATTGATTTCATAGGTCCCTTCCCTTCTTCATTCTCTAATCACTTTATTTTAGTAGTTATTAACTATGTCTCCAAATAGGTGGAGGCCATTGCCATACAAACAAATCATACTAAGGTGGTTGTCAAGTTTATTAAAAAGAATATTTTTACTAGATTTGGCATCCTTAGGGCAATAATCAGTAATGGTGGAAAACATTTCTGTAATAGGTAGTTTAAGGCTATTTTGAGCAAATTTGGTGTTAAACATAAGATAGTCACTCCCTATCATCCCCAATCAAGTGGTTAGATAGAGGTTTCTAATAGGGAATTAAAATGCATTTTAGAAAACACTGTTAGTACCTCTAGGAAAGATAAGTCACTTAAGTTAGATGATGCATTATGGGTATACAGGACTGCATTTAAGACTCCTATTGGTATGTCTTCATATAGGCTAGTCTTTGGTAAATCTTGCCATCTCCCTGTAGAAATTAAGCATAAAGCTTCTTGGGCAATTAAATTTTTAAATTTTGATATGAAAGCTACAAGAAAGAAAAGATTACTGCAGATGAATGAAATGGGTGAGTTCAGAAATGAGGCTTATGAAAATGCTTGTCTGTACAAAGAGAAAACAAAGATATGGCATGTTAATAAGATCACCTCAAGGCATTTTGAACCAGGTCAACAATTTCTTTTGTTTAATTCAAGGCTAAAACTATTTCCAAGTAAACTGAAATCCAAGTGGTCGGGCCTATTCCAAGTCAAAAAGGTTTCTCCCTTTGGAGCAATTGAGATTGTAGAACCCGGTTCAAGAAGAAGTTTCAAAGTCAATGGCCAGAGGTTGAAGCATTACTGGGGAGGAAAGTTTGATCGATAGAAGTCTTCTTAGACACTTAGCCAACCTGATTGAGAGCAGGAAACGTCGAGCTAATGACATTAAACAAGTGCTTTTTGGGAGGCAACCCAAATTTCTTTCTCTTTTATTTTTCATTTAGTGTTTTGATTTTAATTTAGTTGATTTGATTATGTGTTATGTTCTTGTTATTTAGTATTTGTGAAGCTCATTCTCTTTCAAATTTTAGTCGAGTGTTTTAGTGAAATTTTTAGCATTAAAGTGTCATGATCCTCTTATTTTATCTTTACGCACCCATATCCCATATTCTATTTTAAAAAAATAAATAATTGAGTCAGCGCTCAGGCGCTGGAAGCTCAATGCCCAGGCATGCGAAGGGTAGAGAGCCATTTAAATGTTGGGGGTTCACCGCTTGAGCGCTAAACGCTCTTATTCACGATTTTCTCTGTTTTCTCTCTTCTAACTCCTCTCTCATACACTTCCCAAGGCATTCTTGTAACACCCCAAAATTCTTTTCTCTCTCTGTTATATGTGTTTTTCTAATCTTTGTGATTTTTGTGAATTATTTAATTTATTTTGATTATATTATTATTATTATTGGACTATTGTGTGTTTGAAGCAGAGCCGAAAAAATAAAAAATTTTCGGGGCCGAAAAAATTTTGACTGTTGACTCAGGGCCAGGGGAGCTTACTAAACCTGAAACCAGGAATAGATTTTGAAGTTTTTCTTTTTCTGAGATTTTATCTGACTGATGAAATCTAGGTACGTTCTATTATCCATTGGACAATAACCACTGGTTTTCTAGTAGTAGCCTTTGTCCATTGGTTAATAGCTACCAGTAAATATCTAGTTGGATGACTAGTCATGAGCCTAGTCATGACTCTTCATCATTTCTTTTCATGATTCACTTGTTTTGAGCCAATGAGAAGGAAGCTTAGTGCCTAGTCATGAGAAGTTTGCATGGAGTCAACCTTAGTGGCTATGACTCATAGTGTTGCACCAATAGAAGGCAAGCTTGGAGGAGAAGCTTTGACCACTTAATCTCTTGAGGAGCTCACGGCCAAGAGGAGTTGTAGGACAAGGTTATGTGACTAAATTAGTTACTTAATCTCTTTTGTGTTTATCTTATTCATTTTCAAGAAGTAAGTTACCAAAACTCTCTCTTTTTCTGTCCTTTGCTTGTTTCGGCCAGCACCTCCTAAACACTCTCAAGCTTTGTTCAATCCAAACTAATCATATATCTTGAGTCTAAACACCATTTTGAGACACTTTCTTGTTGTGAGTTTCTTCAAATTCATCCATCTTCAACCATTTTCTCAAAGCTTAAAGTTTGAAGGTTCTAGGTGAAGTTCTTAATCTTCACTTCTAAATTTTATTCTAATGTCCTAGACCATAATTTTGATCCATGGTCATCTTATTTCAAGCCTTAGATTTTAATAAATTTATATTTGATTTGTTTTAAGGGTCTTTTTGGAGGTAGAAGTTGTTCAAGAAGACAACAAAGGAGATCTTGATCATCACTTAAGGTAAGAGGGAGATTAACCTCATCAACCATCTTGGTGGTGAGAAATGAATTTGTGGTTTGTTGGTGAAAAATTCATGTAAGTATTTATTCACTTGTTTGTGTGAATTTAGTGGTTTATGCTTGCTTGGTTATATGTGTTTATATGATTGTTATAGTATGCATGAGATTGTTATAGTAGGAATTGATGATTGAAATGCTTTGTTGCTTTGAATCATGTGAGAAAGGCAAGATTTTTAGTCCCAAAGACCACTTATGGCTCACGGCCATCTAGCACAAAAAGGAGTATCCAAGGCAAAAATATTTTATGAAATGAAAACCTAGGTGATTAGGTGATAAGAATATGATTTAAGAATTTACAAGTTAAAAATAAGATGAACAAAAATTTTATTATTCAAAAAGAATTAATTTTCGGCCTTAGTAATGGAAATAAGTTTAGAAGGATGTTTTGAAAATTAAAGTATTTTATTTAAGAGAGTTTTAATACGTGTAATGGAGAAAGATTTTTGAAATATCTTAATTTAATTAAAATAATATAGGTTTTATGAAAAACATTAGAAAATATCACTTAGAGGATGTTTAGTAAGAAAATGTTGGAATTAAAGTCCAATTTTTATATTAAATGAGAAAAGTTTAAAATTAAGCTTAGAATATCAATAAAACGTTTTACGTAATTCAAAAGTGTAGATAAAACTTTACGCGATTTAAAAATGTTGATTTTTAGCTACGCGATTAAGAAAACATTTTAAAAATTTTACACGATTGAAAAATGATGTAAAAATGTTACGTGGTTTAGAGACGTAACCAAAAGTGTTACGCGTTTGTGAAAACATAGTGAAAATACTTTGTGTTTGAGAAAAATAGTATTTTACTGTCGGGCCGACGTACTGGACTCGGTGACATCAATTGATGGCTTAAGCCCAGTGGTGGCTTATTTTACGTGGAAGTCACGTAGTTATTGATTATTGATTTATTAAGTCATTTGATCATGCAATGTGAAAGTCGTGATGACTTTGTTTGTTAAAGCTGTATGCCTAAGAGATTAATAACACATTTGTGCGAGTGCGAATTGCATAATGAAGGTCTATGAATGATCTTGGAGGCATCGGGGCGCTGGTAACCCACAAGTGGCCAATTAGTAGCTCTCTTGTACCGTGGTGACTGATGCAAACACACCGACGATCTGGAGGAGATACTATTCCTATTCCCGATTCAATGTAGAATATCTTGTATAAGCCATGATGCGTACGCTAATAATTTGAAGCACGTGAATTGAGGCTGACGATATATGGACATATCTCCTGATCATTCTCTTTGATATTTGGTTTTAGCTCCATGGAGTAGGGGTCTGTTCATTGTACATTTGCATAGTCAGTAGACTTGTTGTTGTGATGCATATATATTGCTAAATTATCTATTTATAAATATCGTGACTGTAATTGTAATTTCTGCACTATATGGCTTTATTGCTATTACTGTTTCTTTGCTATCATATTGGTATTATGATGTAAGGGATCTCACCTCTTTATGGTATTGTTCTTTTTGTTCTATTTTATGTTTATGATCTATGAAGATTGTGATGATGGCAAGGAGAGATCTGCTAGGTTATGTTAAAGTGCAGTTTCATAGAAGCACTGATGTCTGGCGTGTCCATTTGGATACTGAGCACATAGAGTATTATGGAGATATTACTCTATCTTTGAGTAGGACTTGTCATGGGGTTATTGCTTTTTTCTTTTAATGTTATTGTTTATCTAGAGTTTCATATGCCTGTAAGAGATTTATGGGGTGATCTTCACTATACTCCTAGGGAGGATTCCTAGGTATCTTTTGTTCGAACTCTCGTTCGTCGAGACATTCCCCGGCTAGGGAATTTGTTTAGTGAGGATTCTGAGGAGAATTCGGAGGAGGATCCACTGGAGGACCCTTCCCTTAGGTGTTATGAACTTAGGCCAATTTAGGTTTGTTATGGTAGTTGTATTTATGTCTTTTGGTATGTAAGTGTTATGTATTTCTGTTTCAGTAAACTATGTGTATATGTGGAGTGTATTATTTAGTTCTTTATGTTTTGTATTTTCTTTATTCCGTTAAGTTTATGATATCCGCGAAAAAAAATTTAAAAGCCCATATTTTATAATATTAAATCAATCATAAATTGGGTAAAGCTTTAAAAGAGTTAGTCTGAAATGTAATTCCCAATCGAGGGTGTTACAATTCTAAGCTAGTTGTTTCCTCTCCATTTCACATTTCTTCTTCCTCCATTCATCATATGTTGCACGCGTTTAAAGTGGGTGGTTTTTTTACCATTAATGTTTGGTTCTACCATTGACGCGCTGTTCAAGCATTCTCTCTTAAATCCCTTCCATTTTCTCACCTTTTTGCTTCAATTCTTCACTTTGTAAGGTAAATTCATCTATCCTAAATCTCAATTCCATGTTATGTGTTGTTAATTTCATGGATTATGCAGATTGTGGTTCTAGGGTTTTTGAATTGGGATTTTTTGGGGAAATGTGAAATTAGGCAATTTGGTTGAAATTGATGATGCCCATTGATATATTCCATGAATAATTGTTGATTGATAGTAATTGTGGGTAAAATTGTTGGTTTTGATGGTGCATTTGGATTGGTTGTTGTGCATAGTTGAGTATGTTCATATGTTAGTATTAATGAATGTGGTGTGCATTACTAAACTGCTGACTAAGGAATTGACTGATTGTTATATTTGTAATTTTTAGTATCTAATGCACTTGCACATTTGCAATGTTCACCATGCGCACCATGTGTTTGATCAAATGCTCATTATAAATGACTTGCTTGATTTCATTAATGAGTAGTGTCACTTTTTATGAATTATGTTTGATGCATGCTACTATTGTTTGTGAGAATGCTTGATGAGTTGATTTTGCTTAATGTACATGTCGAATTTTGAGTTTGTAACATTTATCTTCTTTGCAATTTTTGACATGTGCACTAGGAATAAGATGGAATGGTTGAAAATGCTATTAAGCATGGTGTGAATGATTTGGAAAATCGAGAAAAATTATTTTGCTTTTAGGAATATGGTTTATTAATTTTGTGCTTTTATTTTGTAGGATATTCGTAATGTCACATATGAAAAGAAGAAAGGGTGCTGCAGGAAAAAGCTCTAACTCTTCCTCCTTCGATGCAAGCTGTTTTCGTTCAACCATTCATGAAAAGAGGTTCCATAATATGCTGGTGAAAATGAACTTTGTTTAGCAGCAGTTCATGTTTAGCGGCGGTTCAAAATTAAATTTAGCGGCGATTCAAACTGTCGCATCAAAAAATAGCGGCGGTCTGATATAGGCGTCCTAAAACCATTTCGCGGCGGTTTCAGACAACCGTTGGAATAACTGCAGCGAAATGTTTTTTTCGAGGCGACTTTTGTGGTGGTATTTTTAGTGGCAATTTTGTCACTTTAGCGACGATTTTTACCGCCGCTACAAATTTTGTATTTTATCATTTATTATTTATAATAGCTGTTTAAAAATCGTCGCTAAAATTGAAAATAGATTTTTTTTTTGCAAGCTAAAATCTTGAATTTCATTATTAATTATTTATAGCAATGGTTTGTAAACCATCGCTAAAATTGAAAAATAATTTACATCATTTTTTTCCTGTGGTTATTAAATTAATTTTATTTTCTCAACTTTATTCGCATGTCAATTTTAATACATTTCAACTTGTTTTACATTACAATCAACTAGTACATTCAAATGAAATTATAAAACATTTAAACTTTCAACAAATATATTAATTTGACAGCACAATCTTAAATAAATATCTAAAGTGATGCAGTACACAAGCAAATTAAAATCCATTACAAACCAAATAAAGAAACTAAAATTCATTACAAACAAAATAATACCTAAATAATATAACAATAGTAAATCATTTTTTCTATCATAAGACATTCACTTTCCACTCTGATTAGAATCTTGTCCAATTTGAGTATTATGACTTGTTGAGGAAGACAGTCTAGCACTTAGTGAAATTTGTCCACTTCCTTCATCTGAAGCCTAAAAATATAAAAAAAAAATTGAGTTGTATGCATTTGATAAAAGTACCATGAGTTTTAAAACAAACACCATGAGTTGACCCAAGTCCAAATACAGGATTTTCTACATAAACAAACACACCATGGATTTTAAGACAAACACACCACAGATTTTTTACATAAACAAAGTTGGTCCCACCTTAGTTTGGAATACTTAAATTCATGCAAACAAGTGATATTTGGTCACTCAAGCTTGAAGAATACCTCAACATAATAATCATTTTCACATTATAAAGATACTCATGAGTTAATGCAAACAAGTAAACAAAATTTCCCGCATCTAATGTCAATGACAGAAAATTGTCAATGATTACCACAAGCTGGAGACAAATTCAGAAAGCATTTTATGCCTTAACCAGAACCAACAGCAAGCATTTAGAAAAATACCTCAACATATCACAATTAATAATAGAATTAAAACATAACAATGGGAACATAATCAAGTTCGATATAATCCATGACTCAAACTTTTCATCAAGCAAGTGGTATTTGATCACTTAAGCATGAAGAATATCTCCAAAGCTCTTAGCCAAAATCAAGAAAAACATACTAAGATCATACTTCACTTTTTACAATGATATCAAGAAACTTAAAATACATACAATTGCATTAACCATAGCGGCCAACTCGGCAGGCAAATCCCCTCCTTGTTGAAGTATATAAATATCTTGTTATAACACCTTCAAATGCTTATTAAGTATCAGATAAAAATATATTTTTATTAAGTATCATTTTGATTTTAATCATGTAAGATTTTGAAATATACTCATTTTGATCACTCAGAAATCAGAATAACTAAAATAAAGTGTTAACTTGAATGGAAAATAATCACGTGACTATTTAATAGGGGCAAAGATGTTTTTTTCTTTTTTTGGTTATTTACATCTTTTTAGTTTTCACTCATGCCTCAGTCAATCTCTCCATCACTACGTGCCCTACTGTTCTGTTCTGCCCCTTTCGATGCTGTTCTCTCTATCATAACTCATTTAGGCATCCTTCTAATCATATGATGGAAGGAAAAAGAGGAAAACAAATATTTACTTCATAATATATTTAGAGGGGTCTTCATATGAATCATATAATATATTTAAATAGATTAATTTTTTTAATTAAATTTTCTTTCTTTTATTTATTAGTTTAATTTTTAGGTGCATTGCTAAATGGGAAATAGGTGCCAGTTGCCATTAAGACCCCAAACAGTCAATTTACCACGAATGAGATCACTTTAAACAAAAAACAAAAAAGAAGAAAAAAAATTCACTCAGCATACCTAAAATAGGTCAAATCACAATTAATTATAATAGCTTGAAATGAAGATTGCTAGTATCATATAGAACTTTATAAAAAAGATTAAAAAGAAATGCAAAAGCAAAGGTTCTGAATACATACAATGTGAGGTGATTTAGAAAGCCTAGACGTCAAATGCTGGTTTTCTAACATTGACTTGCTTTCTTGGATTACTCTTTGTGCAATAACTGGTTGAGAAGGGCCAAAAAAGGACCCGACGTGCAAGAAAGTCTACTTTGATGTCCACCCCTGTAGCCTTTTTACAAGCATCCACAAACTCCTTCACTGATCTACCTGATAAAACAAAACCCCTCATGAGAACCTTGAGACAACTAAGAAATATGTGAATTTACTATCAAGAAAATTAAAGCAATATTTTTTACCAAAAAAAATAATAATAATAAAGCACTTTTCTTCATATTCAAAGTGTAAAACCTACCCTTTCCAGTGCCAACATTGTAGATCCCAACTTTACCAGATTGTGCTTTTTCAAGAGCTTTCACGTGAGCATCAACCAAGTCAGTTACATCAATATAATCTCGTATGCATTTTCCATCAGGTGTCTTATAGTCTGTTCCTCTAACCTACAAGATAGCAGCAAGTGCAATGAGCACACATTCATTTTACACCATGGCATATTAGTTTACAAACAAAATCCCTTGGATGCTTTTGAAGTAAGCTGCAGATGCTGACTAACGTGAAATAAATTATTATATATAGAAAAGTTCAACGTAATGGAAAATTAAATGGCTTAGGCTTCTCTAAAAATTAAAACAAAGCACATATAAAACTTAGTTATATATGGCCAAATCATTTCAAATTTTCTACAAGAGCTAAAAAAAAGTTTCAGTATAAAACAAATACAATTTCAATAAGCCTTAATGGAAAAAAAAGACACAAGCACATAAAACTACTTCAGCAAGAATCTTATGGCCAAGCCAATATCTTACATGGACATTAAAGCAGTCACAAATTAGCATACAACAGTCCTACTGCTTTTCACTTATAGGAAAAACTTATGCTATTTCCTATATCAAGGATTTTAACTATGTGTATATAATATATCAGTATATAATATATATAAGCACGAAGAGGAACAAGTGCATATAATTAACAGAGGATGGATCATTCTTTAGCCAATAGCTTTTAGGTAGCAATTTGTTAATATAATATAATAACTTTAAGGGTGCAGCCTAAGTCAATCCTATCTAGCTCACCACCACCGAATCACATCAGTTAGTTTTAGTAGATTCCCATTTTAAATTCAAATGTATTTATAAAATTTAAGTTTGTTACTTCAATTGTAAAACGTAATCCTGATATATAGTTGTACATGTAACGTTCAATGGGGAATTACAGAAGATATTCTTTGTTAGTTATAGGCTCGTAGCAATGTGTAGAGCTACCTACCACTGTATTAACACCAAACAACCTCCAAATGACAGAATATAGCACAATCTCATCCTTGGATTTTTCACCACTACTTAATAGGTATACTAAAACAGAACTATAATATTTTATGGATTGAACTCTGTAATATTTTATAGGTACTCAAGATGCTAATAATCAAAGTATGACCTTTCTGTTAGAGGACTAATTTTGATTGAATTAAATTTTGTAGTTGATGATCCCAATATTATGAATTCATGGGCCAAAACTTACCCAGAGAACAAGCATTTCAATTTCCAAGTCTCTTGGTCACGGTTCAACCGAATACACCCATGCTCTTGGGCTCAGGCTTGATCCTATGGATGGATTATCCAGTTTCTTAAGTTATGTGATTACTCTTAGGTTAGATCACTCTCATTATAGATTCTCACTAGCTCATGGAAGTCACGCCCAAGTTGGCAGCAAATCCTCCAACAAAAGCACCTGTATCGTCCTAAATCAGGCGTCCCAAATTCTTGTGAAAATTTGAAAATATAGCACTACTTCACAAGAATTAATCGCAAAAAAAAATAAAATAGAAACCAAACAAATACCAAAAATTCCCAATCTCAAATCCCTAATGGGAACCCAAGCCAGAATTGAAACAGTAGAGAAAATTCCCAAACTCAAATCCTTTCCTAAATGAGTTGAGGCAAACCTGTGGGCTGAAGAGTGGACATTGAAGAGTGGAGGCGTTGAGACGTTGAGGTCGTACGTTGTGTGGTACATTGAGGCGTTGAGGTTTGGAGTTCTCTATTGAGGCTCGGTGGGTTTGATGGTGGCTCCAAGTGTTGGATTTTGGTGCTATTTGGGAGTTGTCTCTGATTGCAGTGGGTATTGCAGTGATTGACAAAGTGAGTGGAGTGTGTGGGTGAGAGAGAAAGAGAGGGAAAGAGAGATGCTAGGGTAGAGAATGAGAGGGAAATGGAAATAAAGGAAGTGAGACAAAATTTTAGAGAAAAAAAGAGGGAAACGAAGTTTTTTTTTTTGGTATAAACCACTGATAAACACCCTTAAACTGCTGCAAAATTTAATTTTTTTTATAAACTGCCACTAAACGATACTAAAC
Source organism: Ormosia semicastrata (assembly GCA_029884595.1). Lineage (NCBI taxonomy): Eukaryota > Viridiplantae > Streptophyta > Magnoliopsida > Fabales > Fabaceae > Ormosia > Ormosia semicastrata. Next base: position 19,151,235 of record JAQQTO010000047.1, on the reverse strand, counting down.
TGCTACAAAATTTATTTTGTGGCACTTAACAAAAACCGCAGCATAAATCACCGGTAATTGTGGCAGTTTAAGAAACTGTTGCTGTTTATTAATTTTTTTGTAGTGTCATTTTAGAGGAAAATGAATATTCAAAAATTCATTCACAGATTTTGGAGAGGAAATGGGGCAAACTATGTCAACTTCTAGTTTTGAGGTTACAGACATTGGTTCGTGAATTCTATGTTAATGCTTTTATCGACTCCAATGAAGGTGATCGTTTTCAGAGCGTGGTAAAGGGGACGCTCATCGATTTTGTTGGTGTATGTCCTAAAGGTCAATTTATTTTAATCGTACTTACATATATTGTATTATGCTATTTATTTAATACATGAGACATTTCATTTATTGTGTTATTGATAATGAACATAATAAAGTTCTTAGACTAGTAAGTTTAATATCATAGGACATCAAGTAGATGACTTGATCGTGAAATCCTATTTGATAGATTCAGAACACTATTCTTAAATGTCCCTAATCAAGTATTATTGTTAATTAGGACAACAATAATGTATTGAGACTAGTATGTGTGTGGACTGATGGCCACATCTCACGGCTCATGAATATGAGATATCAAGTCTTCACATAGATACATATTAAAGTAATAATGTATTGGACTGACCCACCATGAGAACGCTGCATGGATTGTTACGTGAGTGTCGATTCTCAAAGTGACAATGGTGTATATGGTTCTTTGACGTGAAATCACTACAATTCTTATATGAGGAGTTGTATGTTTTAATGCTATCAAATATCATCTATAACAAGGTAATTATAAAGTTAGTTATTGGACATACCACGAATTATGCAGAGGGATGTGAGTGACCTAGATGTGATTTGTCCCTCCTATATAACAGGAGCAATATCTTCGAGCCCCCTAATTGAGTGAGACTACGAAATGCATGACCATACTCAAATGAGTCAATATGAGATATTAATCTCTTTTGTTATTACTAAGTCTACTTGAGTATCAGGAAACGGAAGATTGAACTATACAAGGGTGACACATTCTATGTCTTGTGTTCAATCTAGATATCTGGACAAAGGGACTAAACTATACGAAAACATTGGTCACGAAAAGGTTATGTCAAATCACTGACATTCTCATTACTTGGGTAGCAGTGATGTGTTGTTAGATATCGTTCACTACTTGTAATATTAAAATAGGATTTTAATATTATTGCCAATATCATGAGAACCTACAGGGTCACACATATAGAACAGACTGAATTGGAGTAATAAGAATCTAAGTTGGACTAGGATTCCATCGTGGGCCAAACTCATAATAGATGAGTCCAAGGTCGCACTGCTAACCCTACTGCTACTTTCACTTGCATAAGACAGTCACTATTATAAATATCACTGCTAAGGAACTATCAAGGGACACACAATGAAGCCTAGTCACACCCTAACAGAAATAGTGAATGAGAGAGTGACATGTTTCTCTTCTCTTCGTAGCTAGCACTATGCTAGAGACGTGGGACTCCAAGATCGCAGACATTAGACGTTTTTGAGTCTATTTGTGTGGATTACATAGAGACATCGTTGTTGTTGCGGTGCTGGTGATTTGCATTGAACGTTATTTTCTAACTTCAAGAGGTAAACCCAAAAAATCATGAATCATGGCCCCCTTTTTCACATGGATCCTTAGTGGGAATCTTTTTTTCCATTGCAATTTTGTTCACAGATTTCCTAACAGTGGTATCAGAGCCACTTACAAAACCATGATTCGGACTTTTCTATTTACGTGTTGTATGAAATAACATGATCAATTGTTCTCTTTTTGGTAAAAGACATGATCTTTAATGTGTTATTTCATAAATTGAAAGAATCTTTTGTGAAAACATAATATGTTTGATATGTTGTATGCGAAACCATGATGATGTTTTTGAAACCATGAAGATGTTCATATGTTGACTGTGAAAACTGATTTATATGTATGTTATGTTTTTTGCGAAGTTTTCTAGTATATATGTAATATATACAGTGTAGCGGCACAAAGGTTCTGGAAAACTTATTTCTGGTCTGCGGTGGCATTGAGTGTTGATGTCAAGCAAACATTGTTTCTAGACAGCGGCACAAGGGTTCTGGAAACATTGTTTTTGGTCTGCGACGGCATCAACAGTTGATGTTAAGCAAACCTTGTTTTTGGACAGCAACACAAAGGTTCCTCACGACATGAAGTGTTCATGTTAGGGATGGAAATAGGCCAGCCGGCCTGTCAGGGGCCTGTGGCCTGACCTGTTTAGAAAATGAGTTAGGCTCAGACCTTTTTAAAAGCCTGTTTTATTTAGTAGGCTAGGTCTTGTCTCTCAGCAAAGCCTGTTAGGCTTATTAGGCCGGCCTGTTTATATTTATTTATAAAATTATATTTTATTTTTTTTTCAATGGCCTTTCAAGGTCTATTTAAAGGCTTAGGCCTATTTGAGGCCTATATAAAAGCCTTGGCCTGCTGGCCTATTTAGAGACCTTAATATAAACTAGGCTTTTAAACAGGCTTCAGGCCAGGCCAAGCTTTTTAAACAGGTCAGGCCAGGCCCAAAAAAATGCCTTTGACAGGTAACAGGTCAGGCTCAAGCCAAATATTTGTAACACAAGCCTGGCCTGTTTAAGGTGAAGCCTGGCCTAGCCTGGTCTGTTTTCATCCCTAGTTCATGTCCTCGTGGCTATGAAGGTTCAAAAGTTGTTGCCCTAGCCGGCAACGGGACCCCCATGCTGCCTTTGTGTAGAGTGCTTTTCGAAGGTGCAAAATTCAAATCCGTTTTATGATTCACAAAGATAATAATGTATTATTGTTTTGACCTTTTATGTTCCTTGTGGTGCATGGTTATGGCCTTTGTCCTCATATTTTTCCTTTTTGAGTTATTTTTAAATGTGGCATATATGTCGTGCATTTCTCTCTACATTCTAGTTGTACATTCTCTTCTCACCTAACTCTCCTCGTATATAAAATGAGGTTTCTTTATACTTTGTAATGTAATCTTGATGTGGAGGCAAGAAGACAGCATCAACTAAGGACGTTAGTGGGAGACATTTAGTGAAGTTGTTCGCTCTCTAGGTTTAGTTAATGATAATCCCATTGGCTTCAGAGAATCATTGTGTTAGGGGCCATAACCATGTCACATTCATTATATGTATGAGATGCATGGATGTTGATGGTATGTTAAATAGTTTAACAAATGGTGAGATCAAATAATAAAAAAAAATCTCTCAAAACAAATATTAAGTCATTATGTGATGCCTTCCAATGCATGGCACTCATCAAGGCTAGTATCGATTAAGTGTAGGTCTGCCAAAGCAGGATGCCTTTATCTAAATTAGTAAGACGTGATAGGATAAAGGTAATATCCAACTGCCAACCATTGAGTCTAACTTAACTAGGCCATTTCAAAAGGATTGAAGGCTTAGAGGCATAGAATTGGGCTTTAGTCCATTAAATGGATTAGAATAAGTATTATTCACCTAACTATCCAAGAGTTGCATTTGATGTAATTGGAAAATGTTTCCTTCCTAAATAACTAAATTTTGAGTGATCAGCCAAAGCTGATTCAAAGCTAGGTGAAATATGGATCTTGGTCCACTAGGAAATCTTGTGATAGAATTTTTCGAGTCAATGTTGAAGGTCATTGATTTGAGTAAAATAGTGGGAGACATATTTAATTAAAGACCTTGTTAAATATGTTTATGGCATGATATTTTTACTTTGTATATTTCTATTGATAGATTACCATGGCAGCAGACACTTCAAATAACTTGTCATTACGATCCGTCCTTGAGAAGGACAAATTATCTGGAACAAAATTTCTAGACTAGTACAAGAATCTGAGGATTGTCCTTAAACATGAGGAAAAGTTGTATATTCTAGAGCAGCCCATTCTTGTGCCACCTGCTGCAAATGCCCCTAGAGTTGAAATTGATGCTTATAAGAAGCATCAAGATGACACCTTGTGTTACGGATATTGGCAAGTGCACCAAATCGACAAAAGTAATAAAGAGTGAGTAAATTATCGTTCCCATGAGGATTATGTTATCAATTGCTAAGTTCTCCAAATCAACACTATTCAAGCTATCAAAAAGTGGGTTGTTGCAAATTTAATTAAAAAGAAATATAAGTAAGCAAAACAATAAATCAAAGGGTGAAAAACAGTGGTGTTAAAGCATTAAGGTTCAGACTTCACTTGAACTCTTTAAAATGCACATTCAAATATTGGTTTAACTATGTTCTATTTCAATGATTTATGGTCAATTCCTAAAATTTATTAACACTTAATCCCTTGGGTATATTAATCATCTTACACTATTTGAAATTAACTAATCCCTTAGTCTAACCCCAAATAGAAAGGCATTATCAAGAATGAGGGAATCAAAAGAAAAACCATATAACCTACAATATCTATTCCTAGCTATTGCAGAAATTATGATGTTTATCACATGTTCTAGATTTATGCAAATTTTTCCAAATCATACATCAACCCAAAAGATCATTCCCAAATTGATCGAATTTAGAAAAGCATTAAGAATAGAGATAAACACATAAATCATGAAATAGAAACATAAATTAAACCTATAAAAGAAGTTACATCATCAAAGTTCAAGATCCATCATCCCTCTAACAAATGGAAGTTAGTTACACATGGAAAAAGAAGAACACAAAAGGAAGAATATGACAAACTCCGTTGTAGAAAGGTAGAAAGGTTGAAGAAAACTCCTAATCTTCAAGCCTAATTGCGCCCACACCACATTAGGGTTTGTGCCTCTTGACGGTTGTTGCATTCTGTCCAAGTGTGTTTTGAAATTGGTGTAACTTTTCTGTTTATAAGGAAATTAATACTACTATTTACACAGCTAGCGCTCAGGCACTGTATTTCCAGTGCTTAGGTGCTAGCATTCTTTCCTGAAATTCGGATACGTAACGTGCGCTCAGGCGCTACATCTCTAGCGCCTAGGCGCTGAACAACTAGAATCAAAATTCCTCCTCTGCAAGTGCCAGGAGCTGGACCACCAGAATGAAATTTTCAACTTTTCTGTCTCATGCAATCATCCAGTCGTCTTCTATGCATAATTACCTATTAAAATAAATAAAACACATAATTAAAACATAATTTAGAAAAACTAAAAATAAAATAAACTTAAAAACAAACTTAATCATAAAGATTAAAAAAGAATAAAAACTCAAGACTTTGAACTGTACAAATATGAATTTTTAAAGGTTCATCACCTTGGACATCGGTTGTCCTATGCTAGCCACCATGAACTATGAGCTTTAGAAGCAACATAAGAACATGGATGCTTATGATATGATCGTACACCTGAAAAGGCTCTATCAAGAGCAAGTATGGCATGAAAGGTATGAAGTCTCAAAAGCACTATTTCAGTGCAAACTGGTAGAGGGAAGCCCAGTTGGCACTCATGTGCTCAAAATGATTGGATACAATGAAAACCTAGAGAGGCTTGTTTCCCATTGGGTCAAGAGTTAGCCACTGATTTAGTCCTGCAATCATTGTCAGAAAGTTATATTCAATTCATTATGAATTACAATATGAACGAAATTGACAAACCTTTATTAGAGCTATTAAGCATGTTGAGAACTGCTGAGCAGAATATCAATAAAGGAAAAGGGAAGGCCATTATGATGGTCCAAAAAAGTAAGGGTAAAAAGTAGCTAAAGAAGCCCAAGGACAAATGGAAGGGCAAGGGCAATGATAAATCCAAGCCTAACACTTTCAGCTTGAAACCTATGGGTGGAGTGGCTATGGAAAGTGTGTGCTTTCATTATGGTTAAATTGGACATTGGAAGAGGAACTGCTGTAAGTACCTAGAAGAGCTTAAGAAGGATAAGGGAAATGAGACTTCCACTTCAGGTATTTTTGTTATAGAAGTCAATTTATCTACTTCTACATCTTGGGTATTAGATATTGGATGTGGGTCTCATATTTATGTAAATGTGCAGGATCTCAAAAGGAGTAGATCGTTGGCTATGGGTGAAGTCAACCCGCGAGTTAGAAATGGAGCAAAACTTGCTGCTTTAGCCGTAGGGACTTATTTCTTATCTTTGTCCATTGGGCTTGTTATTGAGTTAGAGAACTATTATTTTGTGCCTGCTATTAGTAGGAATATCATTTTCTGTTTCTTGTTTGGACAAGAAAGGTTTTTCTTTTATAATAAAGGACAAAAGTTATTCTATTTATTTGAATGATATTTTTTATGGTAGTGCACAACTGAGTAGTGGACTTTATGTCCTCAATCTCGAAATGTCCGTATATAACATAAATACTAAGAGGTTCAAATCAAATAATATGAACCTAACTTATCTCTGGCATTGTCGTTTGGGCTACATAAATGAGAAACGCATCTCCAAACTCCATATAGATGGATTCTTAAACTCATTTGATTTTGAATCATATGAGATATGTGAGCCTTATTTATTGGGGAAGAAGACTAAAGCCCCATTCACTGGACAAGGTGAAAGGGCTAATGATCTTTTAGGCCTTATACAAAGTGATGTATATGGACCCCTAAACACACTAGCTAGAGGTGATTTTTAATACTTCATTACATTTATTGATGATTTCAGTAGATATGGGTTTGTATATCTTATAAAACACAAATCAGAATCCTTTGAAAAATTCAAAGAATTCAAGAATGAAGTACAAAACCAAATTGACAAGAGTATTAAAGTCCTTCAATCAGATCGAGGTGTTAGTGTATGACTTAGAGGCTGATACTTTTTTGTATTTACATACATTATATTATGCTTATTTTAATATATGAGGCATTTCATTTATTGTGTTCTTTTTGGTAAACATAATAAAGTCCTTAGAATAGTAAGTTTAATGCCATAGGACATCAAGTAGATGACTTGATCGTGAGATCCTTTTGGTTAGAACACTATTCTTAAATGTCCCTAGTCAAGTATTATTGTTAACTAGGACAACAATAATGCATTGAGACTAGTATATGCATAAACTGATGACCACATCTCACGGGTCATGGATATGAGATATCAAATCTTCACATGGGTACATATATTAGAGTAATTATATACTGGACTGACCCGCCATGAGAACGCTACATGGATCATTACGTGAGTGTTATAAGCGATTCTCATAGTGACAATAATGTCTGTGGTCCTTTGACCTGAAATCACTACGATTCCTACATGAGGAGTTGTGTGTTTTAATGCCATCAAACATCATCTGTAACAAGGTGGTTATAAAGTTGGTTATTGGACATACCGCAAATCATGCAGAGGGATGTGAGTGACCTAGATGGGATTTGTCACTCTTACATAACAGGAGCGATATCTTCGAGCCCCCTAATTGAGTGAGACTGCGAAATGCATGGCCATGCTCAAATGAGCCAATATGAGATATTGATTTCATTTGTTGTTACAAAGTCTACTTGAGTATCAAGAAATGAAAGATTAGACTATGCAAGGATGACGCATTCCATGCCTTGTGTTCAATCTAGATATCTTGACAAAGGGACTAAACGACATAGAAACATTGGTCACGGAAAGGTTATGTCAAATCACTGACATTCTTTTTACTTGGGTAGCAGTGATGTGTTGCTAGATACTGCTCACTGCTTGTAATATTAAAATGGGATTTTAATATTACTGCCAACGTAATAAGAACTTACAGGGTCACACACATAGAGCACACTAAAATTAGAGCAATGGATCCAAGTTAGACTCGGATTCAAATATGGGCCAGACTCATAACAGATGAGTCTAGGGCTGCACAAGTTACCTTGCTGCTGCTCATACTTACTTAAGGCAGTCACTATTATAAATAGTACTGCTAAGAGGCTGCTAAGATACATAAATTTCAGAACCCTAGCCGCACCTACAGAAAAGTGAGTGAGAAAGTGACAAGTTTCTTCTCTTCTCTTCGCTGCTAGCACTGTGTAAGAGACGTGAGGCTCCTCTTTGCGGACGTTGGACGTTCGTGAGTCTGTTCGTGTAGATATCGCAGAGACATCATTTCTATTACGGTGTTGGTAATTCACGTCATTCCTTTTGATGACGCTTCAAGAGATAAATAATTTAAAAACTCGGATTATGGTTTTTCGTATGGATCCTCGGTGGGAATCCTTTTTTTTTTCGCTGCGTGATGTAACCGCAATTCCCAACAGTGGTATCAGAGAGTCTTGCGAAACCATAATTCGGTTTTCTATTTTTGTTTACATGAGATAACATGTTTTCTGTTCTTGTTTTTAACAAAAGATATGATCTTTCATATGTTATTTTCGAAAACCATATGAAACCCTTTGCGAAAACATATTCTGTTTCTTATGTTGTATGCAAAACCATGATATTGTTTTCAAAAACCCATGAAGATGTTCATATATTTTGTGAAAACCATTTTGTTTTAAGATGTATGTTTTTGCGAAGCTTTTTGGTATGTATGTGATACGTATAGCATTATGGAATCCTTATTCTCAATACGCGACACAAGGATTTAGGAAACCTTGTTCTTAGTTTGCGACAGCAGGGGTTATGGAATCCTTGTTTCTGCACAAGAGGCATGGTGCAAGGGTTCCGCATGGCACAAGGGCTCAAGGGAGGCGCAAGAGATTCAGCTCTTATTTATGGTCCAATTTTTTGAGTTGGGGCACTGCCCCCACACCCAGCAAGGGGCGGCCTCCCCTTAACCTTTGACTGCATACCGGGATGCGACACTCCCGCCCGCTGACCGGGCAATAGGACCCCCGTGGTCGGGGGGCTGCCCCGAACCCCGTTGCATAGCGTATGTTATTCGAAAACACCTTTTTCTATCCCTTTTTATGAGTTATGAAAATAATAATGTATTATTGTTTTGAGTTTGTATGTTCTTGTGATGCATGGTGCATGGTTATGGCCTTAGTCCTCTTTTATGCTTTTTTGGTTTTTTTAAATACGACCTGTGTGTCGTGTCTTTCTCTCTATTTTTTGATTGTACATTCTCTTCTCACCAAACTCCCCTCGAATGTAAAAGAGGTTTCTATATAATGTAATCATGATGTGGAGGCAAGAAGACGGCATCAAGTGAGGACGTTAGTGAGAGACGCTTGGTGAAGCTGGCTTAGTTAATGCTACTCACCTTAGGGGTCATAACCATGTAACTTTTATTATATGCTTTATATGTATGAGATGCATGGATAATGTTTATGGTATGATAAATAATTTAATAAATGGTGAGATCTAATAATAATAAAAATTCTCTCAAAGTAAATATTAAGTCATAATGTAATGCCTTCCAATGTGTGGCACTCGTCAAGACTAGTATCGATCAAGTGTAGGTCTGCCAAAGTAGGATACCGTTATTTATATTAGTAAGACACGATGGAATAAGGGTAATATCCAAATGCCAACCATTGGGTCTGACTTAACTAGGCCATTTCAATAGGATTGAAGGCTTAGAGGCATGAAGTTGGGCTTTAGTCCATTAGATGGATTTGAATAAGTATTATTCATCCAACTATCCAAGAGTTACATGTGATGTAATTGGAAAGTGTTTCCTACCTAAATAACTGAATTTTGGGTGATCAGCCAAAACTGACTCAAAACTAGGTGAAATATGGATCTTAGCCCACTAAGAAATCTCGATGGGATTTTCTGAGTCAATGCTGAGGGTCATTGACTTGAATAAAATAGTGGGAGGCATATTTAATTAAAAGACCTCATTAAATATGTTTATGGCATGATACTTATATTTTGCATATTTCTGTTGATAGATTACTATGGCAATAAACACATCAAGTAACTTATCACTGCGATCCATCCTTGAGAAGGACAAGTTATCTGGAACGAATTTTCTAGACTGGTACAGGAATTTGAGGATTGTCCTCAAGCAAGAGAAAAAGCTGTATGTACTAGAACAGCCTATTCCTAAGCCACCTGCTGCTAATGCCCCTAGAATTGAAAGGGATGCTTATAAAAAGCATCAAGATAATGCCTTGGACATCGGATATCATATGTTGGCCACCATGAACTTTGAGCTCCAAAAGTAACATGAGAACATGGATGCCTACGATATGATCGTACACCTTAAGAAGCTCTATCAAGAGCAGGCCAGGCATGAGAGATACGAGGTCTCTAAAGCACTGTTTTAGTGCAAGCTGGTAGAAGGAAGCCCTGTTGGTGCTCATGTACTCAAGATGATTGGGTTCATTAAAAACCTAGAGAGACTTGGTTTTCCTTTGGGCCAAAAGTTGGCCACTGACTTAGTCCTGCAATCGTTGCTGGAAAGTTTTAGTCAATTTGTCATGAACTACAACATGAATGAGATTGAAAAATCACTACCAGAGCTACTAGGCATGTTGAGAACTGTTGAGCAGAACATTAACAAAGGCAAAGGGAAGGCCATAATGATGGTCCAAAAGAATAAGGGCAAGAAACAGTAGAAAAAGCCCAAGGACAACCAGAATGGCAAGGGCAAGGATAAGTCCAAGCCCAGCACTTCTGGCTTGAAACCAGTGGGTGGAGTGGCTAAGGAAGGTACATACTTCCATTGTGGTTAGACCGAACATTGGAAGAGGAACTGTGCCAAGTTCTTGGAGGAGCTCAAAAAGAAGAAGGGAACTGAGACTTCCACTTCAGGTATTTTTGTTATTGAAATCAATTTATCTACATCTGCATCATGGGTATTAGATACTGGATGTGGATCTCACATTTATGTAAATGTGCAGGATCTAAAGAGCAGTAGACCATTGACGAAGGGCGAAGTCGACCTACGAGTGGAAAATGGAGCAAAGGTTGCTGCATTAGCTGTAGGGACTTATTTATTATCTTTGCCCACTAGGCTTGTAATAGAGTTAGAGAACTGCTATTTTGTGCCTGCTATTAGCAAGAATATCATTTCTGTTTCTTGTTTGGACAAGAAAGGTTTTTCTTTTATTATAAAGGACAAGTGTTGTTCCATTTATATGAATGATATTTTTTATGGTAGTGCACAATTGAGTAATGGAGTTTATGAACTTGATCTCAAAACGCCCGTCTATAACATAAGTACAAAGATGTTTTAAATCAAATGATCTGAACCTAACTTTTCTTTGACATTGTCATTTGGGCCACATAAATGAGAAACACATCTCCAAACTCCATAAAGATGGATTCTTGGACTCGTTTGATTTTGAATCATATGAGACATGTGAAACTTATTTATTGGGGAAGATGACAGAGGCCCCATTCATTGGACAAGGTGAAAGGGCTAGTGATCTTTTAGGCCTCATACATAGTGATGTATGTGGGCCACTAAACACAATGGCTAGAGGCAGTTTTCAATACTTCATTACATTTACTAGTGATTTTAGTAGATATGGATTTGTATATCTTATGAAGCACAAATCAGAATCCTTTGAAAAGTTCAAAGAATTCAAGAATGAAGTACAAAACCAACTTGGCAAGAGTATTAAAATCCTTCGATCATATCGAGGAAGAGAATACTTAAGCCAACAGTTTGATGATCATCTGAAAGAGTGTGGAATAATATCTCAACTCACTCCACCAGGAACACCACAATGGAATGGTGTCTCTGAAAGGAGGAACCAGACCTTGTTAGACATGGTCTGATCTATGATGAGTCATACAGACCTTCCAGGCTCCTTCTGGGGACATGCTCTGTTAACAACAGCTTTCACACTTAACCGTGTTCTATCTAAAACGGTTCAAAAAACACCATATGAGATATGGACTAGGAGACGGCCCAGTATGTCTTTCTTGAAGATTTGGGGGGTATCCAAAGGAAACCAAGGGATACTTTTTCTATAATCCTACCGAGGGCAAAGTGTTTGTCGCACGGACTGCTGTATTTCTAGAAAAGGAGTTTATCTCCAAAGGAATCAGTGGGAGGAAAGTAGAACTTGAAGAAGATCAAGTTTCACAAAGCAGTGATGAACCAATGGTAGAAATAGAGCAGCCTCCACAAAATGTTGTGGAACAACAACCTATTCTAGTAGCACAAGACCTGCGTAGCTCTAACAGGATACATCATCAACCAGAAAGATATGGATTTCTCATGACCCAGCAAGGTGACGTATTGCTCATAGATCAAAATGAGCCTGTGACTTACTAGGAAGCCATTATTGGCCTAGAATTTGAGAAATGGCTTGAGGCCATGAGATCTGAAATGGATTCCATGTATGCCAACCAGGTATGGACCTTGGTTGATCCACCTAAAGAGGTAAAACCCATTGGGTGCAAGTGGGTTTTCAAGAAGAAAATCGACATGGATGGTAATGTGTATACCTTTATGGCGCGATTGGTGACTAAAGGTTTCAAACAAATTCATGGTGTAGACTATGATGAAACTTTTTCCCCAGTTGCGATGCTTAAATTTGTTCAGATCTTGCTTGCTATTGCAGCATACCATGATTATGAAATCTGGAAAATGGATGTCAAAACTGCTTTCCTTAATAGAAATCTTTTCGAGGATGTGTACATGACACAACCTGAGGGTTTTGCCACTCTAGAGGATGCTGGAAAGGTGTGCAAGTTGCAACAATCTATTTATGGATTGAAGCAAGCTTCCAGAAGCTAGAATCTTCATTTTGATGATACAATAAAATAGTTTGGTTTCATTAAGAATGAAGAAGAATCTTATGTCTACAAGAAGGTTAGTGGGAGCACTATTATCTTTCTGATATTGTATGTAGATGACATACTACTTATCAGAAATGACATCCCTACCCTACAGTCCGTAAAGACTTAGTTAGGGAACTGCTTCTCTATGAAGGACTTGGGCGAAGCCACCTATGTGTTAGGTATCAGGATCTATAGAGATAGATCACTGAGACTGCTTGGCCTAAGTCAGAGTACATACATAGACAAAGTGTTAAGACGATTTAACATGCATGAATCCAAGAATGTCGCATGCTGTAAGCCTATCTAAGGCTCAATCGCCTTCCACACAAGATGAGAGGGATCGCATGAGCAAGATTCCATATGCATCTGCAATTGGATCTATCATGTATGCCATATTATGTACTCGACCAGACATCTCATATGCTTTGAGCATGACAAGTAGGTACTAGTCTGATCCCGGTGAAAGTCACTGGACTACTATCAAGAACATCCCTAAGTACTTAAGAAGGACTAAGGATTCGTTCTTGGTATATGGAGGCAAGGAAGAGCTAGTTGTAAAAGGTTACACTGATGCTAGCTTCCAAACCGATAAAGACGATTTCAGATCACAATCGGGTTATGTTTTTTGCCTAAATGGTGGGGCTGTGAGCCGGAAGAGTTCAAAGTAGGAGACAATCACCGATTCTACCACAGAGGCTGAGTATATTGCTACCTCCAATGCAGCAAAGGAGGCTATTTGGATCAGGAAGTTCATTGCTGAACTTGGCACTATTCCTAGCATTGTGGACCTCTGTTGTGATAACAATGGAGCCATTGCACAAGCTAAGGAGCCTAGATCTCACCAGTGATCTAAACATATACTTAGGCGCTTCCATCTCATTCGAGAGATCATCGATAGAGGAGATGTGAACATATACAGAGTACCAATAGATGATAACATTGCTGATCCACTGACGAAGCCTCTTGCATAGCAGAAACATGAGGGTCACACTAGGTCTTTAGGTATTAGACATATGCCTGATTTGCTCTAGTGCAAGTGGGAGATTATTGGTGTATACCCTAGGGGCCGATACTTTTTTGTATTTACATACATTATATTATGCTTATTTTAATACATGAGACATTTTATTTATTGTGTTCTTTTTTGGTAAACATAATAAAGTCCTTAGAATAGTAAGTTTGATGCCATAGGACATCAAGTGGATAACTTGATCGTGAGATCCTTTTGGTTAAAATACTATTCTTAAATGTCCCTAGTCAAGTATTATTGTTAACTAGGACAACAATAATACATTAAGACTAGTATGTGCACAGACTGATGACCACATCTCACGGGTTATAGATATGAGATATCAAGTCTTCACATAGGTACATATATTAGAGTAATTATGTACTAGACTAACCTGCCATGAGAATGCTACATGGATCGTTACGTGAGTGTCATACGCGATTTTCATAGTGACAATAGTGTCTGTGGTCCTTTGACCTGAAATCATTACGATTCATACATGAGGAGTTATAGGTTTTAATGTCATCAAACGTCATCTGTAACAAGGTGATTATAAAGTTGGTTATTGGACATACTGCAAATCATGCAGAGGGATGTGAGTGACCTAGATGAGATTTGTCACTCCTACATAACAGGAGCGATATCTTCGGGTCCCCTGATTGAGTAAGATTGCGAAATGTATGGCCATGCTAAAATGTGCCAATATGAGATATTGATTTCATTTGTTGTTACAAAGTCTACTTGAGTATCAGAAAATGAAATATTGGACTATGCAAGGGTGACGCATTTCATGCCTTGTGTTCAATCTAGATATCTTGACAAAGGGACTAAACGACACGGAAACATTGGTCACGAAAATGTTATGTCAAATCACTGACATTCTTATTACTTTGATAACAGCGATGTGTTGCTAGATACCGCTCACTGCTTATAATATTAAAATGGGATTTTAATATTACTACCAATATAATAAGAACCTGCAGGGTCACACACATAGAGCAGACTAAAATTGGAGCAATGGATCTAAGTTAGACTCGAATTCAAATATAGGCCAAACTCATAACAGATGAGTTTAGGATTGCACAGCTTACCTTGCTGATACTCACACTCACTTAAGGCAGTCACTATTATAAATAGTACTGCTAAGAGGCTGCTAAGATACATAATTTTCAGAACCCTAGCTGCACCTACAGAAAAGTGAGTGAGAAAGCGACAGGTTTCTTCTCTTCTTTTCGTAGCTAACACTGTGTAAGAGACGTGAGGCTCCTCTTTGCAGACGTTAGACGTTCGTGAGTCTGTTCGTGTGGATACCGCAGAGACATCATTTCTATTACGGTGTTGGTGATTCACATCATTCCTTTTGATCACGTTTCAAGAGGTAAGTAATTTAAAAACTCGGATTATTAGTTTAACTATGTTCTATTTCAATGATTTATGGTCAATTCCCAAAATTAATTAATACTCAATCCCTTAGTATATTAATCCTCTTACATTGATTGAAATTAACTAATCCTTAGTCTAACCCCAATTAGAAAGGCATTATCAAGAACGAGGAAATTTAAAGAAAGACCACATAACCCACAATGTCTATTCCTAGCGATTTCAGAAATTATGGTGTTTATCACATGTTCTAGGTTCATGCAAATTTTTTCAAATCATACATCAACCCAAAAGATCATTCCCAAATTGATCAGGTTTAGAAAAGCATTAAGAATAGAGATAAACACGTAAATCATGAAATAGAAGCATAAATCAAACCCATAAAAGAAGTTACATCATCCAAGAACAAGATCCATCATCCTCCTAACAATGAGAAATTAGTTACACATGGAAAAAGAAGAACACAAAGGGAAGAATATGACAAACTCCATTGTAGAAAGGTGGATAGGTTGAAGAAAATCCCTAATCTTCAATCCTAATTGTGCCCACACCACATTAGAGTTTATGTCTCTTTACATCTACTGCCTTTTCTCTAAGTATCTAAGAGTGTAAAAAGTATAAAAGTCTGAAGAGTCTCTTCGATTTAGCAAAACTTTCTTTTTTATAAGAAATTCACGCTGCTATTATGCGTCCAGCACTCAAGCGCTCATTCTCCAGTGCTCAGGTGCTCAACCACTCAAGTCACGGTGCAGCATATGCAATCAGCATTCAAGCGCTCACTGTCTAGTGCTCAGGCGCTCAATGCTTAAGCAGAACTCTCCAATGCACGTTGCGCGCTCAAGCGATGGAACTCTAGCGCTCAGGCACTGGATCTCTTGACTTGATTTTCCAGCTTTTCTTCATCACTCAATTGTCTAGTCTTTTCCATATGCAAACACCTAACAAAAAATACATAAAAACACACAATTAAAACATAATTTAAAATAACTAAAAAAAAACTTGAGAACAAACTCAATCGAAAAGAATAAAAGAGAATGAAAACCCAAGACTTTGAACCATAAAAATATGAATTTTTGTAGGTTCATCACTTCCCCAAACTTAAGCTTTTGCTTGTCCTCAAGTAAAAGAAAATCAAAATAAAACAAACTAAAACTCAAAACAGACTCAAACATGGCAATACCGGGTATTAAAAATCATTCATATCCTCAGAAGTTGCTTCACAATCTAATTTCAAAGTGTCACACATGAACAATCCAATTTACACATCGTCTCTCACATGCAACTCTCATACACAAATGACTTCCCAAAAACATGAATGAAAGACCCAATCTCCTCATAAAGGACAAACTCAGATAGGTTCATAAAACTGCAAATGCACATCAAACCCACATCCACAGGATTGTTCTTCATCTCTCTCTCCACTAATGTAAACAACACATAACCAAGGATCAAAAGAGACTTTTCAAAGCTTGTAACGTAATGTCAAGGGTATGGGTTAAGAAAGAAGTGGTAGGATAATGAAACCAAAAGTTGAGATATAAAATCATACAAATTTCACAATTCAAGCCTTAAAATACTGAACAAGAGCAAAACGGAGCATAAGAAACAACACAACATTCACTTTTTTTTTTCTCTTTTTTTCTTCTTTTTTTCTTTTCTTTTTTCTTTCTTTTTAGCAACCTCCACCCCCAAATTTATTTCTTTGCAATACTTTGGGTGGACTTTCTCATTTTTTTTAATTCTTTTTTTCTTTTTTCATAGCTCCTGAAATACTTTATGCACAAAAATAATGACAGCTTGAATAATGAAATAATGCAAGATATGCACTCAATAAAGGTTATGAAAAAGAGAAATTTTTTTTTCATGTGGGTATAGGAAAAGGAAAATGTAGGTAAAAGAAAAGAAAAAGAGGCCAAATAATAACAAAGCTGCAAAAGGGACCTAAGAATAAACTGTGTATACAGGTTGGCTTGAAAGGCTCAAACGGTTCAAAGAAAGCCTTTATCATTTCCTTAATCATGCACTGCCTAGGATTTCGCCTCAAGAGAGAATCAAACAACTGCTAGATGCAAATCATCCACACATATATAATCCCATAAACTTTCTCTAAGTTTGACATGCAATTAAATTCCAAGGTCTATCAATCATAAAGATAGAAAGAACATCCATACACAATTAAAACAATAGAGATAAATGTAACTCATAAATTCTCATGTGCTATCCAAAGAAATCAGATTAATCCACAATTCAAACAATCATTGGATATTCAATTCAACATACTGGCATGCACAGTATCACACAAAGACAATAGGGGTGATGATGACAAAATAAAAATCAATAAAAATAAATAACTAAATGAAATAAATGCAAGAAAGGAAAAGAAAAACTCTTTTTGGCGGCCGACAATTATATACATCCCCCTACAAAGGCTCCGAACTCAGAGAGGCACTTAAGCCAACTCAACTCTACCTTCAAAACAAAAACAAAAAAATAAGAAATAACACAATAAAAAAAATAAATGAGAAAAAGAGAGAAAATTTGGGTTGCCTCCCAAAAAGCACTTGTTTAACATTATTAGCTCGATGTTGCCTCTTTAACTAGTCAAGGTGGCTTAAAGCAAGAGAAGTAGGATGACATTTTTCTCTTATTAGTTCTTTGCCTCTAGATTTTGTCACTGCCTTTAGAATCAATCTGCAATAAATCAATGGAAGCTGAAGGATCTTTTTCAATTGCAGTACTTTTAGAAAGAGGAGGTCATTTCTCCTTTTCGTCAACCATCTTGGGAGAAGGAAAATCAATATTGATTGATGACGAAGAGCTCTTACTAGCCAAATCCTATAGAGACTTGTCTTGAATACATTTGACAGGAGCATAGAGATCTGATGTCGATGCAGATTTATCAAAAACATTAATAGTCAACTGATCTCCATCCACCCTCAAAATGAGCTCACCTCTAGGAACATCAATCAGTGCTCCTGAAGTAGCCAAGAATGGTCTTCTAAGAATCAGAGGAATATCAGCATCCTCGTCTATATCCAAGACTACAAAGTCAGCTGGGAAAATAAATTTATCAACCTTCACTAGTAAATCTTCCATAATATCGTACGGATGTCTGACTGATCGATCTACTAATTAAAGAGATACCATTATAGGCTTAACTTTATCAATTCCCAACTTGTACAAAATGGACAATGGCATCAAATTAATGCTAGCCCCTAAGTCACATAAGGCCTTATCAATGCCTAACTTCCCAATTGTACAAGGGATATTAAAACTCTTGGATCTCTTAACTTCAGTGGAAGCTTCCTCTAGATAATGGCACTGCACTCCTTAGTAAGTGCTACAGTCTCATCTTCTTCTAACCTCCTCTTCTTAGATAGCAAGTCCTTCATGAATTTTGCATAGGAGGGCATTTTCTCAAGCGCTTCAGCAAAATGAATGTTAATCTGCAACTTCTTAAAGACTTCTAAGAACTTGGAGAATTACTTTTCTTGAATCTCCTTCCTGAATCTTTTTGAGGATATGAAAGTTTAGCATACAATGAAGGATCAACTATTTTCTATTCATGCTCCTTCTTCTTCCTCTACAATTTTGGGTGCTCCTCTTTAACTCATTCATTACAACACTCTTTAGTTGAAACATCTACAATAGGAACATCAGGTTTTTCAACTTTTGATGAATCAGATGCTTCTTTAACTTGTCCTTCCAAAGTCTTACCATTTCTCAGTGTAATTGCATGACATTGCTCCTTTGTATTGACAACAGTATCACCTGAGAAGTTACCTGGAGGTCTCTCTTAAAGCTGTCTCGCTATCTGCCCCATTTGATTCTCTAAATTTTTTATAGCAGCTCCTTGATTCTGAAAATTTGCTTTTGTTTCGTCCATAAAAGCAGAAGTCTGTTCCACAAAAGCAGAGGTCTGTATAGAGAGTTTCTTAAGTGCAATCTCAAGAGGAGACTTCTTCTCTGGTTGAGGATTCAATGGCACTACTTGATTGCTCCAAGAAAAATTAGGATGATTCCTCCATCCTGGATTATATGTATTTGAAAATGGAACACCCTGAGGTCTGGAAAGTTTACCCATATAATTTACCTACTCTTGAGAACTGAAACTAGAATTGCTTGCCTCACATCCACCAGTAGCATGGTTACCTCCACAGAAATCACAAATCAACACTTGGTGGTTCACAAAATTTACCTGTATACTCTCAACTCACTTGGTGAGGTTGGCCAACTGCTGAGAAATACTTTTGTTTTAAGCAAGTAAGGCATCGAGAGTACGAAGCTCCATCACTCCTTGTCTGACTATTGCTCTCCCACTAGGCAACTGATATTCATTAGTCGTCATGGTCTCAAATAGTTCTTGAGCTTCTTCAGGAGTTTTAGTATTCAGAGATCCACCTGCAGATGCATCCACCATAGCCCTAGTAGGATGATTTAAACCATTATAGAAAATTTGCACCTGCTACTAAAGCTCAAATGCATAGTGAGGACATCTCCTTAACAGCTCCATGAATGTCTCCTAAGATTCATATAACGGTTCTCCTTGATTTTGAGTGAAACAAGCTATTTCACCCCTTATCTTCACAAAAATTGATGGAAGAAAATACCGAGTAAGAAATTTGCTAACCAGATCCTCCCAAGTAGAGATGCTCCCTTGTGGCTGGGCTTGTAGCCAGCTCTTTGCTTTGTCTTTGAGAGAAAATGGGAACAGTCGTGGTCTAATGGCATCATCAGTAACGTCATTATACTTAATAGTATCGCAGAGTTGCAAGAAGTTTGCAATGTGAAAGTTTGGTTCTTCAACATGACCTCCCCTAAACTGATTCTGCTATACCAACTGTAAAAGTGTTAGTTTAATCTCAAAATTATTGGCCTGAATAGCAGGGCGCACAATACTGGTAGAAATATTTTTAGCAGATGGAGTAGTATAGTCAGCTAATGTGCACCTTTACTCTGCAGTTACAACTATTTCTGCCATCTTTGCTTTTGTTTCTTCAAGCTTCTTCCTTTCTCTAGCTGCTTTCCTGTTTGCCCTAGCTATTCTCTTTATCTCTAGATCAAAAAGCAATTCTTCTGACTCTAGAGAATCTTGCATAAACAAACAAACAAACAAACCAGAGTGAAGTAAAGAAGAAAATTAAAAAAAAAATAAATGACTAATAAAAATAAACCATGAAAACAAAGAAACAAATTAAAAAGAAAATTTAAAGAAAATTAAAAATTAAAATAAACAATTAAAAAGAAAATTAAACAAAGAAAAAATACTCAAATTAGTATCTTTCCAACTACTATTTAATATTAATAACAATAATCCCCGACAACGGCGCCAAAAACTTGTTGCAGATATTGGCAAGTGCACCAAATCGACAAAAGTAATAAAGAGTGAATAAAATATCATTCCCACGAGGATTATGTTATCAATTACTAAGTTCGTTAAATCAATACTATTCAAGCCATCGAAAAGAGGGTTGTTGCAAATTCAATTAAAAATATATAAAATCAGCAAACAATAAATCAAATAGATGAAAAATAATGATGTTAAAGAGTTAGGGTTCAGATTTCACTTGAACTCTTTATATGCACACTCAAATATTAGTTTAACTATGTTCTATTTTAATTATTTATGGTCAATTTTCAAAATTAATTAATACTCAATCTCTTGGTATATTAATCCTCTTACGTTAAATGGAATTAACTAATCCTTTAGTCTAACCCTAATTAGAAAGGCATTATCAAGAACGAGGGAATTAAAAGAAAGACCACATAACCCACAATGTCTATTCTTAGCGATTGTAGAAATTATGATATTTATCACATGTTCTAGGTTCATGCAAGTTTTTCCAAATCATACATCAACCCAAAAGATCATTCTCAAATTGATCAGGTTTAGAAAAGCATTAAGAATAGAGATAAACACATAAATCATGAAATAGAAGCATAAATTAAACCCATAAAAGAAGTTACATCATCCAAGAACAAGATCCATCATCCCCCTAACAATGAGAAATTAGTTACACATGGAAAAAGAAGAACACAAAGGGAAGAATATGACAAACTCCATTGTAGAAAGGTGAAAAGGTTGAAGAAAATCCTTAATCTTCAATCCTAATTGTGCCCACACCATATTAGGGTTTGTGCCTCTTGACGTCTACTGCCTTCTCTCCAAGTGTCTAAGAGTGTAAAAAGTATAAAAGTCTGAAGAATCTCTTCAATTTGGCAAAACTTTCTTTTTTATAAGAAATTCACGCTGCTGTTATGCGTCCAACGCTTAAGCGCTCATTCTCCAGCGCTCAGGTGCTCAACCACTCAAGTCACGGTGCAGCATATGGAATCAGCACTCAAGCGCTCACTGTCCAGCGCTCAAGCGCTCAACGTTTAAGCAGAAATCTCCAGCGCACGTTGCGCACTCATGCGGTGGAACTCCAGCGCTCAGGCGCTAGATCTCTTGACTTGATTTTCCAACTTTTGTTCATCACTCAAGTGTCTAGTCTTTTCCATATGCAAACACCTAACAGAAAACACATATAAACACACAATTAAAACATAATTTAAAATAAATAAAAATAAAAGAAACTTGAGAACAAACTCAATCAAAAAGAATAAAAGAGAATGAAAACCCAAGACTTTGAACCATAAAAATATGATTTTTTTTTAGGTTCATCAATCTGAAAGAGTGTGGGATAATATCTCAACTCGCTCCTCTTAGAACACCACAATGGAATGATGTTTCTGAAAGGAGGAAGCGGACCTTGTTGGACATGGTATAATCCATGATGAATCATACAGATTTTCCAGGGTCCTTTTGGGGACATGCTCTATTAACAACAACTTTACACTTAATCGTGTTCCATCTAAGATGGTTCAAAAGATACCATATGAGATATGGACTAGGAGACGACCCAGTGAAGATTTGGGAGTGCAAAGCTTATGGGAAACATCAAGTTTTTGATAAGCTTGGACCTAACTCAGATAAATGATTCTTTGTGGGGTATCCCAAGGAAACTAAGGGATACTATTTCTATAATCCTACCAAGGGCAAAGTGTTTGTCGCACAGACTGTTGTGTTCCTAGAAAATGAGTTTATCTTTAAAGGAACTAGTGGGAGGAAAATAGAACTTGAAAAAATTCAAAGTTCACAGAGTAGCAACGAACTGATGGTGGAAATAGAGCAACCTCCACAAAATGATGTGGAACAACAACTTGCTCGAGTAGCACAAGACATGCGTAAGTCTAACAGGATACGTCATTAACCAGAGAGATATAGATTTCTTATGACCCAACAAAGTGACGTACTACTCATGGATCAAGATGAGCTTGTGACTAAGCCATTATGGGCCTAGAATATGAGAAATGGCTTGAGGCCATGAGATCTGAAATGAAATCCACATATGCCAACCAAGTATAGACCATGGTTGACCCACCTAAAGGGGTAAAACCCATTAGGTGCTAGTGGGTTTTCAAAAAGAAAACTGACATACATGGTAATGTGCATGCCTTTAAGGTGTGATTGGTGGCTAAGGGTTTCAAGAAAATTCATGGTGTAGACTATAATGATACTTTTTTCCCAGTTGCGATGCTTAAATCAGTTTGAATCTTGCTTGCTATTGTAACATACCACAATTATGAAATCTGGAAAATAGATGTCAAAATTACTTTCTTTAATGGAAATCTTCTCGAGGATGTTTACATGACACAACCTAAGGGTTTTGCCACTCCATAGGATACTAGAAAGGTGTGTAAGTTGTAACAATCTATTTATGGATTGAAGCAATCTTCATTTTGATGATACAATAAAATAATTTGGATTCGTCAAGAATGAAGAAGAACCTTGTGTCTACAAGAAGGTTAGTGGGAGCACAATTGTCTTTCTAGTATTATATGTAGATGACATACTACTCATCGAAAATGACATCCCTACCCTACAGTATGTAAAGACTTAGTTAAGGAAATGCTTTTCCATGAAGGACTTAGGTGAAGCCACCTATGTATTAGGTATCAGGATCTATAAAGATAGATCATAGAGACTACTTGGCCTAAGTCAGAGTACATACATAGACAAAGTGTTAAGATGGTTTAACATAATTGAATCCAAGAAAGGATTCTTGCCTATGTCATATGGTGTAAGCCTATCTAAGGCTCAATCCCTCTCCACCAGGACGAGAGGGATTGCATGAGCAAGATTCTATATGCAGCTACAATTGGATCTATCATGTATGCCATGTTATGTACTTGACCAGACATCTCATATAATTTGAGCATGACAAGTAGGTACTAGTCTGATCCCAGTGAGAGTCACTAGAGTACCGCCAAGAACATCCTTAAGTACTTGAAAAGGACTAAGGATTCGTTCTTGGTGTATGGAGCCGAGGAAGAGCTAGTTGTAAAGGGTTACACTGATGCTAGCTTCCAAATCGATAAGGATGACTCCAGATCACAATCGGATTTTGTTTTTTGCCTGAATGGTGGAATTGTGAGTTGGAAAAGCTCAAAGTAGGAGACAGTCACCGATTCTACCACAAAGGTTGAGTATATTGCTGCCTCCAATGCAACAAAGGAGGCCGTTTGGATTAGGAAATTCATTACTGAGCTTAGTGCAGTTCCTAGCATTGTGGACCCAATGGACCTCTATTGTGATAATAATGGGATCCATTGCACAAGCTAAGGAGCCTAGATCTTACCAGTGATCTAAACATATACTTAGGCGCTTCCATCTCATTCATAAGATCATCGATAGAGGAGATATGAAGATATGTAGAGTACCAACAGATGATAACATCACTAATCCATTGACAAAGCCTCTTGTGTAGCACAATGCTAAAGGTCATACTAGATCTTAGGCATTAGACATATGCCTGATTGGCTCTGGTGCAAGTGGGAGATTGTTGGCGTATGTCCTAGAGGCTAATTTATTTTGACTATACTTACATACATTGTATTATACTATTTATTTAATATATGATGCATTTCATTTATTGTGTTATTTATAATAAACATAATAAAGTCCTTAGAATAGTAAGTTTAATGCCATAGGACATCAAGTGGATGACTTGATCATGAGATCCTATTGGATAGATTTAGAACACTATTCTTAAATGTGCCTAGTCAAATTTTGGGTTTTCATTCTCTTTTAATCTTGTTGATTGAGTTTTGTTCTCAAGTTTACTATGTTTTTATTATTTTTTTATTATGTGTTTTATTTATTTTTGTAAGAGAATTGCTCATAGAAGAATACTGGATGCTTGCAAGAGAAAGAAAAGCTAAAAATTCACATTTTGGTGGTCCCATGCTCAAGCGCTGGCATGGCAAAGCAGAGACAATCTTTCTGGTCATCCAACGCTTAGGTGCTTAAGACTAAGCACTGAAGCACACAATTGGCAGCGCGTAATTAAAATTTCTAGAAAGCCAGCATTCAGGCGTTGGAAAGTCAGTGTTCAAGCGCTGGTTGCGTAGGCTGACATGTTGTTTTAATTATAAAAAAAAGTTACGCCAAATTGAACACATTATTCCACAGTCATCAGAAAGAGGAGCAAGGACACGAATCCTAATTTGGTATGGGCGCAACAAGGCTTGAAGACTAGGAATATTCTTCACCTTTCCACATATCTTTACTGGAGTTTGTCAAATTCTTCTCTTTAATTTTTGCTTTTCTTATGTGTAATTAAATTCCTTTTGTTAAGGGGATGATGAATCTTGAAATTTGATTATGTAAATTCATTTATAAGTCTAATTTATGTTTCTATTTCATGATTTATGTATTTATCTTTACTCTTAATGCTTTTCTAACTCTGATCAATTTAGGAATGATCTTTGGGGTTTACGTATGATTTAGGAAAATTGTGCACGAACCTAGAACTTGTTATAAACATCATAATTTTTGCAATCGCTAGGAATATATGTTGTGGGTTATGTGGTCTTTCTTTTAATTCTCTCGTTTTTGATAAAGCCTTCTCTATTTGGGGTTATATTAAGGGACTTGTTAACTTTAAATAGTGTGAAGATGATTAATATACCAAAGGATTAGGTATTGATTAATTTTGGAATTGACCATGAATCATTGAAATAGAACATAGTTAAACTAATATTTGAATGTGCATTTAAAGAGTTCAAGTGAAGTCAGAACCCTAATGCTTTAATACTATTATTTTTCACCCATTTGATTTATTGAATTGTTTACTTACTTTAATTCTTTTAATAATCTCTACTTTGAATTTTTTTTAAATTGTATTTGCAATAACTCTCTTTTTTGTTAGCTTAGATAGTGTCAATTTAAGTGAACTTGATAATTAGTAACTTAATCCTCGTGAGACGATACTCTCACTCACTCTTTATTACTTTTGCGATTCGATGCACTTGCTGAATTTAACAACAATTTTCATTCCTCGCTGGAGAGCGTCTTCTTTGGTACGTGGAAATGGGCTTCTCCGAGGGCTATAGCTCCACTTCCTATAGCTCTGTCCTCCCCTTTGATTATTGTTTTGAGACTGACACACATAACGGCTCAGGCAGCCATATTGGATTAAAGACTCAATGGTGTCTTGAAGGTTGATGCAATATTCTGTATTATACCCATGACTTTTATGTCATGCACAGTACTTAGACTTATCCCTCTGTGTATGCTTTCTCAAGAGGAAGATCTTTGCACATCGCTAAGCTCTGTGTTCATCGCTTCTTGGTAGATCTGAGTCCGAGGTGTGTTGAGGGGAGTGTTGCTTCCGTACTTTCCCTTCAGAGGTGGCTTCGAGTTCTGGCCTTGTTGGTTGGGTTATCCAAGCTTTGGTTTAGCATCTTCTCCTTTTTCTAAATGTTTCCTTGCCCAAAACACGTTGTTAGCACTATGTACTTGTCTGCTCGAGCATGGAACTCAACCATAGTCTTGGGCTCCTTCTTGGCAAGAGAAAAAGAGAGGGCCCAGGGCAATGTCCTTCCATCAAGTAGTGTAGTCCGAGTCTTTTATCCCAGTCACAAATATTCACGATTTCTTTGTTGAACCAGGATATAAAGTATCAGAGACACTCCTCTTTTTCCTATTTAATATGGGAGAAACATGAGATGGATTTCGGCTGCACCTTACTAGTAGTGAAGTACAGTAAAAATTTCGTGGACAAGCCTTCCCAATTAACAACAAATTTAAGGGTTAAAATGGTGAAACATCTCAGGGTGGCTTTTTTCAAACACAGAGGAAAAGTGTGGCACATGAGTGGATCATCTTCTCCTGCAAATAAGAAAGAAGAAAGATAAGCATCCAAGTGCTCCTGAGGGTCTATGGTCCCATTATAGGCTTCAATATTTCTTAAATATTTGAAATGCCTAGCGATCTCATAGACTATCAGTTTGTCGGAGAAGGTTGGTTTTGTGTAACCGAGTTCCTCACTCCTTGATCCTGCTCCTTTTTTCCCAAAATTGGGATGTCAGCACTGTGATCGAGTTCTATGATCCTGGAATACTCTAGATGACGTACCCCATCATGACCTTTGTCCCTTCGATTTTCGTAATTCTTGTTAGGAATTCAGTTTTTGCCTCCTTTCTCTTAGTTGACAACTTTCTCCAGGTTGTGAATACGTTCATCTTGGAGTCTAACGAGAGAGATGAGTTCTTCTCTTAATAGCTCTGGGAGATCAGATTAAGCATGGTAAGACCAAACTTTGTCATTCTCCACCTGTGCTCCTAGGTGCTGCAGTGCTGACACCCATTGTTTTGTATCTCCAGAAGGTACTCCTTGCGGATCGAGACGTTGCTTCAATGGAACTCACTGCAACGAAGAAGGGGGATTTTTGCTAGTATGGGAAGTCTCTACACCATTTTGCCTGGGTTCTGATTGGGCAGCGACTAGCTCCTGGATAGGCCCATGGATAGGAGTAGACGTCGGACGACGACTGGAAGACGGTTGGTTCTGCACAACAGAGGTGTGATTCTGAATAGTAGAGACGTGATTTCTCTTTGTGGTGACTATGATGGTGGTAATGGGATCAAAGTTTAACGTTTCCTACAGACAACGTCAATGTTCTGAACTAAGTTCAAATTAATACTTGAATATGTTGACCAAGGTGGTTTACTTCGATGTACTGTGGCTACGATGGATGCAAGGGAGTGGGTACTTGCAAAAGGCACTTTGACACTCAAGTTAGATAGTGCACAAGGCGGATAGTGTTTGGAATTGGATGCATACCTTTGCTACCTTGTGGGGTCTTTATAGGAGTGTCTTAGATGATAAAAATCATAGTTCAATCTGCATTAAATGTTGTTACGATAAGAATCCAATGAGATTGTTATCTCTTATAACTGATTCCCCTATTTATATGAGATGTAATTGATGTTCTTATCTATGAGGGATCCTGTGAGAGATTTACGTCTCGTAAATAAGTAGATTTACTCATCTTATAGCGCACATAAATATCTAGAATCAAATTCTAGCGGGCTGGGTTGTTCACGAACCATTAACCTAAAACTCGGTCTAGTACACAATCAAACATAATCAAAATAATATATCTAATTATATATAAATAAAATCTCTAAAATAATATAAAATCAAGTCTAATTTAATCCCGAGATATATTTTATATATTCTAATAGTTTTCTTACTTCAGACCGGTGTGTCAACGAATGCCTCCAAACCATAGCTGAGTAACAAAATTAAGGTTGCAGATAATGTTAGTTACCTTCGGTTCTGAAGCTATATGCTCACCTCCGACAACAAGAGCAACCAAAAGCATACAACAACAAAGAAAGGGCCCTTCTTCAGTGTCGCTATTTTGCTTTGATTTCTGAACACAATTCTAACTGCTCGTAGCACTCACATGTATAGTTCTGAAATGAAATATATATGTGGATAGACATTCAAATTGTTCATTCTTAACTCGACTCTTTCACATAACGCGTACGTATTCTTAAAACTTTAAATGTTGGGGCTTTGCCTGAGGTTCCTTTAATTTCATTTATTCTTCGTCGCTATAACAGGGCAAAATTTTTTGTTTATTAACGGAAAGTATCTTTATCTGCTGTTGTATTGAAGGTTAAAGCTAGTTTCCAACACTTTTCATTCAATTGATTTAGCGAAGCTTGAACTCGTAATAGCAATATGCAATAGCCAACTAGAGCGTTTGCTGTTGTTGGTTATTATTTTGATGTATGTGAGTCTATACATTAAAAATGATATAAAATGGAAAAAAAAGGTAAAATGAGCAAATTTATTTGCTTTAGAGTGCATTTTTTCAGTTTTCATAGCAATTTCCTATATATATTTATTACGTGCCATTTTTTATCCAATATAAACTTTTCTCTTTTGCATTATTTCATCTCACTTGCATATGAATACAACTTAAAGTACAGAAATCACTACTTCATAATATGGAGACAAACATCTCAACCAAGTAAACATAATATGATGAGAAGAAACGTTGGTTTACATTAGAAATTGATCATACTTTCCTCTTATATGAATACTTAGTGAAAGCAATTTATGTGATAATCAATGGATTGAAGATTTATATACTTCTATTACTTTTTGGGCACGTGCGGATAATAACATTTGATAAATAAGCCATCCTTAATTTATTGTATCTCTGTAAGTTTTCCATAAAACTTTATTCTCTTTATCATGGATACATGATATTAGAATACCAGGCCATTAAAACATAATGAATTGAGACATTTATTCGGTTATGGGGAATACTAATTAATTCTACCCATGTGTTGCACGGTAAATATAATTTTTTTTATGGATGATCATATAAATATAAATTAAATTATTTTCTACGTATTTATTTTAAATTATCCATTAATCATATTTATGTTGAGTATGTATATATTTAATGTATCATATAGTTACTATCTTATCCAATAATGATTGATTATAATGGAAGTGAATTATAATGCAACCCGAAATGACCCTTAATAATAATGTCATGAATTTGAATCGTAGAATTACTACTTTGATAAATGTTTTATTTAACCATCATCAACAGTTTAGATTGATATTTTAAAATATATGCAATATATTCAAATATAATCGCTATTTTAAAATTTTAAAATCTACATACAAGTCAAAATATCACTTTGACAAAGTGAAATATAGTAGAAAACTATTAATAAAAAATATTATTATATGATTTTGAGAAATGATTAATAAACCAATAATTGGTGTTAATTTTAATATAACATATTAACCTTTTTTTTATGAGCAATAGTTTTTTTTATGAGCAAATAATATATTAAATTATATAAATTTTATGGATGAGAAAATTAAAATAAAAGAAATTCTGAAGAATTTATGATCAGAAATCATGAAACTAAATCATGAATTTCATAATGCAACTTTTTCCACTGAAAATTTCGTAACAAAATATTAGTTAATTAATTTTTTAATAATATAAATTATATTTGAATTATTGTTATGAATAAAATGAAATTGCAATGACTAAAATAAAAATAGAATTTACTAAAATAATAAAAAAAGAATGACCTTTTGTAACAACCAATATTAAATTATTAGACTAAGTAATTATAATCTCAATGTCACAAATATTTATCTATTTAATTACAAACTATATATTTCTCCTAAATTTGAATTAGACCGCATTATTTCCTCTTGAGTTATTTTGAAAAATATAGGAAAATAATAACAAATGTTGACAAAAATAATTGTTACAATAAAATCCAGAGTAATATAATTTATCTCTTATACTCATTTAATTATTCATTTAACATAAGAAAATTATTCATTTAACATAAAAGGTTAGCAATGTATATATCAATAATTTATCTCTTATATTCAATTAATTATTCTTAAAATGTATCAACTACTGAAATAAAAAATGGCATCAACTAAGAAAATTAAAAAGTTAACGTACAATGTATATATCAATAATTAAATTCTCTCTTATAACAATATATTCATTTAACATAAGAAAAGAACATGTAGAATACTAATTACAATAACAACATTATATTACATGCACTTATTAAAGAGATTTACATGAGAATAACCCTATTGATTTCTTCTAATTGAAAAACAATACTAATCCAAACAATAAGTTGGTCCTTGCCATATGGAGCTTTGCAAGAGGTAATGTAACACCCTAAAAAATATGTTAGGCTTATATATGGATACAAAGGTAGTCTAATACCTGCTTAACATGTCTATTGAAAACTGAATAATTGATTATGCATATAGCCTAATCGATTATTGGCTTTTAAAATAGAAGGCGTGCAATGTCTTTTAAATGCAATAATCGATTATTTGTCCTATTCTAATCAATTATTGCTTGAAGGAACAGAAACCTTGACATTATGACTTTTGCTAATCGACTATTTAACTCATAGTTCTTGGAGGTCCAACAACATCCATGTGCAAAAGTTGTAAAGGTTTAGAAGTAGAAACAACATTTTTAGTTTTGAAAGATATTTTTACTTGTTTTCCCTTTTGACATGCATCATAAAGTTTAGCATTTTCAAAATTGAGCTACTTTGGTAATCCTATGTGAATGTGGGTAATCCTTCTACGACAAAGCCATGAATCACTCTCCTTACTCATAAGACATCTAGCATAGGTTATATCATCTAGGTTAATCATATAGATATTATCAACTCTATGACCAATAAACTTAACTTGCTTGTCATCCTTACCTTCAATTATGCAACAATTAGAGTCAAAGATAACTCTATTTCCCTTGTCACATAATTTCTAACTCCAAGAATTCTTCCTTTATTGTTGTCCCTATAAGTGACATGACCATGCTTCTTGGGAGCAAGAAAGGAAAACTTGGACTCATCACCCGTCATGTGATTTGAGTAGCTACTATCAAAGTACCAATTTGAGCTATTAGCCTTCAAGTACACCTACAAAACATGTTCAAGTTTTGGCTTTAAGTACCCAAATCTTTTTGGGTCCTTGGGTGTTAGTTTTAGGCAAAGAGCCCTTTGGAATCCATATCTTCTTTTGTCCAACATAAGATTTCTTCCTAAGGCTACATGTAGATGCACTATGAACTTTTCTTCCATTATGAAAAAATGTAACCAAAGGACTACTTGGCATACTTGAGGAAACAAATAAATTCTTATAAAATTTTTGTTATATCTTAGGATTGTAACCTAATCCAGCCTTATCAAACACACATCTTTGTTTCCCAAGTAGGATGTTCAAGTTATCTCTTTCAAAAGTAAATTTTGAAAGAGTGTTTTTCAAATCTTCAACTTCTTTTTCTAAAGACAAACATGAATGACATGAAGAAAATGAAGAATGATCATTTGTATGTGAAGAGCAAGTAAAGCATGAGGAATTTGCATCAATTAATCTAAGAGTTTCATTTTCTAATCTCAATTCCTCAATTTCTTTGTTTAAAGTAGAAATTAGATTATCAAGAGACGAAATTATTTTCTTTGAAGATGAAATCATTTTTGCAAGCCTCATAGATTCATCATGCAATTCCTCAAAGACATCTTGCAATTCCTCATAAGAATGTTAAGATTCAAGAGTTTGAGAGTCTACCTCAAGATCATCTTTGGCCATGAGACAAAGGTTGGCTATTTCATCTTCCGATTCATCCGAAGAGTCTATGTCATTATCTTCCCAAGCAATATATGCTCTTCTCCCTTTGTTCTCTTTGTTTGGCCTTATTTCAAACTATTTCTACCTTCTTTTGGCTTTGAGGGAAATCCATTTTCATGTGCCTAGATTTTCCACATCAAAGCAAGTGGGAGGAGTTAGAATTGAGCTTTCACCCTTCAATTAATTCTTCGTTGGAGGAAAAAGTGGTATTCTTCCATTTCCCTTCTTCTTTAGAAATTTACCAAATTTTCTAACAAGAAGGTTGAAAGTTTATTCATTCATCTCCAAGTCCACAAGCTCATCATCATCATCATCATCATCATCTTCACCATTATAGGATGAGGAGACCTTGATAGCTAGGTCCTTCTTCTTTCTATCAATATACTCATTTTGGTGAAGCCTTGATAATTCAATTTCATGTTCTTGGAGCTTCCCAAAGAGTGTTGTAAGAGTCATGGTAGCAAGGTTCCTTGATTCAGTAATGGCGGTCACCTTGGGCTGCCACCATCTGCTTAAACATCTCAAAACTTTATTAATCAAATCTTCATCTGAAAATTTTTTTCCCAATGAGGCAAGATGATTTACTATGTGAATAAATCTCTTTTGCATATCTTGTATGCTCTCACCTTCATTCATTCTAAATAACTCATACTCATGTGTGAGAGTATTAATTCTAGCTCTTTTCAGCTCACTAGTTCCCTCATGGGTAACTTGAATAGCATCCCACACTTCTTATGTTATTTTGTTATTGGAAAAGCAAAAATACTCATCGTATCCTAGAGCACTAGTGATTGTTCTTAGCTCTAGCATTCTATTGAACTCTTTTTTTTTATCATCATCACTCCATTCAGCTCCTGGCTTATTAACCTCTTTACCATCAATAAACTTGGTAGGAATGAATGGGCTATTTTCAATGACATCCCAAACATTAAGATCAATAGCTTCAATGGAATTTTTTATTCTTTTTTCTGGTAAGTCTTATGCCATTAAAAGCTGGAGGCCTATTAATTGAGGCACCTTATGGTAAAACACTTTAAAAAGAAGTCATCACTCCTCTTGAAGCTGTTAAGCTCTTTAAATAAGAGTTAAGCTTTTATACCACTTGTTATCAAGTGGTTTCAAAACTCAAGAGGAGGGTTGAATTGAGCTTTTTAAAACTTTTCGCAAACAAACTCCTTTTAATTTTCATTGAAGTTATTTTCTTAGAAGTGAATGGATTTATGACAACAAAAGGTTCTTATACAAGTTTAAAGAGAACGAATGAGTGGAGGAAGAAGAAACAAGTATGCAGAAGCAATAATAAGCTTGAAAATAAAGAGATAAGGGTTGAGAAGATTACAAATGAGATTTATATTGGTTCAATCACCCTTGTGATCTACGTCCAGTCCCTAGGATCATTCACTTAGGAGTTTTCACTATTTTTCTCACAAGGTGCTTGATAAACCTTTACAATATTTGAGTCATTCCTACACTCCAAGGATCATCCACATCTTTGTGTAGAAGCCTCTTTGAATTCTCAAGGGATCCTCCACCCTCTCAAGTGTTTACAATATGATTTGAATGAAAGTAAGCTCTCTCAAAGAGCAAATAATACAAATTGAAGCTCTAGATAGAAGAAAGATCATACTTTAAAGCTTAAAATAGAGTAGTAAGATTGAAAGCTGATAAAGTTCGTATTTAGTGCTCAACAACTAATTTCTGAATGATTTCTTCTTATCCTTAAGTCTCTAATGACTTGTATTTATAGCTTAAGTCTTTAAAGATCCATTAGAAGTGGTTAGGAGCATTAAATGTAATAACTTACTAGCTATTTTATTTCTGTATTTGGAAAGCTAAATAATCAATTATAACCTTTGTCTAATCGATTATCTTCGTGATAGCACAAAAGGAATTAGTTTCTAGAACTCAATAATTGATTATGCACTTTGCCTAATCGACTATTGTCTTTTAAAACTGAAGCGCGCATAACTCAATAATCGATTATTGACTTTTAAAATAGAAGGCGCACAATGTCTTTTAAGTGCAATAATTAATTATTTGCCTTGTTCTAATCGATTATTGTATGAAGGAACAAAAGCTTTGGCATTCTGACTTTTTCTAATCGATTATGGAAACCCCATAATTGATTATGGCTTTTGAAAAACTCTTTAAAAACTTTGAAAGCTTAGCCAAATGCCTCTAGGAGTTCCAACATGCTTTTAGACACTTAAAAGCCATTTCTTATGAATTCAAAATTCATTTTAACAACTTGAAAAACAAGAGTGCTATCTTGGGTTCTTGAAAAATATATTTGGAGTTTAAGTGTGAACCCTTTTACCTTTACAAAAGATCTAAGTCCTAATACTAGTCTTGAAAGGTCTTGAACTTGATCTTGCCATCACCTTGTTGTTTGTTATCATCAAAACTATCTTCAATAGCCAATTACAAAAATTATAGTGGAAATATAATTAAGAGAGTTGTATAAAAATTATAAGACTTGAAAAAAATAAAATGTAATTAAGATATTTGCTTAGGAAATTTAAAATACTTAATATTTTTGAAAAGTATATTGGAAATATAATCAAGAGAGTTGTGTAAGAATTGTTAGGTTAGAAAAAAAATCCTAAGATAATTTCTTAGAAAATTTAAAACACTTAATATAGTTGAAAGTTTCAAAGTAATGAATTAAAAGTTTCTAAATACAAAATACCTTAAATACCCTCAATTTAGGAGGGAAAGTAAACCCTAGAGTAACCCTAGGGTAACACCAAAGTGTTTTACTTTAATATATAAAAGATAAATAAATAAAAGATAAAAGATATTAATATGCGTAAAATACACTAAAAGCAAGTACACTCTATCGTATAGTAATATAGGACCCAATTGTCGATCCCATGAGGAATAAGAGGTAATTATTAAATTCATTAAACCCTTGGTAATTTAAACAATCGTAAGTGAAAAAAGAAATTCAAAATAAAATAAAATAACAAATAAAAAAGAATGATGGACAATTAAATAATATAGAGATAAATCAATAAGAGGGAAATTAGGACGCAAAGTTCACTTGAATCTAATTAATCAGATTTTCATTCATTTATAATGTAAGGTAATTCTCTTACCAATATTCTCTTAATTGCTACTGAGTCCCAATGGTCCCAATGGTCATGGATAAACAATATTCTATTCCTAAATTATTCACCTATTTGGTCATTTAGTTGAATTAACTAGGAAAACATTAAGCCGCAATTCAAGAGATGAACTGACATAATCGTCAATTCAATTAGTAGAATAAATTGATGTTTGGTTATTCACCAATCTAATCCTAGGTTTATTATATAGGCTCACTCATTGGTTGCAGATGATCACCGGTCAAACAATCAATTAAAGCATACCAAAATTGATCAAGTCTTGATAAGAATTCAAGCAATACAATAAACTCAATTGAAATTACCTTAATCAAATTCGAATTGAAAATTAATTAATTACAAAAACAAGATCCCCCATAGCCCTAGCTATGAGATTAGCTACTCATGTTCAATACAAATAATCCCAAATCACAATACAAATCCATGGAAAGAAAAAGTTGAAGAAAGGGGAAAAACTAGAGGGAAGAGAAACCAAAAATCACTTTAATGGAGATTATGATATTCAAGCCTTCAAAAATTTTGTCCTCCCTTCATAGCCGTCCTCCAAATATTCGTGGCAATTCTCTTTTCTGATCTGTCTCTCAAAGTCTACCATCACAAAAGTTATTTTTCAAGTTTAGGGATTCGCTTCTATTTATAATATTTAGGGCGAAAACTATCATTTTTATGCACAGGATGTAACACCCTTACTACAGATATTGGGATATATCTGGATTATACGGAGATAAACAATACTAGTTGCGCCACTTACTATATAACTAACTAATAACATCTATCCATAATATCAATCAAGTAATCATAGAGAGCCTTAAGAGAATGCGAAAAACATAAACTCATATATATACAACCTCAGCCATAAAAGGCATTGTAATACATACCTCTTAAAAACGTACAAAGAAAATATAACTTATACATAAGATTTGTTTACTAAAGCATATAAAACTATCCTAGTCTTCATGCTTCGCCTTCAATTCCTTAAAATGGTTTGTACCTGGATTTACATGGAATAACAAACAGGGTGAGAATTATAATTTTCAGTAAAAGCAATTCTAATACCAGCTAGCTATAACATTGTATAACAAATATAACAATTTCTATAACTACCATCACAAGAGTTTCCTCTACTAATTCTTATAACTGCACACTACTTTGTAGTGTGGTCTAAACCGATAGCCTACATACCGTTCGATATAGATAACAACCTATTCAATTGTAAATACCAACAGCAACAGATAATGCCTATACAACTGTCTGTAAATGCAATGAGAATAATATATAGTATGATTATGCCTAAGAAATATCCTAAAGATATGCTTGTGCAACTTTTTGTTTTGAAATACATGCAAAAGTTTATTTTGAAAACTAAGAAGTTCATTAGGAACTGATTCAGTATACTATCCTTTGGTAAATAGAGGGAAAGCTCATCCTCACATCATGTGTATCCTAGAACGCTGAGAAGTTTGGGCTGAATCCTTGTTCGAAAGAATCTTATGAACTCTCCACTTATCTCATTTGGCCTTAATGATAGTGTACAACATCAAAGGATACTCACAAAGATTAATACTACTAGATCATTTCCATAGACATACATACTTATATCTAAATACCGCCTCATCACTCATTACCTCTTGAGTCATCTCTATGCAACACTATGTTACTAAGGTGTTAGATACTCACCTATGGCAAACCGTTACTCTTGGTTCCACTAAGATTCTCATAACTTTCCTGTAGACTCAACCCAACCTAGTGAAAAAGTCTATCTTAACTAATGCTTCATTCACACCTTACATAAGGAAACAAATGAGCATTTATCTAGAACTTTGCATATTCAACTATTCTCATGAATATGACAAGCTCCCTAGTCTCAAATCATTCTATTGTGCAATTAGCAATGCACAAGGTCCCACTTAACTAGAGAGTTAGAACATAAACATTCCCTCTTCAGAAATAAGTACACAACCTTATCTCTACTCAAGTGAATCTAATTCAAGAGTGGTTAGCAGAG
Organism: Ormosia semicastrata; assembly: GCA_029884595.1. Taxonomy (NCBI): domain Eukaryota; kingdom Viridiplantae; phylum Streptophyta; class Magnoliopsida; order Fabales; family Fabaceae; genus Ormosia; species Ormosia semicastrata. The sequence continues at coordinate 19,114,569 of JAQQTO010000047.1, read as the reverse complement.
GCAACACTTTGTTGCTTAAGGTTCTAGGTACCTTTCCAAGGTAATCCCTTACTTTTGGATAACCTCAGGCTCATATCTTTCACATACAAAATAGAGTGAATACTATCCATCCATCCTAGTATACTAGATGCACCACATCATCACATCTTAAGTGATATATAATACAACACTAAGTTGCCTAAGGTGATAGATACTTACCTAGAGCAATCCACTTCTTTTGGTTGCTTTAAGGTTTATACATTTCCTATACATATTAAAAATATCCATAAGAGCTCTATTCAATTATGGGTATTCATTACCTAGCTTAAACAAGCTTTACATGAAGCCCAAGAATGAATAAGTATGCTTTCTTAAGCCCTTATCCCTTATCCCTCTTGATAAGTTGATTATGACAGGCCAATTCTAATCTTGGAACTATCCATAATCAGTTAGGGGTCCTTAGTAATCAGTTATTACATGAAATAACCTATTATAGCCTCTGAAAACAAGTTCTGGTTGAACATGATAACTTGTTATCACTATTCCATAACCTATTATGTGTTTCTGATAATCCGTTATCACTATTCAATAACCTATTATGTGTTTATGATAATCAGTTATTATTATTCTATAGCCAGTTATGTGTTTCTGATAATTGATTATCACTATTTCATAATCAATTATTCAGAATAGAACAATTCTCTGCCTAAACTCAATAACCTGCTATTACTATTCACTAACCTGTTATTTGGTGCGTTCTACACTTGAAAAACATAGAGAACTTTTCTCCTTCTTCGTTTGATTCATCAACTCATGGGTTCTATGTGATTTCTAACCACAACTAAGGTTCTTAATCATATAGTAACCCTTAAGAAACTTCTAACTCATCTAGCATGGATTTATGATCCTAACCTTCATACTCAATAACCATTTCTTAACTTCTTCACCAAGAGTTTCAAGGTTATTCCTAGGTTTCAAATCAACAACCATTTCTCTAACAACTTGTGATGAATCACAACTAGTCTTCCTACAAGTTAATCTAACTCAAATCATGGAAAAACCACTCAAAACTCACCCTTAACCTTAATCATGCATAACCCAAGCATGAAAAAAGAATAGAAAGAGTACGAGTTTGAAGGAAAACACCCCTACCTCTTGTGGCAAAGAAGATGAAGTCCAAGTCCTAGCTTTACTCCTTGAGTTCTCCTCTTCTTCCTTCTTTCTTTCCTTCTGTTTTCCTTCGTTCCTGTCTTCTTTCTTTAATACAGCTCCATCTGCCTTTTTTCACGTGGGAGAAGAGAGAAAATTTAAGCCAAAATCAAGTTTCCCAACTTTCAACAACTTTAGAATAAATCATAAGATTCATCTAAATTATTGTTTCACCATTTTTCATGTTTTTCCATATTTGCTACAAGGAAAACTGATATTAAAACACACATCCAGTATGTTTAAAAATACTAAACTAACTCTAATTATCTTAAAGCTTTAACTACATCCTGTTTCTTATATTTGTGACCTAGAATAACTTATCCATATTTATTTCTCTCATCTAAGCATTTTATGCCTTTTTTGAGTCATTTTAAGTTATTTTTCACCTTCTGTGTTACAGCAAAGTGCCTAAACTAACTTAATTTGTCATAAAACTAAATAGACATGTCAAGAAAGTATTATGCTACCTTTGAAACCACAAACTAGCCTAACATGCTATTAAGGGTATTACACAGGAAGCCTCACACGTCCGTGTCTAAGATCCACACATCCATGTGAGCTTGAAAACAATGTAACTTCAATATAAAAATAGAGACATGCACGGCCGTGTGACCTAGAGACACGGGCGTGTCTCTTAGTCAGAGATATTTTTTAAGTTAAACAGGGCTGTGTCTAACTCATCAATCGCTTTTTTAAAGTTAAACAGGGCCATGTTTAACTCCTCAATCGATCTTGAGTTGACTGACACGAGCGTCGCACTCAGGCCAAAATACAACTATGTTTCTTGATTAAATGTAGTATAAAGCACAACCTAGGTCATTCTTCCAAGGACACATATAGATGTTTCTAATCTAATTAAGAGGTAGCAAGCAAGGGATTTTTGTATTCAGCAATTTAATTCGAAATTGAAATCAACTGCAGTAGAAGAATTCAGATTAAGCAAACTTCAATCCAAGACATTCAAGTTCATGTGGTAGAATTTATCACAGTTCTCAAAGTGACATGTTTTGCATACAGTTTCTGTTAAATTCAAAATTCAACTAGGTAATCACCTAGATTCTAATCAACACAAATAGAATTACAATTGCAATTCATAAATTAATATTGATTTTAAATTGATTCACTTAACCTAGATTATCAATCGGTAAAACTAGCTTCAATTGATTTCAGATTAATCAATCTTATTTTCTGTCACTTCAATTATGAACACAAAATTTAAATCTAATCAAAATTGGATCAAAACATAATTGAAGAAATATAGAAGAAGAAAATGCATACAAAATAACCATTAAGCATAGGAACTCAAAATTCAAACCACACTTCTTGGATCCCTTAGACTGACAAGGTCTTTAGCCTTCTATAGCCATCACCATTGGAGAAGCTTTAGGAACAATGCAAAAAATGAAATACAAAGAGAAGAGGAGAAGAAAGGTTCTCAAAAACAAGACTACAACATCCTAAAAAAATCAAAATGTAGAAGCTCCTCCTATAATACAATTTGATTGCAATTCTCTGTAACTATCCACTAAAAATCTCCATTATGAAAGTGGTTCAACCACTTTTGTCCATTATGAAAGTGTGTCTTAAGTTTATCTTCCACCTTCCATTAATTATTCCAATAATTCTTCCACCTTCCATTAATTATTCCAATAATTTCCACTTTTCCACCTAATTGTAATCTAGATTTTTCCATTCATAATTGTCATTTTTGTCATAATTTCAAACCTACCGCAAGCCCATCAGATAGCCCTTGAAATAAGCTTTCCAAGGAGTGCTCATATGCTTAATTTGGGCTTAAAATGAGTAAGATGTGAACAAAATAGTGAAGGTATATCCAGAAATATGTGACAGCACCTCTGGTCCAAATTCAAGGATGTTTTTGACCACATAAATGTCCAAATTTTCCAATTTGACATTTAACAAAAATTGTAGATATTTTTTTCATATTTCCTAGCATATAAAGAACATTAAAATCAAAGATCTACAACTTAAGTTATGGCCAAAATATTGAATCAATGTCAATATGCATTAAAATCCAAAATTTTTGCTTTAAAACCTTATTCAACCCAATGATTAAAATAGGTGTTAAGATCACTTAATTACAACTTGGACATCATTAATAAGGTAATTATGTGGATAATTAATATGTTAAAAACTGTAATTATCAAATACTCCCATACTTACTCTTTTGCACGTCCTCGAGCAAAACTCAAAATTTAGCACAAGGTAGGAAAGGAAAAATGAGTGCACTCCAAAGTCTCAAAACAAAATACTCCTTTTTTTTTATTGGAAATCAAGAGTGTAAAAGCATGAGCAAATCTAACCAAGCTCTAAGGATCAAAGAAATCATGAATATTACTCCCTAACATCTCAAACTAACAAGATGAGCCAATTAATTTATACGAGTGGATTACCAGTGGTTAAAAGCTCACAAGTTATACCCTCCAATATCTCAAGCGTTTAGGCTAAAGTGTATCACTCAAAAACACATCATGAAGTATACACAACCATAAGCTTGCCTATTGTCTACTTCTCCACCACTTAGCACACATGCATACAAAGATCAAAAGGGCTTAGAAGGATGTAATGAGGCTAGGGTAAGGAAGTGAACATAGAAAGCACGAAAGATCAACCCCAAGAGTATATAAACGAAAATAATGTAAAGTAATCCAATTTTTTGTTAAAAGCTTATATATGCTACTTTTTTTTTGTTTTTTTTTTTGTACTTTTTTTTTCATCACTAACTCTTGGCACAATTTAAAAGTAACATTCCCACACTTGTTCTTAAACCCATTCCCAAAATAATTTCAAGGCTCTTCTACCCCCTAGAGTGAGGTCAATTCATTGTTTTCCACCTTGGCTTGGAATGAGCTAATAGAACAAAAATAGGTAAAAATAGGCTTAAAGGGGCTCAAACAATGGGTATGATGCAAGGTTGGCTATTTGGCAAGTAACTTATTCAAGAAAGAATGCCTTAATCATATCAATGTATGCATATGAAAATATGTTCTCAAAAAGACTTAAGGCAAGTTCTAGAGTGTCATATAATCATGAGTGAAAACACATAAGAAAGAAGGAATGACATGATATTGTCATCCATATAATAGGTTCAAAACTCTCACAAGGTTAATTTTTTCAACCACAAATAATCCATCCACATGACGTTTCAAAAATCACTTGTTAAATCCAAAATGCAAGTTGTTTGATTCACTCAAACCATGAACCTTTTACTTAATTTACTTCTACTCATCACTTTGACACAACTTAAAATCCATTCGAAAACACATTTTCTTTTAAAACATAGTTTTTGTTTTTTTTTTCCATTTTTTTGTTTTTTTAACAGTAAACAAACACAGAAAACAAAACCAAAACAGAAACAAAAATAGTAGCAGTAAAACAAAAAAAATGTAAAACAGAAGAGAGTGCAGTAATTCCCCCCACATTTAAAATTTACATTGTCTTCAATGTAAAACCGTGAAGTGCAGTAAATAATGCATGACAAGAAAAATGAATGTGGGGGAAGGAAACTCCCTCTTGGTTAGTGAAGTTGAATTACACAGAGGTGGTTGCACTTAAGGTCACTTCCTCCATTGTTTGTTCTTCAAAGTCTTCATGAAAATGCTTGAGTCTATGCCCATTGACCTTGAAAATTCTTTTGGTCCTCATGTCTTGAAGCTCAACTACACCATAAGGAAAAGTGTTAACAACAAGAAAAGGACTGTCCCACTTAGATCTTAATTTACTGGGCATCAACTTTAGCCTAGAATTATACAAAAGAACATTTTCACCAAATGTAAACTACTTTCTACCAATCATCTTATCATGGAAGGTCTTGGTTCTTTCTTTGTAAATTCTTGAGTTCTCATAGGCTTCCAAATGGATCTCTTCCAACTCTTGTAGTTACGATTTTCTATGTACTCCTGCTTGGTCTAGATCCATGTTGCATTTCTTCACCGCCCAAAATGCTCTATATGCTCTACCTTTACTAGAAGATGGCATGCCTTTCCAAAGACAATCCTATAAGGTGACATCCCTATTGGTGTCTTGTAGGCTGTTCTATAAGCCCAAAGAGCATCATCAAGGCGCAAACTCCAATCCTTCCTGTTAGGTTGGACTGTCTTATCTAAGATCTGCTTGATCTCTCTATTAGAAACTTCTGCTTGCCCATTAGTTTGGGGGTGATATGGTGTGGATACCCTATGAACAACTCCATATTTGCGCAGCAAGGCCTTCATAGTATGGTTGCAAAAGTAAGAACCTTGGTCACTAATCAAAGCCCTAGGAAACCCAAATCTGCAGAAAATATGAGACTTGATAAAATCCACAACAACTCAAGAATCATCAATACGAGTGGCTTTAGCCTCCACCCATTTAGACACATAATCAATAGCAAGCAATATATAAGTAAAACCAAAAGATACAGGGAAAGGACCCATAAAGTCTATACCCCAAACATCAAAAATCTTATAGAAGAGAAGAGGTTACTGCATCTCATTCTTGCGTGAAATGCTTCCCGTTCTATGGTATTGCTCACAAATCTTGCACAGTTTGTATGCATCATGAAATATAGAAGGCCAATATAGTCCCGAGTCTAAAATCTTCCTAGCTGTGCATTGTGGTCCAAAGTGGCTTCCACAAGCTAGGGAATGACAGAATTTCAACACGGACTGGAATTCATGGTCAGGCACACATCGTCTGATCACTTGGTCGTTGCACATCTTCCAAAGGTATATATCATCCCAAATGTAATATTTGGCATCACTCTTAAGCTTAGCAACCTGTGCTTTAGTAAAGTGCTGAGGTATCTCATGTGCAGCAATGTAATTCACTAAATCAGCATACCACGGACTCTGCCCACACATCTGGTAAAACTGCTCATATGGGAGAGTATCACGAATAGCAGAATCCTCAAGTGGTCTCTGGATCCGGCTCAAATGATCTACTACTAAGTTTTCTGCACTACCCTTATCTCTGATCTCTATGTCAAATTCTTGAAGAAGAAGCATCCAACGAATTAATCTTGGTTTAGTATCTGGTTTCTTCAGCAAAAAATTCAAAGCTACATGATCAGAGAAAATAATTATTTTAGAGCCAAGTAAGTAAGAGTGAGATTTATCTAATGCAAAAACGATGGCCAAAAGCTCCTTTTCAGTGGTGGTGTAATTAGCCTGGGCTGCATCTAATGTGCGAGAGGCATAAGCTATGACATGAGAATTTCTGCTAACTCGCTGAGCTAAGATTGCACCAAGTTCAAAATTGGAGGCATCACACATCAGCTCCAAAGGAAGATCCCAATTAGGTGGCTGGATGATTGGAGCGGTAGTGAGGCGTCTCTTCAATTCATCAAAAGCATCTCGGCATGCTTGATCAAACACAAATTCCACATATTTTTGAAGTAGTTTGGATAGAGGCATAGCAACTTTGCTAAAGTCTTGGATGAACCTCCTATAGAATCCTGCATAGCCAAGAAAAGAACACACTTCCTGGATAGAAGTAGGGTAAGGTATAACATCTATCTTGGCCTTATCAATTTCATTGCCTCTGCTAGACACCAAATGCCCTAAAACTATGTCTTCCTCTACCATGAAATGACATTTCTCAAAATTCAAAACAAGGTTAGTCTCAATGCATCTATCTAAAACTATAGACAGACTTTCAAGACATACATCAAATGATGAACCATACATAGTGAAATCATCCATAAATACCTCTATGCAACTCTCTATAAGATCATAAAAGATACTTACCATGCACCTTTGGAAAGTGCCTGCAGCATTGCACAGGCCAAATGGCATCCTCCTATAGGCAAATGTACCGAAAAGACATGTGAAAGTGGTCTTATGCTGGTCCTCGGGTGTAATGTGAATATAAAAGTAGCCTAAAAATCCATCTAAGAAGCAGAAATGAGATTTGCCTGCTATCCTCTCTAAGACCTGATCTATGAAGGGAAGAGGAAAATGGTCCTTTCGAGTGGCTTGATTTAGCTTCTTGTAGTCCATGCACACTCGCCAGCTATTCTGCACTCTAATTCATTGTTCTGATTCCTTACCATAGTCATCCCAGTCTTCTTAGGAATCACTTGGACAGGGCTGACCCACTCATTGTCAGATATGGGGTATAAGATGCCTGCTGCTAGTAGCTTACTAATTTCTTTCTTCACCACATCTAGAATAGTAGGATTCAGCCACCTCTGGGGTTGTCTTATTGACCTGGCACCTTCATCTAATAAAATCCTATGCATGCATATAGAAGGACTAATCCCTAGAATGTCAGCCAAAGTCCAGCCAATTGCCTTCTTGCTACTCCTCAAGGTCTGCAGCAGCCTCTCTTCTTGGTTTGGTTGGAGGTTCTTGGCTATAATCACTAGTAGCTTCTCATTAGTCTCTAGATATACATATTTCAAGTGTTCAAGCAAAGGCTTTAACTCCAGAGAAGTTGGTTGCACCATGGAAGGTGGTAATAACCCATCTGCTGTAGCTAAGTCAACAATAGCTTCGTTGCCATCACAATTCAAAACAGCTCTAATTTCTAAACAAATAGCATATAATTCAGATTCAATACAAGTGCAAGGAATGCAATCAAAATCAGCCATATCAAGAAACTCAAACTGTAAGTCTATATAAGACTCATCAACTAGCAGCTCGATGACATCAAGATGGAAAACTGAATGCTCCTCTATAGGATGTCTCATGGCATCAAAAATGTTAAACTGCACAACATCTTCACCAAATTCCATAGAAAGGGTACCAATATGTACATTTATCTTAGTCTTGGCTATCTTGAGGAATGGTCTGCCTAGAATCAATGGAGCGTGGTTTGTTGAAAACTCATATTCTATGTCTAGAATATAGAAGTCTGTTGGGAAAATCAACTCATTCACCTGAACTAACACATCTTCTAGTACTCTTGCAGGATAAACAGTGAACCTATTTGCCAATTGAATCACTATACCAGTGAGTTGCAAAGTACCAATGCTCAAAGACTCATAAACTGACATAGGCATGACATTAATCGAAGCACCTAAATCTAGCATTGCATGCTCAAATATGGAATTTCCCATCGTGCAAGGGATTATGAAAGTTCCAGGATCTTTGCATTTCTATGGCATATTTGGTTGAATCATTGCAGAAACATTTCTACCCATACTAATCTTCTCAATACCCTTAAGTCTTCTCTTGTGAGTACACAACTCCTTGAGAAATTTGGCATACTTAGGAATCTGCTTGATTGTATCGAGGAGGGGGATATTGATTTCCACCTTCCTGAATGTCTCCATGCCTTCTTTTTCCATTTCTGCTTGCATTGTCTACGTGGATTGTGTGACCCTATTTGGGAAAGGTAGTGGAATGGTCAAGTCAGAATTCTCTACACATTTCTTGTGTGTCACGGATTTCTGGATTGAGCTATTTATTTTCAGCAAATTTTGCTATTTCTGTTCAATCTCTGGTTGCTGCACTGGTAGCTCTGGTTGTGGTAGACTAGGACCATCAACTTCTCTGCCACTTCTCAAGGTAATGGCACTCACATTGCCTCTTGGGTTATTAACCGTTTGTGAAGGCAATTAGCTCGACCATTGACTTTTCAGTTCACTCATAGTGGTAGCCAACTGCCCAATCTGAGTTTGTAGATTCTTAATGATGGCTTTGACATTCTGCTGTAACTAAATGTTGTTTGTGGTCATTTATTTCATAAAATCTTCCAATGATGGCTCGACTGGAGTGGCTTGGATAAACCGCTACACAGGTTATTGCTGTCTGAATGCAGGTGGTTAGTATTTGTTGCTAGGACCTGCAGCTTATTATCTAAATTGCTGTTGCTGCTAGGGCTGTTGTTGCTAACCAGAATTCCCATATCTCAGGTTGGGATGGTCCTTCCAGGATTATAAATACTAGAAAATGGATCATATCTGGGCTACTTCTGTGACTGTTGATATTGGGGTCTACTAGGAAAAATGTCAGCTGCTGCAACAGATTGATCTGGAAAAATAGAACCACTATCCTAAAGTGTTGGGCATGCATAAGTGAGATGAGATGAACAAGAGCAAATAGCACACATGATTGTAGGCATCCGCATAGGTGGTTGCTGTCCCACTACTAACTGCCTCACTAAAGAAGTCAATTCATCAAGTCTATGTTCTATTTTCTGTTGCTCTACATGAGACAATTGAACCTCATTAACTCCTCTGGTTGAGGTAATGACTCTTGCGCCAAATTGTTGTGCATTTGTTGCCATGTTTGCTATCAAATGTCTTATCGCAGCAGGGGTCTTATCTACTAAGGCTCCTCCAGAGGCAGCATCCACCATGCTTTTATCCATTAGCAGCAAGCCCTCATAGAAATATTGAATCAAGAGCTGATTGATCACTGATTTGGTGGTGGGGATAGCTCGAGCACAACTTCTTGAATCTCTCCTAATATTCATGCAAGGTTTCACCTATCATTTGCCTTATGCCACAGATGTCTTTTCTAATGGTAATAGCTCTAGATCACTACAAGAATTTTATAAATTAGCTACCAAATTTAGCTATGGAAAATTTTGGTAGCTAATCTGTAGCTATTTAGCTACGGATTAACTACGGATTAAATTTTTGTAGCTAAATTTCAAATAAAATTATATCAAACAAATAGTTACAGAATGGTTTAGCTATGAAATTTAGCTATGGAAATTTTTGGTAGCTAATTCGTAGCTAATCTGTAGCTAATTTGCTACGGATTAACTACGAAATAAAATTCTCTAACTAAACTTCGAACCACGAAGAGAAAATTTTTATTAAACAAATAACTACAAAATTGCTACAATTTAGCTACGAAATTTAACCAAAAAAAATTATTTCGTAGCTAATCCATAGCTAAACCGTAGCTAGTTAGCTACAGATTAGCTACCAAATTTTTCTGTAGCTAAATTTCAATTGCATAAAAAAAATTGACCAAATCAACTTTCTTTAATCCTTTAAGCGGCACAAACTAAACTTTTCCAAATCTTAAAATCCCTCCTTTGTCCTTCCCTCCCTCTCATTCTTTCTCCTTTTCTCAAATCCCTTCGCCCAGACTAAATAACTCCCTCAATCTCAATCTTAAATCGTTTCTTTCTTTCTCTCTCTCTCATTACTCATTGAATGCATCTCCCACTAAGAGCCCTCAAATCCCTAATTCCCTCCCATGCCTATGGACCTTTCTTCCATTCCAAATCCCACCCAAAACCTGGGTTGAGCATCTTCTCTCTCAACCGCCCCCACTACTCCGTTTTTGCCTGCAAGGGCCTCGAATTCGTCGTCCCCAAACTCGTCTCTTCCTCACCCGGTTCCGTTGCCGTGCCCGATTGCAAGTTGAGGAGCATCAGAACCAAACACATCAACTTTGCCATGCTAGGTAATCTCTATGTCGATATCATCCTCAGTGCTCATGCTCTATGGGCCTCAAAGTCATTACTTTGGAATTGAGACGGAAGACGTTCCGCCGAATGATCAAAGGGACACAGATTAGGGGCACTTGTGAACTTGGTTTTGGTGGGATTTAAGGTTGGGTGTTTATGCAACCATAACACGGGGGACACCGATTGAATGCACAACGGATGTGGGTGTGCACTGATTTCGTTAGATTTGAGGTATTGTCAAAATAACCCTTTTTTTTAGTGTTGGTTATTACTGAAATTTTACCTTGATATTGAGATGATGGATTATTTTTTGTATGTAAATTTCTATCGTGTGTTATGCTTCTGAAAATAGTATAAGGAATTAATTGGATGCAAGCATGGTTGAATGTTGTTTTTAACTATAGCCTCCATTGATTGCAAACTTGACTGAGGTAAGTGATTTGTAATTTCATTGTGAATCATATGTATGGGGAATTCCCACCTTAGAATTGCAAAATTGAGAACCTGAAACGTAAAAGGTAAGTTTGAAATTGATAGTGGTCTGCTAATTTATCTTCCTTCATTGAAATTGTCCCTTACGTGAAAGATATAAGCTTTTTTCTTGTAGTGGTATGCATCTTTTAGTGCTATGCACCAGTTAACTTGTATCTTTTTTGTGCATTTACGCCTTGTGTGGTTATGGGTTACACTAAATCAGATTTGACTTAATTTTGTTCAATTGTTGAACCTAAAAGTTTAATGTCAGGTGATTGAGTTTGCATAACTATTTTTTTCCCATATTGAAAGGTTAATTCTATTGTTGTGCAAATGTTCCAAAATAGTTAATTAATGAGTCTAAGCAAACATCAATCTAAGGCATTCAAGTTCATGTGGTAGAATTTATCATAGTTCTCAAAGTGACATGTTTTGCATACAGTTTCTATTAAATTCAAAATTCAACTAAGTAATCACCTAGAATCCAATCAACATAAACAGAATTACAATCACAATTCATAAATTAATATTGATTTTAAATTGATTCACTTAACCTAGATTACCAATCAGTAAAACTAGCTTCAATTGATTTCAGATTAATCAATCTTACTTTCTATAACTCAATTATGAACACAAAATCTAAATCTAATCAGAATTAGATCAAAACATAACTGAAGAAATATAGAAGAAGAAAATGCATACAAAATAACCATTAAACATTTGAACTCAAAATTCAAACCACACTTCTTAGATCCCTTAGATTGACAAGATCTTTAGCCTTCCATAGCCATCACCATTGGAGAAGCTTTAGGAACAATATAGAAAATGAAATACAAAGAGAAGAGGAGAAGAAAGGTTCTAAAAAACAAGACTACAATATCCTAAAAAAATAAAAATGTAGAAGCTCCTCCTATAATACAATCTGATTGTAATTCTTTGTAACAATCCACTAAAAATCTCCATTATGAAAGTGGTTCAACCACTTTTGTCCATTATGAAAGTATGTCTAAAGTATGTCTCCCACCTTCCATTAATTATTCTAATAATTCTTCCACCTTCTATTAATTATTCCAATAATTCCTCCACCTTCCATTAATTATTCCAATAATTTCCATTTTTCCACCTAATTGCAATCTGGATTTTTCCATTCATATTATCATTTCTGTCTCAATTTTGAATCCACCTCGACCCATCAGATAGCCCTTGAAATAAGCTTTCCAAGGAGTCTCATATGCTTAATTTGGGCTTGAAATGAGTGAGATATGCCCAAAATAGTAAAAGTATGTCCAGAAATATATGACAATACTGCTAGTCCAACTTCAAGGCTGTATTTGATCACATAAATGTCCGAATTTCACAATTTGATGTAACACCCTTTGGGGAGGTCACATTTGACATAGAAATAGATGAAACTAAGAAATATTAAACTAGTTAATATAACTTGTATGTATATTTTGTTTATGAAATGCATGAAGTGCAACTTATCATCGCACTTATACGGCGTAGCATACATATCAATTCACCTGTATATTACAAATGAGCATAATATCACCATACTTGTAACATACATATATAAAATACTTACCTATATATAATGTACATATGGTTTTGTTGTCATTAGTTATACAAATAATTTACAAATAACTTACAAATAAAGAAAAGACATACCAAAATATTTACAACCATCTTTCGAAGATAAGATACCAGGTTCAAATACAAGACGACACCAAAAAGCAAAAAGTGCCCAAGTGCACATCATGAGTATCTAATCAATCTGGGAATCATTCCTAGATGACTCCTCAAGTGACGAGATATCCAGGATGTCTCACATATGAGCGGGGTCCGAACATCTGCTCTACGACGGGAGTCCGGATGTAGACACTACACTATTGTCATTGGGAACATAGAAAGGTCCATTCCAATGACGTCGGATTCCCAAAGGCAACTCTAACTGTATGTACAAGTCAACAGTAACCACAGGATTAGAATCATATTCCGGACGTAAAGATAAAGTAATAGTCCCCATATACACTACAACATCGTCTTCTTCACGAGTGCGCCAGCCTTCTATTCCTCTATGGAACTCTATCCTTACAAAACCTAAGAATCCTGGAGCACCATCTTCGTGAGTCACCCAAATGATACGGATGGTCCAAAGGCTCTAAACACTTAGGCTGAAGTCGGTAATAGTAACTCTTTCTCTGTATGGTATTCAATTGCTTGTTCTTCAATCTCTTCATCACTACATATATATAACATAATAATACAAACAACATATACAACAACAAAGAGGTAAGACAACCCAATATATCACAAGGGTGGTACATAAGAAAACTACAATACATCAAAAATAACAAGTAATATCAACACAGATAATAATTAATAACAATAACTAATTACGGAAAAGAATAGAACCAATCACGCTAAATTATAATTGAATACACAATAAATATGCCAAAACAAATATGCCAAAACGATAAAATGACTCATTCCTACTCCATGGAGCTACAACACACACATCAATATCAGAGAGAATGATTTGAAAGTTCTAATAATACTGCCCAGCCAGCTATTGCACTGTCAATACTTTGTGTCTATAGCTTGACTACCCCAACCAGCTATTGCACTGTCAATACTTTGTGTCTATAGCTACTAACAACATCATGGCGTAGTACACAAATCATAACATCGTGTAACTACAGCAATAAAATAGTTCTCTCAAAATCCCGATTAAGTATAGTGTTTGTCGAGAACATTGGTGTGTTACCACGTACCACGGCCCAGAAGGAGCTACCTTCTGTCCACATATGGAGTAATGTACACCAATGCCTCCAAGTCCATATCGGAAATGAACGCACTATGCTCATCACATCGACAACACGATGTTATTCATCTCGTCAATCAAATCACCAATTCTCAAATTGGCACGACTCAGTGCATGAATAAAACAGTAATTACTAAAACATCCTCAAATTTCAAATATTTGCGAAAATACTATCAATTCTCAATTATTTACGAAAATACTATCAAACCTCCATTATTTACGAAAATGCCCTTAAACTTCAAATATTTATGAAAATGCTCTTAATGGCCAAAATAATTATATAAACGCTCTTAGTAACAAACATCTCAAAATACAGTACGCTCCTACTTGGCACACCATTTTTTTTTTCTATAACCAAATTACAAGACGCGCCCACTTGGCGTATTATAACTTTTCACATATTTGAATCCCCACTTTGGCTCAACAGTATAATCTGCTATTTTTGTTTGTAACAAAATAAAGTAAATAAAAAAATACTTTATTGCATTTTCAAAATATTGACGTTACAGTTTTTATTTTATTTTGTTTTTAATTATTTTTAAATGTCAAAACTTTATGATAAAAATTCTTTTAACATTCTTACTTAATTTAAATTACTTAGAACACCAATTCAGTTATGTTTGGCATGTTGACCAAAATTTATCATAATGTAACTAGGATTAAAAATTTATTTCTCTCATTCTAATACTTAAATATTATTAATTCAACTAAACACCATAATTACTTCTTGAAAATGATTTGAAAACATCTAAAATCCTTTTTTAGGGTGATGGCGAAACCTAGGGTGTTGTATTCTTTGGAATACTCATGCATCTCTAGCATTATACTAACATCAACAACATTACAAAGACTTAGCAAATTAAATTAACAATACAAACCCTACATGAAAAATTATTACAACCAACATATAGAAGAATCCTTATGGATTCTACCAACACAAATTATTTAATTTTCTCATTACCACTCAAGAATAACTAGGTTACAGATCTTCCCTTACCTTAAAATGAAGAGAATCCTTCTTTCCTCTTTCTTTGGGAATTTAGTTTTGCCCTTTCAAAAATCTAAGAAAATAAATAAAATTTTCTAAGGGTTACTACTAGAAAAGAAAACCATACCATGGATCAATCATGGCTTGGAAGCTTAAAAATGAAAATAGAAAGGAAAAATAATAAGTTTTACCTTTTTAAGAAGAAAAGGTGAGTCTTCAAGCATGCAAATGATGGAATTTGCAAAAACTTCCAACTAGAGATGATCTTGGATGGATGTTTAGAGTTAGAAAAGCAAGGAAAGAAAATTTTTAGGTGGGTGGAAGGTGCACTTGGAAGCTTGACCGAATGGTGCTCCAAGAAAGCCTCCAACGTGAGCTTGAAAAAAAAGAGAGAATGAAGAAATGATTTGTTATTTCTTCAAGTATGCAAAGTAGAAATGAGAAAGAGTAAGGCCTTAAGGCTTTAGTTAATTTCAAGAACTAATCCTAGCCATTCATCCACTCAATGGTTGAGATAAAGCCTTGGTCTCCAAGGGTGTTTGTGATTGTTGAACCAAGCTTAGTCATAGCCATGACAAGGCTTGTCTTGAACCTTCCAAACTCCTCCTATGCTTTGCCTTGGCGAAAAAGAAATAGAAAATTTGGTTTGCTTCATCAACTAACTAGTTACACTTAAGTGTAAGGTCCTAACTAGCTAGTTACTTTGTAGTTACTTTATGATAACTTAGTTAGTTTAAGGTTTCTAGTTAATTATTATGTTTAGGATATAACTAGGTTACTAACTTAGTTACTATAATTTAGTTACTTACAAAGGCTTAGTTACTAACTTAGTTACATTCCAAGCTAACCAAGCTAACTAACTTAGGTTTCCTAGTTTCAATCCAACTAAACTAGTCACTTTTGTTGACCTCCTCCCATTGGTTTGACTATATTGTTGGCTTTTTCTTATTGGTTCAAAATTTCTAAAATATCCATTGGTTATTTTGCTTAAAAGTGGATCCCATTTCACGACAAAATTTACAGTAATAAAATAATATTAAAATTATTTTATCACACGAACAAATAGATCTTTCGAATTAGGATTTGCAAATTTCCCCACTCAAAAATTAAACAAAGTTTTCACCAAAGCTTAAGAGTTTTCTGGCCCGGAATAAATCTCACACAACATATAGGCTAAATAAAACACATATAGTAAAATAAAACCACATTGTATACAGAGAACACAAAACAATATATTGGGGACGTAATTGTCATTTACCCTAAAATTAGAAAAATTCAGGGTGTTACATTTGACATTTCACAAAATGGGTAGATATTTTTCTCATCTTTCCTAATATATAAAGAACATCAAAATCAGAGATCTACAACTCAAGTTATGGCTAAAATACTGAATTAATGTCAATATGCATTAAAATCCAAAAATTTTGCTTTAAAACCCAGTTCAACCCAATGATTAAAATAGGTGATAAGATCACTTAATTACAACCTCGACATCATTAATAAGGTAATTATATGGATAATTAATATGTTAAAAAGTGTAATTATCATTGACACAGAGCTCTGTCTAAGCCAAAACAATTTTATTTTGCTCTAAAAACGCAGTGTCTTCGCCTGCTTTCACTCCAAATGTGATAAATCTCATTCAATCTGCAAAAACGAAGACAATGATAATGATCCATCTAAAATTCATTAATAAAGACAAGCAAATCGCCATAATTTATCCAGTTTAAGACTATAAAATATAGGCTTATAAGATATGATGGTCGATTACCTAGCTAACTATGTCAAAGTTTCTGAGCATATTATTTGGATGAAGAACTACCGAATTTCATTATTGTTGATACCCAATTTTGTCCATGAAATTTTTATTACTAAATCAAGGACTAATAATTGTGTTAAATGATGCTTAACTGCAATGTTTTGAACACATATATCTTTCCAGGTTTTATTTCCTTTCATCTTATTTGGATCATTGATTTTCTTCTTATTATTTGACAAAAAATAAATAAAAAATGTAATTTTCTTTTTTTTAAAGAAGAAAAAAAGAGAAACAAGTCTTGAACGTGCAACAAAGCCAAAAACAAAAGGCCAAGAATAAAGGACATATGTATGCTTTTTGTTGATTACAAAAGAAGAAGGAAAAGTGTGATGCTTTTTTTATTAAAAAAAATAGAGCATCAAAGAGGTAAAAGTGTTGTTGTCACCTACGGGATGCATGTGTGAAAAGAGAACCCAAGGACTAAACACAAAAAAAAATGAAAGTATTTATAGTAGAGGAGAAAAAGAAACAAACTTGAAAGTAAAAAATGGAGCGGAGAAAGACCACACATTCTGATTTCACATAACCCAGGCTTAAAACAATTTTGAATAGAGTAAGAAGGAAGCAAATAGATGGATTGCAAGGTCAAAGAGCAAAAAAGATTCACCAAACAGGAAATTAAAAAAAAAAAACAATGCTCTGCTATACGTTGCTACCTATGTTGATCACATCCAAGAGATTTGATTTCTTGCTTATAAAATATGGAACAACCAGCAAAGGGAGACAAAGAGAGCCATCACAGGAAAAACCCTCTGCCTTCAACCTTCACCATCAGCAGCCACCATTTTCAACCATAAAAAACCTTCTTCATCATCAACCCTTGAAACTTTTCCCGTCTTTCTGCCATTGACCCATCCTCAACCTTTTCACCACCTTCCCTTAACCATCCAACCGTGCTAACCTTCCCTCATCACCATCAACCAGCAAAACCACTGTGAGCTCTTTTTAAACCAAGACCAACAACCAGTCATGAACTCAAACCCAGCAAAACATCCACCTGTAGGCCACCACCCAACCTGCCTCAGATTGCAACCACTATTGTCCCAAGATTCCCAAAACCGAACCCATCACCAAGCTTCCCTTGCCTTGGTCGAACCCCACCTTTTAGGAACCATGACACCACTTCACAACCCCTGTTTTCGCTGTTGCTATTGCATTTGACCCACCACCGGAGCTGTAACATCCCGAAAAAATAAGTTAGGCTTGTAATTAGTTACAAAGGTAATATATTACTTGTTTGGCATGTCAGATGTGAATAATTTGTTTCTAGGTCACAAATAAGTTAAGTATGATGTAGTTAAAGTTTCAGGACAATCGAAGTTAATTTGGTATTTTTAGGCATATTGGTTGTGCTTTTAGTACCGAATTGACCCCCAACAGATATGAAAAAATAAAGAAGTGGTAAAATTGGATTTTTAATGAATCTTAGGATTTATTTCAAACTTGTTGGAAGTTGGAAAACTAGATTCGGTGGAATCTAAATGTTCTTAGCAGATCAGGATTTTCAGTGTATGCTAGTTCCTATCTAATAAGTATCAAAGTTAGACTTTGCTACTATTTGATCAGCCCCTCCCACGGCAGAAAGCAAAAATAGAAGAGAGAAAGTGAGAAAAGAAGGAAGCAATCGTAGAAGAGAAAGAGGAGAAGGAAAGCAAGGAGAAAGATCCAAGAACAAGAGGTTTCAAGTTTTGCTACTATTTGACCTTCCTTTCCATTTTTTCCCTAAACCATTTCATGGTTAAGGTTAGGTTTTTATGTGGAGAAAAATAGGTTTTTATAGAGTAAAATCTATTTTCTTGCTTGAATCTTAGTTTCAATGGTTGGAATTAGTTATTTTAGATATTTGGAATCAAGATTAGTGAGTTTTGTCAATAGACAAAACTAGAAAGATGATTAGATGGAGTTTAGGTTAATAGGAAGTGTGTATGTGATTTTGATCATGAACACAAGATTAAGTGAATCAAAGGTTGTACAAGTGTTACCACATTTTTAGAGGTTGTTAGTGGTGTTAGAATTCACCTAGAAACCATTTTTGGAAGATTGGATCACTACCTTGTTCCAATGGAATAGTGGCAGTAATATGTAAAAATTTTCAAATTTGAGCACTTAGGCACTCAATGTTGAGCGCTCAGGAGCTCAAGGATCAGAGAGTGATGCATTATGTAGGGCATTAAGTGCTCAAGCGCTTAGTGCAGAGCGCTTAGGTGTGCATAGCACAGTAGAACAGAGCTATGCTCTACCTAGTAATCGCTCAGGCACTTGGTTAGGAGTTCTTAGGCGCGTAGAGAGCGCTCAAACGCTCAGGAAGGAGGCGCTCAAGTACCCAAACACCAGATTCTTGATTTTTTATATTTTTTATTATCTTAGTTGGTGGGGTCCCTTTTATATGCCTAGTAGAGTGTCTTGAGACACTAGTAAAGGCAATGAAGCAATGACACGCCGTTTCTAAGGTGTATCCGTGTGTTAGACACATGTTCGTGTTGGACACATGGGGACATCCATACAACACACATGTTCTATGTACCAAATGTGTCCGATTAAAAAGATTATTTTTTTTTTCAGTTTAGACATGTCTCGGACACACTTGGACATATCTCAGACACGTTTGGACACATTTAGGACATGACTTGGATATGACCCATTAATATTTTTTAAAAAGCAAATATTAGTTTCCATGACTAACGTTTAATTAGTAAGCTTGTAACCCACTCAAGCCCAATCACATGACTGATGCCCTAAGCCACTATTTTCACATACCAGTATTTTAAGTTTTATCTTTTCACATGCCACTGTTAGACTTTTAAGATTTATCTTTTCACACTCCACTATTTTCATCTGCTTCTTTTACATCTGTTCATACCAAGTCGTCTACTTTATTGTCGTCGAAGCTTGCCTCACATCAATATTCCTTCTAGTTAATTTTTTTTTGGATGTACATGTACTTATACATGGTTAGTTCTATTAAGAGAAGTTGATTTAGAAGATTTTTTAGAAAGTGTCAATAGAAATTATGCTCTATATTTTTTAGGAGGGACTTACTAGGTAGCAAATATTAGCACATATGACATATATTAAGATATTGTAAATTTTCAAGCTTATAGAAATGATATTAATGAATTATGAATTTTTTTTCTTAAATTTTGCAATTATATATATATAAACCAAGTTCTTTTATTTACTTTGATATTAACTTATATATATATGTCGTGTCCATGTCCTATAATATTTTGAATTTGGTGTGTCCCCGTGTCTGTGTCCGTGTCATGTCTCGTGTCTATGTCCGTGTTTGTGCTTCATAGAGTAAAGATAATTCCTAGAGAGAAAGATGATAAAGTATATAAGGGAAAGTGAGTAAAGCTTGTGCATCTATTAAGCATGGATTGCCATAGATGTTAGTTTAGTTCTTGAGTGACAAAGTGTTGCTTAGATTTCACTTGGAAAGTGATGAGAAAGTGAAAAATAAGGATACAGGCTAGTTGGCAAGAGTTGAGTGCCATAGTGCCTAGTCGGCAAAAGTGAAGTGCCATAGAGCATGAAAGCTCTCACAAAGTTAAGGTAGAACTAATAATGCAAAGATAGAAAATGTACTAAGTCTAGTTGGCATTGGTTAAGTGTCGTAGTGCATGAAATGCTCTCACAGAGAAGAGGTAGAGTTAGTAATGTAAAGATGGACTTAGTATAGAGTTATGTTGTGGTTATGTTAGAGTTAGACATAACTCCACATTTTCACACACACACACACCTCACTACTCACATATTTGTTATTCCTAGAGTTGAGATAGTGGAGGCATCCACTCAGTTTTTAGTGGAGTTGTCCACTCAATATGGTTGACAACTTGGTAGGCTATAGGAGGTTACGTGGTACGATAACAGACTCCCACCCTACTTAATAGGCTATAGGAGGTTACACGTTTTTATAGCAGATTCCCTCCCTACCCAGGGAAATAGTCAAGTTTCACTACACTACACTCACACTATCATACACTTTTCTTTAAGCATAAACATACATAATCTCATCATTGCATTATTTAATACTTCCTTTGATTAGAATGTGTGTGCCTATTGTGTTTGTGTTGCATTTGCCTTCGTTGATAGCTGTATGTGCAGTTGTCTTGCTTGATGGTTTCAAATGATTATATGAGCAGTTATTTAATATCATTGCGTACTTTAGTTAGAGTTAAGTTTTAGATTACATTTGTAATATTGCATAGAGTTGAGGTATATATTCTTATGTAATAGTTTAGTTTATTCATTGCAAATGTTTAAGCTGCTGGTTTTGGTATGTATATACTGAGAAATGTGATTTCTCACCCCGTTTGTTGTCATGTAAATCAAGGTGGAAGTTCATCCAAAGGCAAGAAGAAAAAGTATGAAGACTAGGATAGTTTTTATGCTTAGTAGTAAAGCTTGTATTTATTTTACATTGCTTTGAGTATGTATGAAAGTTTATGTATACAATGAGCCCTTTTGAGGCAAAGATGTATGCGTATAACTTTTAGTTTCCACAAGGCTCTCCATTATTATTTGTTTAAATGATATGGATTAGTATGTTGAATAAGTTAGAAGTAGTATAGCTAATACTGTTTATCCAAGTGTATGCTTGATATACTAGGTTAACGGTATTAGGGTGTTACAGGAGCACCAACAACCACACCCCTGTGTTGCACCTCAACCCAGACCCACTGCACACCAACATTAGTGACACAAATCACCATTGCCTTCCTCTTTCTAGTTGCCTTACTGTAAACACCCACTGCCATCCACCAAGCAAACATCCACTCGAGCCTAGAAGCCTCCCTATTTCTGTTGTCGCTAATTCGCATATCAGCAACCGCGCCCAATCAGCCACCATGCTTCTGTCACCTGAACTGTGTTTCTATCACCACTTGTGAGCCACCACTCAGCCATCAACATACGACCCATGTTGCACAACCATGACCCATGTTCGGAACCACCAGCTGTAACATCCCGAATTTAATAACCATAATATAACCAAAGTATATTATAGTGATTAGACTCAAGCATGCTACTTACTATAGCTATGCAATTTTTCCAATAGAACATATCAGCATTATATAGAAAATTGGAGCCTAGAATGAATATATATTACACAACATCTGTATTTCTCATAAATTCAATACATACATGATTTCAAAAGAAACTACCTAGCTACATTAAGCTAAGCACTCCTAACTCCCGCTTGCACTACACTTTCCATAAGACATCCTCCCTATAATCATCATGGAAACAACATAAGGGTGAGAATCATACATTCTCTGTAGTTTAATCCATAAAACATGTCATCATAATCATTCCATCCATTTTGGGGAAAAATACATTTCTAAACTCAAGTTTCATACACATCAAGCCAGAAAGGTGGCAAAAGCCAAAACCATATCCTTTCCCTTCCCGAAATAGATTTGTATTAAATAAGTTTGTATAAAATCTCATTTATCACAAACAATTTTCAATCAATCACTATGCTCACAAAAACATTGCATCTCCATACTAGAGATACAAACACAACAATCTCCATCTCAAAGACGCACACAATTGTGGCTACAACCACTATCACACCAGTGGTTATAACTACTGTCTCATCTTAACAACTATCAACCATATTATAACACTACCCATACAATCATATATATCATTGATTAAAGTAACTGCCCATACAATTACCATACAAATGCAATGCTTGTTATGTTGTATGTTTATGCCTAACATGTCCTAAGACAATGGTTATGCAATGAGATTAAAATGGTGTTAGTGCAATGTCATGAAACTCGACTATTCTCAGGAACTCTGTTCCTTGTACTTTCCCTGAGTAGTATGGCACCATTTAACACTACTTGACAATGAATGGACTACTCCACTTCTCAACAATAGGTGTTCACCATCTCATATACCACCTGGCAATGAATAGACTATTCCTCCTCTCAACAATGGGTGTTTGCCATCTCATATACCATTCATAGATACGTGGAAATAGTCAGTATGTGAGAAAATCATGCAAAGTGGTTTTATAAAGCACACACAACACCATACAAAGTATTCTCCTACACGAGATTGTACCCAATGCTTCTAGCTGTAAGAAAATCCTTCTCACAAGGTTTCCACATATTCTTTTAAGAACACATTTCAACTTCACAAAGGTAGTAAGGATATTACTCACCTCCACTACTCAACAAACTTAAACAGGATATTACTTACCTCAAATATGTTTCATAAACATCTCACGCAATACAATTACTAATTACTTCCCGTAATTAGCTCCACAATTGATTTATATGCATCTCAAGTTCATTTCACAACATTTCATCAAATACTTCTAAAAGTATCTTAACACTCTTAAAAGAGTATACACGGGTGATTCCAACACTTAGGGAAGCTCATTTCATCACAATACACAATATGTGTATATAGCCATGCCTAATCATCCTACATAATTAGCACTACAAATCCATTTGATTCAACACATTCACACTTCATTAAATGCTCCTTTTAGAGTCTCATCACTCATTAAAAAGCATAAAAGAAGAAACTACACCATTCACAGGCTCCATTGCATCACACAATAATTTCAGTCCAAAACTAGAGCTCATGTTGCGGTATACCACAGCCATGCCACGGCACCCTGGCCTCTGCCCCATCTCACGCCGTGGCACAAACACATCTACTCCGCGATGCCTAGCCCTCAGGTTCTAAATTTTGGGCGTGCATCACTCGCATGCTGCGGCATGCAACACTGTGCGCCGCAGCGCGAGAAGTAGAACATGGATTCTGTATAATTTTATAAGTCCGGGTACTGTTCCATTGGAACTTACCCCTCTTCCAATCACTCAAACTTCACATCCAAGTAATTTCCAACCTCAAACAAGGTCTAACTACATATTGTAACTATTGTACAACTTCAATTTCACAAAAATCAACCAATCACAAACCATTCATCGTCCTAAACCTAAAACCCCCATTTTCAACTCAAATGGCAACCAAGGGTGTTCAAGTGATGAAAATATGTTCCCATGCTTCCTGTAAACCAAAAACATGCTATTCACAAGCTTTCTAACAAGATTCAGGTATTTACTACCATAAACACAAACATCACACTTCAAAACCCCATCCCCCCATTAAACTAACTCATGAAATAAGATGAAGGAAATGCAAGCAAGAAGTCAAAACAAGGCTCCCCCTACCTCAAGATCAAGAGGATGAAGCCAAGGATAGACCAAGCTCCAGTTGATTCCTCCTCCTCCTTCCTCTTCTTTTCTTCTCCTTCGATTTCCCTTTCTTTCATTTCTCTTCTCTTTTTTGTTTTCTTTCTCTGCTACAGTGAGACAAATGATGAAGAAAAGCCCAAATTGGCTTCTTATAGCCAAGCAGTAAAACTCTCAATCTGCTAAGAACACTTAGATTTCACCAAATTCAATTTCCTAGTTCTAACAAGACCAAAATAAATCCTATGATTCATTAAAAATCCTGTTTCACCATTTCTCTATTTTTTTATATCAGCTGCTAGTCAAACCGACATTAAAACACACACCTAGTATACTTAAAAGTGCCAAACTAACTCCGATTAATCTCAAACTTTAACTGTAACACAGTTCATACATTTGTGACCTAAAAACAAACTCTCCACATTTATTTCCATTGACTAAGCAGTTTAGGCCACTTCCAGAGCTAATAATAGCTATATTCCACACATAGTGTTATAGCAAATTGACTAAACATGCTCAGAAAGTCACAAAACTCAATATACATGTTAAATATGTATTAGACTACCTCTGTAACTATATACAAGGCTAACATGTTTTCTAGGGTGTTATACCAGCACGCGACATGCATCACATCGCACAAATCTGTGGCGCATGCACCTCATGCTGTCTAGCCACCGTCTTGTCGCGCACTAGTCGCTGTCTTGTCAAGCCGCTGTTTGCCCGACCCGTATCTAGAACCGTCTAGTAGCCAACCCAGCATGGAACCACCCAAACCACCACCTCGCTCCGCCCAGCCACAGTGAACCAGATCTGTCCTCCACCATAAGTCCAGCTTCTACCACCATCCATTACCACCGTACCTGCCATTATTGAGTGGAGGGCATCATCAAAATCCCTCTTTTGCCTCTGCTTCATTTTTGATGTATAGAGACTAAAAGTATCTTTCTTCTTTTTCTTTTTGTTTTTATTTCATTATTTTTTTATTTTTATTTGTGTGAAAATTTGTTACCTTTTTTTATTGATAAGAAAAAAAACCAATACTTTTCTACATGTATCATTTTTCTGATTGGATTAACTTTGAAAGGTTGGGATGAAAAATTTTGAGCTGTGAAAGGAAAGCTTAGTTTTTTGGGTTTTGTCTGGTTAAGTTTTGTTTTGGGCTATCATAAAAGTAATTAAAGATACAAATCAAAATATAAAGAATAATAATAATAAAGAAAATAATGTTTTTTTGTCTTTTTTTGTTTTTTTTAAATAGTGATCTTACACTAATTTTACAAATAAAAGTTTTTAAACGGGATTAGTTGAGCTGTGACAGCGTGTTAATCTTGTAGTTTTTAGAATCATCTAAGTTGTGACAACTTGATGATTCAAATGTTTTTTAAACATAAAAAAATGAAATAGATTTTCAAAAACAAAAATCTTTTTAAAATTAAAAAGAACTAAACCACAATCATTTTTCTAAAGAACTACGTGACTTTGAGTTCTCCACTGCTCTAAGGGATATGTAGGAGCAGAAATCTATTTCTGTTAAGTCAAAATTAAATTTTCATAATTTGGTTATTTATTTTTTATTTTATAATTAGTTGTAATGTTTTTAAAGAGGGATAAAATAAATATATTTGAGATTATTAAAATTTGCATAACTAACTTAAGGTACCGTTCCTAGAATGGGACAGTGTAGGGTGCTAATATCTTCCCTACCTGTAATCGACTCCTGAATCCAAACTCATTTTCCAAAAGACCAGTTTTCCTAATTAAAGGATTTTTCTAATATTTTTCCAATTTAAATAAACATTGGTGGCGACTCTGTTGGGAATTGCGGATCAAAATATCTCGCAGCGGAATAATAGGATTCCCACACAGGATCCATGCGAAAAGTCCATAATCCGAGTTTTTTTTAAATTACCTCTTGAAGCGTGATAAACACAAGCGAGGTGAATCACCAACACCGTAATAGCGACGATGTTTCTGCGGTATCCACACGAACAGACTTGCAAAAGGAGTCACGCCTCTGTTTCGCGGTGCTAGCGCGCGAATAGAAGAGAAGAACCTTTCACTTTGTCTCTCACTCACTTTCTTAGGTGCGGCTAGGGTTGTGATGTAACATGTATAGCAGCCCCTTAACAAGTACTATTTATAATAGTGGCTGCCTTAAGTGAGTGTGAGCAAGTAGCAAGGTAAGTCGTGCAACCCTAAAACCCATCTGTCATGAGTTAGGCCCACAATTGAATCCGAGTCCAACTTGGATCCTTATTGCTCCAATTTAGTCTGTTCTAAGTGTGCGACCACTGCAGGTTCTCATGACGTTGGTAGTAATATTAAAATCTTATTTTAATATTACAAACGATGTGAGCGGTATCTAGCAACACATCACTTTGCTACCCAAGTAATGAGAATGTCGGTGATTTGACATAACCTATCCGTGATCAATGTTTCCGTGTAGTTTAGTCCCTTTGTCAAGATATCTAGATTGAACACAAGGCATGGAATGCGTCACCCTTGTATAGTCCAATCATTCGTTTCCGATACTCAAGTAGACTTTGTAACAACAAATGAGATCAATATCTCATATTGACTCATTTGAGCATGGCCATGCATTTCGCGAGTCTCACTCAATCGGGGGCCCGAAGATATCGCTCTGTTATGTAGGAGTGACAAATTCCATCTAGGTCACTCACATCCCTCTCGCATGATTTGCGGTATGTCCAATAACCAACTTTATAATCACCTTGTTACGGATGACGTTTGATGGCATTAAAACACACAACTCCTCATGTAGGAATCGTAGTGATTTCGGGTCAAAGGACCACAAACACCATTGTCACTATGAGAATCGCTTATGACACTCACGTAACGATCCATGTAGCGTTCTCATGGTGGGTCATCCGATACATCATTACTCTAATATGTACCAATGTGAAGACTTGATATCTCATATCCATGACCCGTGAGATGTGGTCATCAGTCTCTACACATACTAGTCTCAATGTATTATTGTTGTCCTAATTAACAATAATACTTGACTAGGGACATTTAAGAATAGTGTCGTAACCAAAAGGATCTCACGATCAAGTCATCCACTTGATGTCCTATGGCATCAAACTTACTATTCTAAGGACTTTATTATGTTTATCAAAAAAGAACACAATAAATGAAATGCCTCATATATAAAATAGCATAATATAATGTATGTCAATACAAACAAAATGTATTGGCCACTAGGGCATACACCAACAATCTCCCACTTGCACTAGAGCCAATCGGGCATATATCTAATGCCTAAAGACCTAGTGTGACCCTCATGCTTCTGTGCATGCAAGAGGCTTCGTCGAGTGGATCAGCAATGTTATCATCATCGTTGGTACTGCATATCTTCACATCTCCTCTATCGATGATCTCTCGAATGAGATGGAAGCGCCTAAGTATATGTTTGGATCGGCAGGTGAGATCTAGGCTCCTTAGCTTGTGCAATGGCTCCATTGTTATCACAATAGAGGTCCACTGGGTCCACAATGCTAGGAATAGTGCCAAGTTCAGTAATGAACTTCCCGATCCAAACGGCCTCCTTTCTTTGCATTGGAGGCGGCAATATACTCAGCCTCTGTGGTAGAATCGGCGATTGTCTCCTGCTTTGAACTCTTCCACTCACGGCCCCACCATTTAGGCAAAAAACATAACCCGATTGCGATCTGGAGTCGTCCTTATCGGTTTGGAAGCTAGCATCAGTGTAACCCTTTACAACTAGCTCTTCCTCACCTCCATATACCAAGAACGAATCCTTAGTCCTTCTCAAGTACTTAAGGATGTTCTTGATAGCGATCCAAAGTGACTTTCACCGGATCGATGGTACCTACTCGTCATGCTCAAAGCATACGAGATGTCTGGTCGAGTACATAACATGGCATACATGATAGATCCAATTGCAGATGCATATGGAATCTTGCTCATGCGATCCCTCTCATCCTGGGTGGAAGGGGATTGAGCCTTAGATAAGCTTACACCATGTGACACAGGCAAGAGTCCTTTCTTGGATTCATGCATGTTAAATCGTCTTAACACTTTGTCTATGTATGTACTCTGACTTAGGCCAAGCAGTCTCAGTGATCTATCTCTATAAATCCTGATACCTAATACATAGATGGCTTCGCCCAAGTCCTTCATAGAGAAGCAGTTCCCTAACCAAGTCTTTACGGACTGTAGGGTAGGGATGTCATTTCCAATAAGTAGTATGTCATCTACATACAATACTAGAAAGACAACTGTGCTCCCACTAACCTTCTTGTAGACACAAGATTCTTCTTCATTCTTGATGAAACCAAACTGTTTGATTGTATCATCAAAACAAAGATTCCACTTTCGGAAGCTTGCTTCAATCCATAAATAGATCGTTGCAACTTGCATACCTTTCTAGCATCCCGTGGAGTGGCAAAACCCTCGGGTTGTGTCATGTACACATCTTCGAGAAGATTTCCATTAAGGAAAGCAGCTTTTGACATCCATTTGCCGATTTCATAATCATGGTATCTTTGCAACAGCAAGCAAGATCCGAACGGATTTAAGCATCGCAACCGGGAAAAAGTTTCATCATAGTCTACACCATGAATTTGTTTGAAACCTTTAGCCACCAATCGCGCCTTAAAGGTATGCACATTACCATCCATGTCGGTTTTCTTCTTGAAAACCCACTTGCACCCAATGGGTTTTACCCCTTCAGGTGGGTCAACCAAGGTCCATACCTGGTTGGTATACATGGAATCCATTTCGATCTCATGGCCTCAAGCCATTTCTCAGATTCTGGGCCAATAATGGCTTCTTGGTAAGTCACAGGCTCATCTTAATCCATGAGCAATACGTCACCTTGTTGGGTCATGAGAAATCCATATCTCTCCGGTTGATGACGTATCCTGTTAGACCTACGCAGGTCTTGTGCTACTAGAAGCAGTTCTTCGTTCCACAACATTTTGTGGAGGTCGCTTTCTATTTCCACCATTGGTTCATTGTCTTTGTGAAACTTGAACTTCTTCAAGTTCTACTTTTCTCCCACTGGTTCCTTTGGAGATAAACTCCCTTTCTAGAAACACAAACATCCGTGCGACAAACACTTTGCCCTCGGTAGGATTATAGAAAAAGTATCCCTTAGTTTCCTTTGGATACCCCACAAAGAAGCATTTATCGATTTAGGGCCAAGCTTATCGAAACTTGACGTTTCACATAAGCTTCGCAACCCCAAATCTTCATGAAAGACATACTTGGGCCGTCTCCCGGTCCATATCTCATATGGTGTCTGTTGAACCGTCTTAGATGGAACACGGTTAAGTGTGAAAGCTGCCATTAACGAGCATGTCCCCGGAAGGAGCCTGGAAGGTCCGCATGACTCATCATGGATCGGACCATGTCCAACAAAGTCCGGTTCCTCCTTTCGAAACACCATTCCATTGTGGTGTTCCGTGGAGTGAGTTGAGATATTATCCCACACTCTTTCGGATGATCATCAAATCGTTGGCTTAAGTATTCTCCTCCTCGATCCGATCGAAGGATTTTAATACTCTTGCCAAGTTGGTTTTGTACTTCATTCTTGAACTCTTTGAACTTTTCAAAGGATTCGATTTGTGCTTCATAAGATATACAAATCCATATCTACTTGAAATCATCAGTAAATGTAATGAAGTATTGAAAACCACCTCTAGCGACTGTGTTTAGTGGCCCACATACATCACTATGTATAAGGCCTAAAAGATCACTAGCCCTTTCACCTTGTCTAGTGAATGGGGCCTTTGTCATCTTCCCTAATAAACAAGATTCACATATCTCATATGATTCGAAATCAAATGAGTCCAAGAATCCATCTTTATGGAGTTTGGAGATGCGTTTCTCATTTATGTGGCCCAAACGACAATGCCAGAGAAAAGTTGGGTTCAGATCGTTTGATTTAAACCTCTTTGTATTTATGTTATAAATGGGCATTTCGAGATCAAGTACATAAAGTCCATTACTCAACTGTGCACTACCATAAAAATATCATTCATATAAATAGAACAACACTTGTCCTTTATTATAAAGAAAAACCTTTCTTGTCCAAACAAGAAACAAAATGATATTCCTACTAATAGCGAGGCACAAAATAGCGCTTCTCTAACTCTATTACAAGCCCAAGGGCAAAGATAATAAATAAGTCCCTACATGCTAATGCAGCAACTTTTGCTCCATTTCCAACTCGTAGGTCGACTTCGCTTCTTCGTCAATGGTCTCTTGCTCTTTAGATCCTGCACATTTACACAAATGTGAGATCCACATCCAGTATCTAATACCCATGATGCAGAAGTAGATAAATTGACTTCAATAACAAAAATACCTGAAGTGGAAGTCTCACTTCCCTTCTTCTTTTTGAGCTCCTCCAGGAACTTGGCACAGTTCCTCTTCCAATGTCTGGTCTGACCGCAATGGAAGCATGTACCTTCCTTAGCCACTCCACCCACTGGTTTCAAGCTAGAAGTGCTAGGCTTGGACTTGTCCTTGCCCTTGCCCTTCCAATTGTCCTTGGGCTTTTTCTGCTGTTTCTTGCCCTTATTCTTTTGGACCATCATTATGGCCTTCCCTTTACCTTTGTTGATGTTCTGCTCAGCAGTTCTCAACATGCCTAACAGCTCTGGTAGTGATTTGTCAATCTCATTCATGTTGTAGTTCATGACAAATTGACTAAAACTTTCCTAGCAATGATTGCGGGACTAAGTCAATGGCCAACTCTTGGCCCAAAGGAAAACCCAGTCTCTCTAGGTTTTCAATGTACCCAATCATCTTAAGTACATGAGCACCAACAGGGCTTCCTTCTACTACCAGACTTGCCTTTGAAATGTGCTTTAGAGACCTCGAATCTCTCATGCACGGCCTCTCTTGATAGAGCTTCTTAAGGTGTACGATCATATCGTATGCATCCATGTTCTCATGTTGCTTTTGGAGCTCAGAGTTCATGGTGGCCAGCATTAGACATCCAATGTCCAAGGCATCATCTTGATGCTTCTTATAAGCATCTCTTTCAGTTCTAGGGGCATTAGCAGCAGGTGGCTCAGGAATAGGCTGTTCCAAAACATACAGCTTTTTCTCTTGCTTGAGGGACAATCCTCAAATTCCTGTACCAGTCTAGAAAATTTGTTCCAGACAACTTGTCCTTCTCAAGGACGGATCGCAATGATAAAGTACCCGATGTGTTTGTTGCCATGGTTATCTATTAACAGAAACATGCAAAAATATAAGTATCATGCCATAAACATATTTAATGAGGTCTTTTAATTAAATATGCCTCCCACTATTTTATTCAAGTCAATGACCCTCGGATTGACTCGGAAAATCCCATCGAAAGATTTCCTAGTGGGCCAAGATCCATATTTTACCTAACTTTGAGTCAGCTTTGGCTGATCGCCCAAAATTCGGTTATTTAGGTAGGAAACTCTTTCCAATTACATCACATGCAACTCTTGGATAGTTGGGTGAATAACACTTATTCTAATCCATCTAATGGACTAAAGCCCAACTTCATGCCTCTAAGCCTTCAATCCTATTGAAATGGCCTAGTTAAGTCAGACCCAATGGTTGGCATTTGGATATTACTCTTATCCCATCGCATCTTACTAATATAGATAAAGGCACTCTGCTTTGGCAGACCTACACTTAATCGATATTAGTCTTGATGAGTGCCATGCATTGGAAGGCATCACATAATGACTTAATATTTTCTTTGAGGGAATTTTATTATTAGATCTCACCATTTATTAAACTTGTTTAACATACCATAAACATCATCCATGCATCTCATACATATAAAGCAAATAATAAATGTGACATAGTTATGGCCTCTAAGAGATTAGCTTTAAAAAAGCCAGCTTCACCAAGCGTCTCCCACCAACGTCCTCACTTGATGCCATCTCCTTGTCTCCACATGATGATTACATTATAGAAACCTCTTTTACATTCGAGGGGAGTTAGATGAGAAGAGAATGTACAATCAGAATGTAGAGAGAAAGGCACGACACGCAGGTCGTATTTAAAATAACCAAAATAGCATAAAATAAAGACTAAGGCCATAACCATGCACCATGCATCTCTAAGAATACATAAACACAAAGAAATAACACATTATTATTTTGTGAATTATAAAACAAAGATTTGAATATCGCGCTTTCGAATATCACACACCACGCAACGGGGTTCGGGCGGCGCCACTGACGGGTCCTTGCATGGGGTGCGGGCAAACCCTTTCTAAATTTTTCACTCATATACCACCACCGTTTCTTGGAGAAAAATTCGAGTTGGACCCCTTCGCCTCCATGACGGCTAGGGCAACAACATTTGAACCCTAAGGCCCACAAACACATGAACGCTTCATGTGCCGTAGGGGTAACTCACAGCCGCCATCACCTATCCAGAAACAGGGTTTCCAGAATTCGTGAAGACATGAACACTTCATGTCACGAGGAAGCTTCATAGCCGTCGCAAAACGGAAACAACCTTGTGTCGCGCTGCTGTGTATATCGCATTCATAATCGTTTTTCGCAGAATCATACATATCACATATACAGATATCAGAAAAACGCAAGAACAGAAAGCATTCAAAACCGTTTTCGCAGAATCATACATATCACATATATAGATATCAGAAAAACGCAAGAGCAGAAAGCATTCAAAACCGTTTTCACAGAATTATATGAACATCTTCATGGTTTCAAAAACATCAACATGTTTCGAAAACAACAAATAAAACAGAACACGGTTTCATACAGCATTATTTCGATTTCAGAAATAACATATAAAGATCATATCTTTTATGAAAGGAAAGCAACGAATCATGTTATCGCATATAACAAGAAAAGCAGAAAAACCGAATCATAGTTTCGCAAGTGTCTCTGATACCACTGTTGGGAATTGCGGATCAAAATATCTCGCAGCGGAATAATAGGATTCCCACACAGGATCCATGCGAAAAGTCCATAATCCGAGTTTTTTTTAAATTACCTCTTGAAGCGTGATAAACACAAGCGAGGTGAATCACCAACACCGTAATAGCGACGATGTTTCTGCGGTATCCACACGAAACAGGACTTGCAAAAGGAGTCACGCCTCGTTTCGCGGTGCTAGGCCGCGAATAGAAGAGAAGAACCTTTCACCTGCTCTCACTCACTTTCTTAGGTGCGGCTAGGGTTGTGATGTAACATGTATAGCAGCCCCTTAACGACTATTTATAATAGTGGCTGCCTTAAGTGAGTGTGAGCAAGAGGCAAGGTAAGCTCAGTGCAACCCTAAAACCCATCTGTCATGAGTTAGGCCCACAATTGAATCCGAGTCCAACTTGGATCCTTATTGCTCCAATTTAGTCTGTTCTAAGTGTGCGACCTGCAGGTTCTCATGACGTTGGTAGTAATATTAAAATCTTATTTTAATATTACAAACAAGATGAGCGGTATCTAGCAACACATCACTCGCTACCCAAGTAATGAGAATGTCGGTGATTTGACATAACCTATCCGTGATCAATGTTTCCGTGTAGTTTAGTCCCTTTGTCAAGATATCTAGATTGAACACAAGGCATGGAATGCGTCACCCTTGTATAGTCCAATCATTCGTTTCCTGATACTCAAGTAGACTTTGTAACAACAAATGAGATCAATATCTCATATTGACTCATTTGAGCATGGCCATGCATTTCGCAGTCTCACTCAATCAGGGGGCCCGAAGATATCGCTCCCGTTATGTAGGAGTGACAAATTCCATCTAGGTCACTCACATCCCTCTCGCATGATTTGCGGTATGTCCAATAACCAACTTTATAATCACCTTGTTACAGATGACGTTTGATGGCATTAAAACACACAACTCCTCATGTAGGAATCGTAGTGATTTCAGTCAAAGGACCACAAACACCATTGTCACTATGAGAATCGCATGACACTCACGTAACGATCCATGTAGCGTTCTCATGGTGGGTCACCCAAGACATCATTACTCTAATATGTACCAATGTGAAGACTTGATATCTCATATCCATGACCCGTGAGATGTGGTCATCAGTCTCTACACATACTAGTCTCAATGTATTATTGTTGTCCTAATTAACAATAATACTTGACTAGGGACATTTAAGAATAGTGTCGTAACCAAAAGGATCTCACGATCAAGTCATCCACTTGATGTCCTATGGCATCAAACTTACTATTCTAAGGACTTTATTATGTTTATCAAAAAGAACACAATAAATGAAATGCCTCATATATAAAATAGCATAATATAATGTATGTCAATACAAACAAAATGTATTGGCCACTAGGGCATACACCAACAGACTCCACTTATTTTCAAATTTTTTTTTTTATTTTGGTTGTCTCATCGCGATCCCGGTTGCAATAGTTGGCGACTCCATTGGGGACCCTTAGAGAGTCAGGCTTGTTGTTATTAGTTGTGCAAATTATTAATGACCTCTATTTATTTATTTTATCCTTTTTTGTCTTTGTTTTTGTTTTCTTATTTGGTTGTAAATAGATCTTTTTTTACTTTTATGTAATTTTCTAATTCTGTTATCCTGTGCTAACTTTGATGCTCATGATCTATTTATATATATTTTGTTGCCTCAATATTTCGTGCTTGGTTGTTAAAACCCTAAGGTAGACAATTGCTGGCTGTTGTATATAAGTTCTATTTGACAATTATTTTTGCAAGATGAGGGTAGTCCATAGGATTATGAAGGCTTGTATGCTCTCTACACCCACTGCACCTACACGTTTATCACATACATTCGAGTGGGGTCCTATACCCGGGTCTGAGTGAAGCCTAAGTTAGGTAGAGGTTGTGTAGTGGTAGCCATTTTGGATGTACATGCTGTTTGGTTATCGTGAAAGCCTCATCTAGAGTATGCCTTTTTCACAAATTTCCCACACCTAGTGGTTTACCTGCTGTTTGTGGTCAACATTATGAAATGAGACTTAACTCTAAAGGCCTTTAGAATAGTAGAGCCACCCAATGAAAAGTTTTCATGAATCAGAAAGACTCATAGATCTTTAGGATATAATTTCTTAAATTTAAGGTAATCCCTTAAGACACGAAGGGAATGTACTTCTACTTTATCCAACTATTCCTCATGTCATTAATTCTTGCATTCTTTTCAAAAACAAATAAAATAAAAAGAATAAAAAAAAAGAGAAAAGGAAAAATTCATCATCTTGCATCTTCATGGCATTCCTAGCATTCTTTAAAAAAAACTGCATAAGTAGTCAATTCTTCGTATACATGCATGTTGCCAATTTTGTTAAGTCAATATTGATAATTGCATATTCACATCATGTTTCTACATCTCAGAAAAGTAGACACTAGAGCAAGAAAGTAGCTTCCACGACACCCTTACGGGACTCGTTCCTAAGCTAGGATCATGGATGAAATAGAATAGACTCAAGAATTAAAGGATGAGCTGAATTAGCTCAAAGAACAAATGTCCAAGATGATGGAGATGCTACAGTCCATGGGAAATAGAAAAAGCACATATGGGAATCCCTCAGTGGCGAACGTAGAACATCTAGCCACACCTCTTCACCCATTTGGTTTCTCTCCAATCCTTCCACAATACTAAGGCTTTAATCCTCAAGGAGTTGTGATACCACTCACCATTTACCCAAACAACACCACTTAACCCTCATTCACCAGTTCTTAAGAAACCCAGGCGCCACCCTTCCCACTATAAGGCCTCCCTTCTGGCTATGTACCACCATTACCCACCAATCCCCCTTATAATAATATGCCATCAGTGACACCAACTTAAAACCCATTGAACACTACCCAAACCCAAGTCACTCAGTCGAATGCCAATGAAACCTTACCAATACAACACCCATTTCCCTTTTTTTATCTAACTATATAGTCTCCCTTTTGGCTTTATACCACCATAGGCTACTAATCCCCCCGACAACAGCATGCCTACTTCAAGCCCATTGACCACAAACCAACCACATGCTCATTACCTTGGTACTAGTGGAACCCCACCAATGCAACAGTTTGTCCCTACTTTCATACCACAATATCTATTGAATTCTTCTGTTGAAAATCCTTAGTCCAAAGAGAAATTGGAAATTGTGGAAGAGAGATTACGGGTCATTGAAGGAGCGAGTAATTATGGTCTTAAGGATGCTACTAAGCTTTTCCTTGTCCCTGATGTTGTCATTCCCCGAAAATTTAAGGTCCTAAATTTTGATAAATATAAGGGGACTACTAGCCCAAAGAATCATTTGACAATGTACATTCACAAGATGACTTCACAAGCTCATGACAACAAGATGTTAATCCATTTCTTCCAAGATAGTCTAACTGCAGTAGCTTCCAATTGGTACACGCATCTTGAGCATACCCATATATGAAGTTTCAAGGATCTAGCTAATGCGTTCTTAAGGTAATACAACTTTAATCTCGACATGGCTCTTGACATATTGCAGTTACAAAATATGGCAAAAAATGATGTTGAGACTTTTAAGGAGTATGCTCAGAGATGGAGAGAAATAGCTGCTCAAGTAGAACTTCCACTAACAGAAAAAGAAATGGTGTCCATGTTCATTGACACTCTTCTATCACCCTTCTCTGACAAGATGATAAGAAGGATGTCATCAAATTTCTTGGACACGGTTATTATGGGGGAAAGATTCGAGGGAGGAATAAGATATGGGAAAATCGTTGAAAGTTTGACAGGGATGATTAGTGCTAAGAGGCCTCCAACAAGGAAGAAAAGGAAAAGAGAAGCCTATGTTGTTACTTTCAATCAAAGAAGTTTCACCTAAGGAAAACCTAGCTAAGCACCTATTAACCCCTAACCATCCTTCCAACCTCCCTATATACCTAAGTACCTATACCCTCAACCTTACCACCCAATGATCCTTTATCATACACAACCTCCCATCCCAAACCAAACACTCCCTACCATACCATCTCAACTAACCCAACCATGGATCCAAAACCCAAACACAAACCAAAGAAGATTTCCAACTAATTGAGAAAAGAAACCCATTCAATTTGACCCAATTCTCATGACTAACACTGAGCTACTACCACAATGAAGCTTGAGGGAACCCCAATATCTAAAAGGATTTGACCAAAACGCTAAGTGTGACTACCATGCTTGGGTTGTAAGCCACTCAACAGAAAATTACAGAGCCTTAAAGTTCAAAGTGCAAGACCTGATCAATGCCAAATGGTTGAACTTCAAAGAAAGAACTCCTAATGTAGGCTGCAATCTTATGCCTAATGATGGAGATTTTGGAGTTAATGCCATAGAGAAGTCTTCTAGCCAATGTCCCATAAGTCGGGTAGCTGATGTAAAAACTCCAATGAAAGTTATTTTCTAAGAACTTTACAAATTTGGGTTAATACAAAACTAAGTTAAGAGGAAAATGGCCAACAATGATGGAAATGTGGGGCACTCTATTGAAGAATGTAGCAAATTTAGGTAGATTCTCTAAAATTTAATGGACATGCAACATGTGCAAATATGTCATCTGTGTGATGAGGATAGCATAAACATGATTGATGAGTATGCCATTCTTCAACCTAAAGCTAAGGGGAAGAGGTTGGCTTAATTGGAGAATCAAGAGCCTAAAGCTGAGGGGATTCCTGTCTGTGATAGCTTTCGAAGTGCAGTGACTGCTATCGAAGATGATCAACCGATCAATTATGGTGTCAATCTGGTGTGCCCTTGTTCCCCAGATGCAGAGCTCAATAATTAGGAGATTATGATTTTCCCATAACTTTTGAAACTGATTCGTAATTCTGTAATGCTAATCTTATAGCTTTGCCCAAGGCTTTAGGAAGATATGTTTTGAAAATGGGCCCACATGTTTCTATTTCAATATTCACTATCAATAAATGTATTTTTCTGCCATTTTTTTTAGTTTCTGCTTGACCATTACATTAGCCTTTATTCATTACCCTTTTTTTTTACTTATGTTAACATCAATAAATGTAGATATGAAAGTGATTCTCTTGAAAATGATAGTGCTATGACCCCATTATATGATTTTGACTATCCCATTAATCATGTTGACAAGGAAAATGATGACGACTGGGAACCCTCTCCTGATTTAATGAGATTAATAGAATAAAAGACTAAAGAAATTCAACCCCACAAGGAGTCAACTGAAGAGATTAATTTGGGAATGGAGAATGATTAAAAAGTAATTAAAATTGGCATTTTCATGAAAGAAGATGAGTGAAATAAGTTGGTCAAGCTCTTATTGCGATATTTTGTATGGTCGTACCAAGACATGCCAGGGTCAGATCCGAGCATAGCTTCCCACAAAGTTATGCTATACCCCAATACTAAGGCGAAGAAGCAGAAATTGAGGAGAATGCATCATGAAATGTCTTTAAAGATCAAGGAGGAAAACACCAAGCAATTGGAAGCAGTATTTTTGAAAAGGAACAAATAAGTAATCACTTGGTGTACACTATCTTTTTGTCTCGACTTTAAAGTTTTGAAAATAAGCAATCGTGATTTGAAAATGAAGATTGACCATCTTTCTCTATCGTTTTTTTTTAATTTCACCATCTTTATTATCCCTTGTTACCCTCTTTTTTAGCTTGAAAAATTTCCTTGAAAAACATTGGACAAGGATCACCCCTACATTAGGGGTTGACATAAAGTGAAAAAAAGAAAAAAGGGATTCATTTAAAAAAAAAAAAAGAAAACAAGAAGATGGAAAATGAAATGGCTCATAGCAAAGGTAGATGACGAAGTGAAAAACTAAGCGAAAAATGTTAGTGCTCTTGATAATGCCAAAGACAATTAACAAAGCTTATTAAAGATCCTTAATTCCATTCAACCCTTAAACATTTGTTTGAGCTTTACATCATTCCTTTCATAACCCTTAGCCTTGGTCACGTTACAAGCCTCAAAAAGTCCATTCTAATCAATGAAGAGTTGTTTTCATTTTCATTAACTTTAATTTTAAGATAAAAGATTCACGCTCTTCTGAATTTATAATTCCTTGCTCCTAAAAAAAAGGGGGAGTGGCTCGCTAGGTTGAAAACCTGAAAAGGAGACTTAAGAAAAAGTTAAAACGACTCGCTACGTTGAAAAATCGAAAAGAGCGACCTAGGCAAAAGTTAGGGTAAAAAAATGGTACCTAACACATCTGAAGAAGTGGAGTCACCTCAAGTCACAAACTGGGGCAATTTGAGTTTATTAAAGCCAAACTGGGGTAGTCTGAATTTATCATGAAATGCTTCGATACATAAAGATTAAGGTCAAATTAGGGCAGTTTGAATACATCAAGTCTTGTTAGGAAAAGCTCCTAATGCGTGAAAAGTGGGTCAAATCATATTCTTAGAAATAGACAAAAGGGTGTTTAAGGTTGTATACATGGGAAATTAGCACTGATTATCCTAGAGAGTATCACTAGAAAAGCAGGAAAACTCCACTCTAATATTTCTTTTGTAAACCTTTCAATTCTAATCCCTTTTGTACTACCTTTCTTGTACTTTTCCTTTGTATAATGATAATCCCTTTTTGTTGCAACCCATTGTTGATTCAATATGCATTCCTCATGATAGATTTATATTGAGATAGAAAACATGTGACAATATTGCAAAAGCATTTAAATTTGCTTTAACAATCTCGAAAGGTCACAGAAAATGCAATGAATTTCAAATGAGAGTATTAATGAGAAAAGAAAGGATAACCAGGAAAATCATAAAGCAAATTGATATTATTCAACATTGATCCGACTATGAGAAAAAGTCCATAAGGGTTGGGGAACTAAGAGCTACTCATCTAAAGCTCTGATGTGTCATAATTGTTTACCCAAGTTGTTCATGAGAATCTCTATAGTAGAACATCCATTGTATCATGCATCATCTCAGGAATCACATGCATTTACAAAATCAACACCATTTCTTTTTAGTTCCTAGGGCCTTTAATTTTTGGGTCCCTGCACCCATCGCTTTTAGCTTTCACGGCAAGTCAAGGCATTATGTTCATTGCCTTTTCCTTTTCAAGTCCCCGCACCCATCGCTTTTAGCTTCCATGGCAAGTCAGGGCCTTATGCTCATTACCTTTTCTTTTCTGGGTCCCCGTAACCATCGCTTTTAACTTCCCTGGCAGTGAGGTTCTTATGCCCATTGCCTTTAATTTTTGAGTCCCCACACCCATTGCTTTAAGCTTCCATAGGAAGTCAGGGCCTTATGCTCATTGGCTTTTCCTATCTGAGCCTCTACACCCATCGCTTTTAGTTTCCAAGACACCCATCGCTTTTAGCTTCCATGGCAAGTCAGGGCTTTATGCTCATTGCCTTTTCCTTTTTGGGTCCCCGTACCCATCACTTTTAACTTCCCCGGTAAGTCAGGGCCTTATGCCCATTGCCTTTAAATTCTGGTTCCCCGCACCCCGCTTTTAGCTTCCCAGGCAAGTCAAGGCCTTATGTTCATTGGCTTTTCCTTTCGGGGTCCCTGCACCCATCGCCTTTAGTTTCCACGACAAGTCAGGGCCTTATGCTCATCGTCTTTTCCTTTCTGGGTCCCTGTACCCATTGCTTTTACCTTTCACGACAAGTCAGGGCCTTATGTCCATTGCTTTTCCTTTCCGAGTCCGCACACTCATCGCTTTTAGCTTCCCTGACAAGTTAGGGCCTTATGCCCATTGCCTTTCATTTTTGGGTCCCCGCACCCATTGCTTTTAGCTTCCTCGGCAAGTCAAGGCCTTATGCTCATTGCCTTTTAATTTGTGGGTCCCCATACCCATCGCTTTTAGCTTTCACGGTAAATCAGGGTCTTATACTTATTACCTTTCCCTTTCTGGGTCCTCGCACCCATTGCTTTTAGCTTCCATGACAAGTCAGAACCTTATGCTCATTAGCTTTTTCTTTCTGGGTCCCCGCACCCATCGTTTTTAGCTTCCACGATAAGTTAGGGCCTTATGCCCATTGTCTACCCACGGTCTCTATTTATAGAGTCAAGTAGAAAATTAGCCGTTGTAGCAATTAATTCTGTGATTATTATAAAAAAGTGTCCGTTACATACTATATCAAGGATCATTTCTTGTTTATTTTATTTCTATATCAAATGTGTTTATTCAAATAAGCCTTCTGCTATTCGAATAACGCGTTCTTTTAAAAACGTTCTTGAAAAAGGTTATTCGAATAACACAGGTGTTATTCGAATAATGTTGCCACAAAAACTTTCTTCAGAAAATTGGTTATTCGAATAACTCTAAGTTTATTCGAATAACACTAGTTAAAACAGATTTCTAGGAAACAGTTCTATTTGAATAATTGATGAGTTATTCGAATAGCTGATGTGAAAACAAACCATTTAGAAAACTCTTATTCGAATAACAAGAGTGTTATTCGAATAACACTTTAAAACACAGAGTCATGCAGTAGCCAAATTTAAAGCTTTATTCGAATAACCGATGAGTTATTCAAATAACTTGGTTTGTAAAACAGTTATAAATGTTTGAAAAATATCCCAGAAAGTTTATCAAAAACACCAAAACATTTTAAAGTTATTTTCAAGATCAAAACAGTTTTGGTATAAGTTTAAGGAAGCATTTTTGTTTTATCTTGATGCACTAGGAGATATCCAAAGAGATCCTCGAACAAAGAGACTCTAAGTCCTAAAGCTATTCGTATAAGATCTTGGACTTGGTTTTCCCATCATCTTCATTTTGTCTTCAAGTTTGTTATCATTAAAAACATTCTTCAAAGACATATGTCCAATCACGTTCTCCTTGTGTTGAGCTTAATTAAGATCTTTTGCTTTCTTGTTGCAATGCTCACTTTTGGTACTTGGGCTATCCTATAAAGTATTGCTTATTTAAACAAGCATAGTTAGTCCAAAATCATAATTCAATATCTTCATATGCATGATTCATAAATGTATAACTCTAGTTAGTTTAGCATGCATATAAGACTTTTATAGACACATTCAAATAAGATATTTATCAATTACTAATGGATATGCTCTATATAGGATGCAACAAAGAACATATGCAAAGTGTTCTTTTTGTCTTGTATTTGTCATCATCAAAACTTGACATATTAAACCATTTAGGGCAAAGTTATTTCCACAATCTTCCTCTTTTTGTTGATGACAAATCACCAAAGAAAAATATGTTGAGTAATATCCAAAGAAAAATATGTCGAGTAATATACAAGAATGGATATTCATGTAAGTATATCAAACAATAAGCATAAGAACATCTTTTTCTTTCTAATTTTCACCCCCCTATTTGACATCAACAAAAAGGCTTAGAAAGAAAAAAAAATATTTTCTCCCCCTTATAGATTCTACATATGATTCAAGAATAGAGAGATGAGACAAACATGCTTTCAAGATATAGAAAATTATTCATGTAATGCTTGTCATATTTTTGTATATCAACATTTAGCATATGACAATATTAAAACACTTTATGTAATCAAACAACAATTTAAGAGCTAGGATATATGAAGATCATGTAAGCATATTATCATAAAATAAAGCAAGGATGAAGATATTTATTCTTAATCCAAAATTTTAAGACTTCTCCCCCTTTCAAAAATAATTTTATAAGAGCACATTATATTTTTAAAAGTATTTTAGAATGGTAGAGATGTTTTATATAAAAAGCTATATATTTCTTAGAAAGCATCTAGTCATTTAAGATTAATTTATTAACAAGTATCATACAATTCATAACATATAGAATACCACAAAAGCTAAGAGATAGAGATACTTATTGAGTCAGATAAAGAGTGATGCTCCTTATTTATTAGTCCTTTAACTCTGAGCTTTCTTCCTTTGAATTCTCCATTCCATTGCACTAGAAGAAAGTCTTTTTTTTTTATTCTTCCTCTTCATTTGAATTCCATTCAACTTTTCTCATTTTCACATATGCTTGTATGTAAAAATCTGATGGCTATATTTGAAACACATAGAGAGACTTGCAAAGCTAACTTTAAAAGTCCTCTAAAATATAGGTTAACATCAAATATCATGTAAGCCCATTTATAAGCATAATTTAGATTGATATATAATGTAAAACATGTATCACATTATTAACTATGCAATATTAATTCTAACAAGAATGCATGAAGCACATATGCACTTGAATCCAAAAAAATAATTTAAGCATTTTAAGGCATGATTCAAGTTTATTAAGAAATATATTATCATCATCAAAACTTATTTAGGCATTTTTAGGCAAATTATGATCATGCAAGACATGTAAAGGCATAAAAACAACTCTTTATTTCTCTAAATATCATATGATATTAAATTAAAAGTATAAATAAGGATAAGAGATTGATATCACCAAAAGTGTACTCTTTGAGTTTTTGTAGGTGACTCCAACTTCCAAACTTCAAGTTTTCATGAGGGAATGGAGATTTTTTGCACCCCTTTTAAAAATTGAATCCTTTTAAACTTTACTATCCTCAAGTTGAATAAACTTATTCCATTTAAATGCTTGTTTGAGGTAGTTATTATCCTACAATACAATTCAAAGTATTTTCTTTGGTATCCATTAATTTTGGATCCATAGAGATTAGTTATTATGTCAAACTCATAAACAAATAAGCATACAAAATAATAAAATAATAAATGAGTTCACAAGGGCAAAAGATATTTTATTTTATTAATCAATTTAGCCAAGTACATTTATCAAAAGAATAGTTAATTACATTTGATTAAGCATTTGCATTTTCAGTCTAATTAAAAAATTTTTAACATGTACAACAAATTCTTAAGAAAAGAAGCAAC
Source organism: Ormosia semicastrata (assembly GCA_029884595.1). Classification (NCBI taxonomy): domain Eukaryota; kingdom Viridiplantae; phylum Streptophyta; class Magnoliopsida; order Fabales; family Fabaceae; genus Ormosia; species Ormosia semicastrata. The sequence continues at coordinate 19,070,929 of JAQQTO010000047.1, read as the reverse complement.
AGAACCTTTCATGCAGATTATGTTTATTTGAATAAAAAAAGGTTTTATTCAAATAGAAGAAGATCCTATTCGAATAGAGGATCTAGGAAGGTCAAGCGTTGTGGCCATTTAACAGATTTTATTCGAATAACCTATGGGTTATTCGAATAGACAGAGAGCAAACATAAAAGACTGATAAAATAAGCCTCAGTTTATTCGAATAAACTGAATTTTATTCGAATAGAGACGAGACTACCACAAAAGCAGAACTGACATGGAAGTCAGTTTATTCGAATAAGCTTAGCTTTATTCAAATAGGCAGAGACCAAAATAAGAAACTGTAGTTGCTATGGGCCAGTTTATTCGAATAAATGTAATGTTATTCGAATAATACTAATATGCAACATAATTTTGATCCGCTGATTGATCTTTATTTGAATAAACCTAGATTTATTCGAATAAATCCATCAGAAACACAGTAAAGCATACGTTTAGAATTGAAATTTAAGAGAGAATAATTTACTCAAAATTAAAGTACCTGCAAGACAAGATTTGGGATATTTCCAAAGCTCAAGTCAGTGATAGATTCAAGAGAGATAAAAAAAATATTTAAGTAATAAATTCAAATATTTAAATATATGTATGATTGATCAAAAACTCAAGCTCAAGGATATTATCATTAGACATGTCATTTCAAACAAGAAGTATACTTTATCTAGCATATTAACATGTAGAAATATTTTCAAATTATAAGGCTAGAAAAGCATAATAAAGGTTTTCACTTATCCAAAAATTGTAAGTCCAAACTTCACGGAGACAAGGAAGAGAGCTTGAAATTATTTCTGGTCTTTGTACTTGGAGCAGCCACTTTTAAGATGTCAAAGTCAGTTCTTGGCCTTTAAGCACACCTACAACACACTTCAATTTTTGACTTTTGGTACCCAAATTTTATTGGGTCCTTGTGCGTTAGTTTTCAAATATTAATCTATTATACTCTCATAAAGATTAATTTTTCATAGTATGTAAATTGAGCACAATAAATTAAATAATTAAATACCATTAAGCACATAGTTGATAGCATGCTTACTTTCATGATATATAGACAATTTTAAAGCATAGCAAACATACTTAGCCATTATAGAACCTTATGTAGTAAGATATATAACAAATTAATGAATTATGTTACAATAGGAATGAACATAATTATGTGCTAAACATAATATTCAAATTTTATCAAGTACACATGATTCTATCCTCTACCTAAGGCCTACAAGGAATATACCTCATATTCATTATTATCATTTTTAAGTGAATGTGCATAAGAGGTAAAAACTTTTGATACATTGGCCTTGGCAATCAAGGAAATGCTTTTTCTTACCCATTGCTTCTCTTTTGAAGTCTTGAACTTTGCAAGATCTACATTTTGTATTTGAGAAGTTTTGGTTAAGGTCATCTTCCTTCTTTGGCCAAAGTTTCTACCATTGGGCTTTGGAAGCATTCTCCTTGATGACTCCTCTTTCTTTTGACCAATTTGTCCATCCTTTTGAAAAATATTCTACAAAATTGAAACACTAGGAGGGCACTTTGGTACCCACTTCATTTTGGGTCCTTGAATGTTAGTATTAGGGCATTTAGGATTTTTAGGAACCTATACCATACAATTTCTCATATAAGAATTTTTTTTATAATTGTATAAATGAGAAATATGTCCTAGATGACCACAAAAATTACAAACAATTGAATTTAATGATGGCTTGGTCTTTTGAAGATTATCTTTGAAAAACTTAAGCATTTTCTTGTTATTACATTTTAAATTATTTTTGCCATAAGTCTTGCTTGAATTTTCACATGGAATAACACTAATTTTATTCTCATTAACAAGTATAGAATTTAAGCAATTACAATCATTAGCTTTGGCAAATTCGGAATATAAGTCCTTAATTTAATTTTCTAAATCAATGCACTTTTCACAAGAAGTTGAGGTTTTACATTTTAAAGATATTTCCTCATCAAGAAAGGCATACTCATTTTTCAAAGTTTCAATTTCATTTTCAATAAAGGAAATGTTTTCCAAACACGATAAGTTTTTCTTTTCTAAATTCAATAAACCATCATACAATTCATTATATGCACATTGAGCATCTTTTTAAGGATATTTTTCATGACAAGCTTCATTCAATGACTTTTGCTCTTCTTGCTTTCTATATACAACTTTATGCATAAAAATATTGTTAGCAAGATATATATCATCAAGAGCATCTCATATATCTTTAGCACTAGAGCAATTTTTAATTTTAGCATATGCATCATCATTCAAACTACTTCTCAAAATTTGCATAGCTTTAATGTTCAAAGAAAAATATTTTTTATCAAAAATATTTCAAGTTTGTTTTATTTGTAAGTAAATCCATTTAGCACAATATCCCATAAATCCAAATCAATAGATTGTATATAAAACTCTACTCTAACTTTTCTATAAACAAAATTTACACCATCAAAGAATGGTGGTTTATCAATTTCAAAACCTTTCATTTTCAAAATCTTTCAAGGCTGCCAACAAACAAGGATCTTTAACTCTAAGCGGTTAAGCTTTAACCAGAGCACGAAGCTCTGATACCACTTGTTAGTCATGACAACCATTACCCAAGAGGAGGGGAGTGAATTGGGTATAAAAAACTTTTCACAAATGCTCTTAAAATAAACACAAATATTTAAGCTATTAAATAAAAGAAAAGAAATTGCAAGATGAAGAATAAAAGCTTTAAGAACAGCAAATAAATAAATGTGTAATAATATAAAATTACGTAAAATAAAGAGATTGAGAAAAGAGAAATAAGCACAATATTTATCCTGGTTCGACCACTAACCCACTTCTGGTCTATGTCTAGTCCTCGAAAATAATCCAAGATTTTTCACTATGTATACAAGCTTCAATAGATGCTTGCAACTGTTACATAAAAGAGCACTTTTCACACACAGGGAAACTCTACCCTTGTGCTAAAATCTTAGCCTGTAAGGATACCTCACCCTTATACAAATCTTGAAGGGATACCTCACCCTTATACAAACCTTGAAGGATAACTCACCCTCAATACAGAAGAATAGAAATATAGATGAAGAGAAACTCTCACTCAGAGCAAATAATAAAAATTGAAGTGTTAAGAGGCTCTAAAAGGATATCTCAAAGTTTCAGTAAAAAGAGCATAGAAAAATAGGCGTAAATTATAAATCACATTTTTCAAAGCAAGCGTAAATTAAACAGGTAGCTGGGCTTTTTGCAGATAAGACCCACGGTCTCTATTTATAGAGTCAAATAGAAAATTAGCCGTTGTAGCAATTAATTCTGTGATTATTATAAAAAAGTGTCTGTTACATACTATATTAGGATCTATGTTTACCTTGTTTATTCGAATAAGTCTTCTGCTATTCGAATAACACGTTCTTTTAAAAACGTTCCTGAAAAAGGTTATTCGAATAACACAGGTGTTATTCGAATAATGCTGCCATAAAAACTTTCTTCAGAAAATTGGTTATTCGAATAACTCTAAGTTTATTCGAATAACACTGGTTAAAACAGATTTCTGGGAAACAGTTCTATTCAAATAATTAATGAGTTATTCGAATAGCTGATGTGAAAACAAACCATTCAGAAAACTTTTATTCGAATAACAGGAATGTTATTCGAATAACACTTTAAAACATAGAGTCACGCAGCAGCCAAATTTAAAACTTTATTTAAATAACCAATGAGTTATTCGAATAACTCAGTTTGTAAAACAGTTATAAATGTTTGAAAAACATCCTAGAAAGTTTATCAAAAACACCAAAATATTTTTAAGTTATTTTCAAGATCAAAACAGTTTTGGTATAAGTTTAAGGAAGCATTTTTGTTTTATCTTGATGCACTAGGAGATATCCAAAGAGATCCTCGAACAAAGAGACTCTAAGTCCTAAAGCTATTCGTATAAGATCTTGGACTTGGTCTTCCCATCATCTTCATTTTGTCTTCATGTTTGTTATCATTAAAAAAATTCTTCAAAGACATATGTCCAATCACATTCTCCTTGTGTTGAGCTTAATTGAGATCTTTTGCTTTCTTGTTGCAATGCTCACTTTTGGTACTTGGGCTATCCTACAAAGTATTGCTTACTTAAACAAGCATAATTAGTTCAAAATCATAATTCAATATCTTCATATGTATGATTCATAAATGTATAACTCTAGTTAGTTTAGCATGCATATAAGACTTTCATAGACACATCCAAATAAGATATTTATCAATTACTAATGGATATGTTCTATATAGGATGCAACAAAGAACATATGTAAAATGTTCTTTTTGTCTTGTATTTGTCATCATCAAAACTTAACATATTAAATCATTTGGGGCAAAGTTATTTCCACAATTATTTTTTCTTTTCTGGGTCCCCGCACCTATTATTTTTTATGTTTTTGGATCCTTGTACTCATCACCTTTAATTTTTCAGGTCCTTGCACCCATTGCCTTTAAGTTTTCTATTAAGCTTCGGTGGATACCTGACTTTGTAAGCCTTTTACCTTTTTGCTTTTAAGTTTTCTACTAAGTTTCGGTGGATACTTGACTCAACAAGCTTTTCACCTTGTGCCTTTTACATTTTTGGTAAGTTTCGACGGATCCACTACTCCATAAGTTTTTCTTACCTTGTTCCTGTCAAGCTTTGGTGGATACCTAGATCCACAAGCTTTCTTACCCTTTTATTAAGCTTCGTAGGCTTTTTACCTTTCTGTCAAGCTTCAATGGATCTTTGTACTCATTGCCTTCAACTCATTGCCTTTCTTACCCTTTCATACATTCGTGGCCTTTACCTTTCGGGGTCCTCATACCCTATGTTTTTACCTTGTTTTAATGCTCATTGCATTTTGCATCGATTCACACACTCTATACAATAAAAAAAATTCATTGACAAAATTGAATCAATTCCTTTGCTTTCTATTTAGTTTAAATGTAAAGCAAAGGGTGACAACTGTTGATACCCAATTTTATCCATAAAATTTTTATTACTTAATCAAGGACTAATAATTGTGTTAAATGATGCTTAATTACAATATATTGAACACATATATCTTTCTAGGTTTTATTTCCTTCTATCTTATTTGGATCATTGCTTTTCTTCTTATTATTTTACAAAAAAATAAATAAAAAGTATACTTTTCTTATTTAAAAAAGAGAGAAAGAAGTCTTGAACATGCAACAAAGCCAAAAGCAGAAGGCCAAGAATAAAGAACAAATGCATGCTTTTTGCTGATTACAAAAGAAGAAGGGAAAACGTGATGTTTTTTTTTTTTTATAAAAGAAATAGAGCATCAAAGAGGTAAAAGTGTTGCTGCCTCCTTCGGGATGCATGTGTGAAAAGAGAACCCAAGGACTAAACACAAAAAAAAAATGAAAGTAGCAACATTAGAGGAGAAAAAGAAACAAACTTGACAGCCAAAAATGGAGTGGAGAAAGACCACACATTCTGATCTCACACAACCCAAGGCTTAAAACAATTTTGAATAGAGTAAGAGGGAGGCAACTAGATAGAGTGCAGGGTTAAAGAGTAAGAAAGATTCATCAAACAAGAAATTGAGAAAAGACTAATGCTCTGCTATACGTTGCTACCTATGTTGACCGCATCCAAAAGATTTGATTTCTTGCTTATAAAATATAGAACAAGCAGCAAATGGAGACAGAGAGAGCCATCACAGGAAAAAGCCTCTGCCTCCAACCTTTACCATCAGTAGCCACCATTTTCAACCATCAAAAACCTTATTCATCATCAACCCCTGCAGCTTTCCCTATCTTTCTGCCATTGACCCATCCTCAACCTTTTCACCACATTCCCTTAACCATCCAACCGCGCCAACCTTCCCTCATCACCATTAACCAGCAAAACCACTGTGAGCTTGTAACATCCCGAATTTAATAACCATAATATAGCCAATGTATACTATAGTGATTAGATTTCGAACTGCTACTTACTACTACTAAACATTTTCAAATATAACAAAGCCATGTATATATGGAAAATATGAGCCACAAATGAATATACTTATTACACAACAACAGTATTTCTCATAAATACAAAACGTATATCGTTTTAAAAGAAACTACTCAGCTACACTAAGGTAAGCACTCCAAGCTACTGCTTGTCTTCACTTTCCATTAGACTTCCTTCCTAGAATCATCATGGAAACACACACAAGGGGTGAGAATCACACATTCTTAGTAGATAAAAATCATAAACCATGTCATCACAATCATTCCAGCCATTTCGGGGAAAACACATTTGTAAACTTAAATCTCATACATAGCAAGCTAGAAAGGTGGCAAAAGCAAAAACCAAGTCCTTTCTCTTCCCAAAATAGATTCCCACTTTATAAGTTTGTATAAAAAAAAACTCATTTACTACAAACAGTCTTCTAGAAATTGCCATGCTCACAAAAACATCATCTCTATCTCAGAGACACCAAAGCATAACATCTCCATCTCAGAGATACGCAACTGCCCATACAATTGCAATGCATGAATATGTCATGATAGCAATCACCCATACAATTGTCATGCTATACCAAATTATGTCTAGTGTTTATACCTATGTAGTAACCTAAATATGTAATACATAATGTATGATACCATTTACAAGAACCCTGTTCCATGGTAATGTCATGATATACATGAGCCTTGAGCAAAACAAAGGAACCTAGTTTCATAAGCTTTGAACAAGCACTGGAAAACCAACTCCAGCTAAACCACGGGATGTGAGGGAAAGACCATCCTCAACTCATCACTATGATTTGGAAGGTATGTTGCCTCTTCACTTACAATCATGTATGATCACCCTCTCCGGGTAGTGAAGTCTCATCAACTAAACGATCTTCAACAACGATCACTATGATAGGAAGGATTGGTTACCTACTCATTTAAAAACATATTTGATCACAACAATTACCTTTGTGATAGGAATGATTGATTACCTACTCATTCAAAATCATATTATATCATCCACAACAATCACTGTGATAAGAAGGATTGATTACCTTCTAATTCAAAATCACATTATGATCATCAACAATAAGGGCTCAACCTCATCAACATAGTTATGGAACAACAATAATGCCAATTACTACAACAACTAGCATGTCAATTGATTTACATTCCTAAATACCAACATGAAATACAATGATGTTAAATACCACAAATTTAACATACTAATTGATTTACTTTCATCATACAACCACTTCATTAAATACCCCTATTAGAGTCTCCATACTTAAAAGAAGCATAGATGAAGAAACTATACCATTGGAAGACTCTAAGGCAATCTAACACAACATCTAGTTGTTTTCTAGCATTCACGTCGCGACATGCCTTGTGCCACGCTGCGGCGCCCAAGCCTCGGGTTCAAGTACTGGCAGGAAATGCTGCCATTATCACGGCATCCTTGTGCCACGTCGCGGTGCGCACCCCTATTCTTTAACACGTCGTGGCACTCCAAGTGCCACGTTGCAGCGCCCTTCTCTCGGGTCCCAAAATCTGGACGTGCATTACACTCATGCTGTAGTGTTCCACGCCTTGCACCGCGGCGCCCACTACAGAACTCAGAATCTGTAGAATTCTGCAGATACAGGTACTGTTCCATTGGAACTAAACCCTCTTCCAATCACTCAAAATTTCAAGTGATTTCCAACCTCTATCAAAGTCCAACTACATATAGCAACTCTTAAACCACTTCAATTTCATTCAAAAACAAAGATCAAGGAAAAATCATCCAATACAAACCCTAAAACCCCAAACTTAACTCAAGTGGGATTTAAGGCATACAAGGGCTAGAAATCCATTTTCATACACTCAACAACTCATAAACAAGCCATCCTCAAGTTCTACAATAAGATTTAAGCCAAAAACACCAAAATCACACTCAAAAACCTCACTTTCCTATCATGCCAACACTCATGAACAAGATAAAGAAAATAGGAAGATGAGTAAAAAATAAGGTTATTCCCCTTACCTCAAGGTCTTGAAAATGGCCAAGGATGGATCCATGCTCTCCAATCCTTGCTTGCCTCTTGATTTGTCCTCTTTCTTCTTCTTCTTTCTTCTTTCTTCACGTTTCCTCTTTTCCCTTCTCTGTTTCTGTATTCCTTCATTTCCTAACCGCAGGCCACTTATAAAGAGGAGCCAAATTTGGCTTCTCAAATATAAGGACTAAAACCCCGATATGCTAAGAACACATATATTTCACCAAATTCGGTTTCCTAGCTTCCAATAGATTCAAAATAAATCCTAAGATTCATTAATAATTCTGTTTCACCATTTCTCTATTTTTCCATAATAGCTTGGGGTCAATTTGGTACTAAAACATATAACCAGTATGCTTAAAAATGTCAAACTAACTCCAATTAATCTCAAATTTTAACTGTAGCATAGTTCACACATTTGTGACCTGAAAACAAACTCTTCACATTTATTTTCACTAACTAAGTAGTTTAAGCCACTTTCGGAGTAAATAACAGTTATATTTCACACATAGTGTTACAACAATGTGACTAAATGTGCTCAGACAGACACAAAACTACACAGACATGTTAAGTAAGTATTAGGCTACCTTTGTAACCATATACAAGCCTAACATTTTTTCCAGCGTATTACAGAGCTCCTTTTAAACTAACACCAATAACCACTCATAAACCCAAGCCCAACAAACCATCCACCTGTAGGCCGCCACCCAACTTGCCTCAAATTGCAACCATCATTGTCCCAAGCTTCCCAAAACCTAACCCATCACTAAGCTTCCTTTGCCTTGGTTGAACCCCACCTTTTCGAAACCATGACACTGCTTCATGCCCTTGTTTCCGCTGTCGTTGTTGCGTCTAACCCACCAGATCGATAAGGATGACTCCATATCACAATCGAGTTTTGTTTATTTCCTGAATGGTGGGACTGTAAGCTGGAAGAGCTCAAAGCAGGAGACAGTCGCCGATCCTACCACAGAGGCTGAGTATATTGTTGCCTCCAATTCAGCAAAGAATACCGTTTAGATCAGGAAGTTCATTACTGAGCTTCGTGTAGTTCCTAGCATTATGGACCTAGTGGACCTCTATTGTGATAATAATGGAGCCATTGCACAAGCTAAGGAGCCTAGATCTCACCAGCGATCTAAACATATACTTAGGCGCTTCCGTCTCATTCTTGAGATCATTGATAGAGGAGATGTGAAGATATGCAGAGTACCAACAAATAATAATATCACAGATCCATTGACAAAGCCTCTTGAGCAACAAAAGCATGGGGATCACTCTAGATCTTTAGGCATTAGACATATGCCTGATTGTCTCTAGTGCAAGTGGGAGATTATTGGTGTATGCCCTAGAGGCCAATTTATTTGACCGCACTAGCTTACATTGTATTATGCTATTTATTTAATATATGAGACATTTTATTTATTATGTTATTTATGATATACATAATAAAGTCCTTAGAATAGTAAGTTTTATGCCATTGGACATCAAGTGGATGATTTGATCGTGAGATCTTATTGGATAGAAACAGAACACTATTCTTAAATGTCCCTAGTCAAGTATTATTGTTAATCAAGACGATAATAATGCATTAAGACTAGTATGTGCGTAGACTGATGGCCACATATCACAGGGTCATGGATATGAGATATCAAATTTTCACATGAGTACATATTAGAGTAATGATTATTGGACTGACCCGCTATGAGAATGCTGCGTGAATCGTTACGTGAGTGTCATAAGCGATTTTCATAGTGATAATGGTGTATGTGGTCCTTTGACTTGAAATCACTACGATTCCTACAGGAAGGTTTGTATTTGTTTTATCATCAAACGTCATCTGTAACAAGGTGATTATAAAGTTAGTTATTAGACATACTGTGAATCATGTGGAGGGATGCGAGTGACATAGATAGGATTTGTCCCTCCTACATAATAGGAGTGATATCTTCGAGCTCCTTGATTAAGTGAGACTACGAAATATATGGCCATGCTCAAATGAGTCAATATGAGATATTGATCTCATTTGTTTTTACTATGTCTACTCAACTATCAGGAAACAGAAGATTGAACTATACAAGGGTGACACGTTCCATGCCTTGTGTTCAATCTAGATATTTGGACAAAGGGACTAAACTACACGATAACATTGATCACAGAAAAGTTATGTCAAATCACTGACATTCTCATTACTTGGGTAGCAATGATGTGTTGTTAGATACCGCTCACTGCTTGTAATATTAAAATAAGATTTTAATATTACTGCCAACGTCATGAGAACCTATAGGGTCGCACACTTAGAACAGACTTAGTTAGAGCAATAAGGATCCAAGTTGGACTAAGATTCAATAACTTATAACAGATGAGTCTAGGGTTGCATAACTTAACTTGATGCTGCTCTCACTCGCATTAGGCAGCAGCTATTATAAATAGCATTGCTAAGGGGGCTGTCAAGGCACGCAAAAAAAAAAACCTAGCTGCACTTGACAAAAATAGTGAGTGAGTGAGTGATAGGTTTCTCTTCTCTTTGCAGCTAGCACTGTAGCAGAGAGGTCGAACTCCAAGACTACAGATGTTGGACGTTTCGCAAGTCTATTCGAGTAGATAACGTAGAGGCATCATTATTGTTGCGGTGCTTGTGATTTGCTTGATCGTTTTTCCATCTTGCTTCAAGAGGTAAACTAAAAAAACACGGATTGTGGTCCTCTTTTCGCATGGATCCTTGGTGGAAATTTTGTTTTTCTGCTGTGTGATGTATCCGCAATTCCCAACAACTGAGTGGTTGGCATCATCAAAATCCCTCTTTTGCCTCTGCTTCTTTTTTCATGTACAGAGACTAAAAGTCTCTTCTTCTTTTTTTGTTTTATTTCATTATTATTTTTTCTTTGTTTGAAAATCTGTTACCTTTTTTTTTATTGATAAGAAAAAAAACCAATACTGTTTTGCTTGTGTTATTTTTTTGATTGGATTAACTTTGAAAGGTTGGGATGAAAAATTTTGGGCTATGAAAGGAAAACTCAGTTTTTTGGGTTTTGTCTGGTTAAGTTTTGTTTTGGGCTAAGGTAAAAGTAATTGAAGATACAAATAAAAATCATAAAGAATAATAATAATAAAGAAAAAAATGTTTTGTTTTCTTTTGTTGTTTTTTAAATAGTGATCTTGCACTAATTTTACAAATGAAAGTTTTTAAACGGGATTAGTTGAGCTTAGATAGCTTGTTAATCTTATAGTTTTTAGAATCATCTAAGTTGTGACAACTCGATAATTCGAATATTTTTTTTAAACATAAAAAAATGAAATAGATTTTCAAAAAACAAAAATCTTTTCAAAATTAAAAACAACTAAACCACAATTGTTTTTCTAAAGAACTACGTGACTTTGAGTTCTCCACTGCACTAGGGGATACGTAAGAGCAGAAATCCTTTTCTGCCAAGCCAAAATTAAAATTTCATAATTTGGTTTTTTCTTTTATAATTAGTTACAATGTTTTTAAAGAAGGGTAATATAAATATATTTGAGATTATTAAAATTTTCACAACTAACTTAAGGTACCGTTCCTAGAATGGGCAGTGTAAGGTGTTAATACCTTCCCTACCTATAATCGACTATCAAATCTAAACTCATTTTTCAAAAAACTACTTTTCCTAATTAAAGGGTTTTTCTAATGTAATTTTTTCAATTTAAATAAACATTGGTGACGACTCCACTTATTTTCAAAATTCTTTTTTATTTTGGTTGTCTCATCGCGATCCCGATTGAGACAATTATCAAACTTGTTACACATGATTTTAGTTTTGAACAAATTCAATCTTCAAATAAATACTTAAAAAATTCTTTTTTTCATAAGATTATCTAAATTAACCCTTAAATTTTATGTTAGTGGAACTAAAATTTAAGTGAGTGAAAATTATAATAGAAATATAATTAAGAGTGTTTTATAAGAATTATAAGACTTGAAAAAAATCGAAGGTAATTAAGATAGTTGCTTAGAAAATTTAAAATACTTAATTTTGTTGAAAATTATAGTGGAATATAATTAAAGATAATTAAGATAGTTGCTTAGAAAATTTAAAATATTAATATAGTTGAAAGCTTGATAGTTGCTGAGACTATCAAATAATTCAATTTATAAACTAATTAACTAAAATACTTGTAGTGTAAGGCACAACCAGGTCGAGCTCTTGGATTACTCTAATCCAAGACAATCAAATTAAGAGGTTAATAGGAAAAAAAGATTGTAAAATTAATTAACAAAAAGTAATTAAAAATTATAAATAAAATTAAGTAAACATCCAATTCAAGGAAATCAACTAATCTTGAGTTTAATCTATCCTTGATCATTAACAATCTGTTCAATTACAAACCAAGTTCTTGACCTTAAATCATATCAAGAAGCTTTAAGATGATCAATGAATTCTCTACTAGATAAGCATTTAGAATTTAATTAATCAAGGTGTTAAAATAGTTAGAATTAGTTAGAGTTTGTTAGAATTAGTTTTAATGATTAGTTAGTTTATTTGAATTAGTTGGCTATATAAGCCAAGTTTACCTATTATATTTTTTGACCTTTTTCATTCTATCAATATACAAATTTCTCTAATCTCTCTCTTTTCCCTCTACTTAAACCATGAAAACATGGTATCGAACCCACCTTGAATACTCTTCCTGCTGCATTTTTCTTTTCTTTGTTTTTTTTTTTCCTTTCTTAGTTTATTTTCCTTTTTTTTCTTTTACACTTTCCCGAGAAAATCTACACATTCTTCTCCATCTTCTTCCTTTCCCCTCCATTCCAAATCCATAAAGGGTCATTCCACCGCCTCTTGAGCGCATAAACACGTCCATAGCCGTAATGGTTTTTCTCCTCGCGTGCTCAATGTAAGTCACCGCATCGCGAATCACGTTCTCGAGGAAAATCTTAAGCACCCCTCTCGTCTCCTCGTAGATCAACCGCCTTCAACGTTCTTTCTCTTCTTCTACGACTCTAATCTTGTTCATCTCGATGGGGCTTATGGTGGCCAAATCCGTATGGATCGGATCCAGATCTACACGCCGATGCTGGTTTTTCCATGTTTTTCCATGGATCTAAAGCATGCCTCGATCTACCGTATCGAGGTATGTTGGAAATCGGTGAAAGATCGCGACAAAAGCTTTGAGAAATTACACCGTCACATCTTGCATGATTATTGGCGAGGAACTGGTCTTTTGTTCTTAACCGGTGAATCTTGCTCCTGGTCAACCATGTTCTGCCGTGGGAGGCGATTCCGACGCCGATTCTTGCGCCCCTGTTCACTCACCTCTTTTCTTGCTCGAGCCGTTGCGATTCCATGGCTCCATCTAAAGCTGACTTTGGCCAAACAACAACGGAACCTCCATCGATCTTCGGAAACGTTCTCGCATTCTTCAATCCGTCTTTCTCTCGTTATAGAGTACGAGAGTGTTATTCAAATTTGATCCCTATTTCAATTATAGAGTCACTCGATTATTTGACAAAGAATGGGATATATGATTTACAGGCTGGTTTGATGACCAAACTTGGCATCCTCTTGGTCGTGTAATTGGTGGACTGTATCCTGGTTTCACCTATGCATGTCTTTGATAATAAATGTACACCAACTGTTTGGTAGTTTGCTTCTTTGATTTTTTTTTATTGTAAGCTTACTTCATGATGGTTAAGTGTTGATGTGAGCTTCATCATGAATGGTTAAGCATTAATATTTTTTTTTTGTTGTAAGCTTCTATGGTGGTGGTTAAGCATTGGTGGATGTTCTTGCTTCTGTTAAGTGGTTAAGCCTTGAGTTGTGGCTTCTGCTTAATGGTTAAGCTTTTGCCCTTTGTTGGCTTTGTTGATTTTAGCTTCTGCCTTGTATGGTGGTTAAGCATTTGGAGCTTCTGCCTTGTATGGTGGTTAAGCATTTGGAGCTTCTGCCTTGTAAGGTGGTTAAACATTTAGAGCTTTGGATATGCATTTGTATTGCTTGTCCCAAGCTAAAAGTGTAATGTACACCTTCCAAATTAGGGAGGTCAGAGTTTGTTAGAATTAGTTTTAATGATTAGTTAGTTTATTTGAATTAGTTGGCTATATAAGCCAAGTTTACCTATTATATTTTTTGACCTTTTTCATTCTATCAATATACAAATTTCTCTATTTCTCTCATCTCTCTCTTCTCCCTCTACTCTGAAACCATGAATTTTAACACAAGGTTAAATGAATTAAACACTCATCTAATCCTAAATTAACCTAAAACTCAGAATTGAACCAATCTAAATAATCCTTCAAACACCTTTGATGCATTATTTAGTCTCAATAATCCTCATTAAGCACATGGTAATTATGCAATTATCATATCAACATCCAAATCAAATTAAGAAACTCAATCTAGATTTAACAAAATCAAAGAGGTAAAAGAGAAACTTGATTAATAATTAAAAAAGAAACTTGATTCAGAAGTAAAGAGAAACTTAATTAACAATTAAATGTAAAACAATCAAAACAAGATCTTAGAATTAAATATCAAGATTGTCAATCCCTAGGATTGATTAAAAAGAGTTTCTCCCTCCATGGATGAGAGAGAAGATAAAAAGAAAATAAAGGAGAGGAAGAGAGATGAAGAGAGAAAGTGCAAGCAAGAGCGGTTAGAAGAAAATTAGGATCAGATTTGTGGTTGCTGTTGCTACTTAAATAACTATCTATAAAATTTAAAATCCAAGTTTGCCCTTAGTTTAGTGTTAATCCTCTTCTTCTTAGCTATAATTAGACACCTAATTTGCATAATTTGGGTTTAAGATGAGAGAGTTATGCCCAAAACATTCTTAACACCTCTCTGGATCCATTAGTTGACTTCAAAGGGTGAAAACACCATCAAAACGTCATAGTTTTGATAAGTTGTCTCATAAGAATTAAATGTATATGTCTCAGCTTTCCAATGGCACCGGTCTTAGCACCATATGACTCCTACAGCCCAGATTATAACCTAATCTCAGGTTGTTGTCTAGGTTCCAGCGACAATATCTCTATTTTGACTTTCAGGCCCAATCTGACCCACTAGACATCTGATTCAGCCTTTGAGCTTTTCATCAAAGTTGTAGATCTTTCTCTTAGAATTCTTATAAGATAAAATTAATAGTTTTTAGATGTTTAGAACTTAAGTTATGCCTGAAATACATAAATAACATAAAACTTTCGATAATGTTGAAAAATATAATTAAACCCAATTTGAACCCAGACTTATAAAATGTGATAAAGATCAATCAATTAAGCACATAAGAGGTCTAAGAGACTAAATATGAAGGTTAATTAATAAATAAAAATTATATTTATCAAAGTTTCAAACTAATTAATTAAAAGTATTTAAATATAAAATACCTTAAATACCCTTAATTTAGGAGGAAAAGTAAATCCTAGAACAACCTTTGGGCAACACCAATGTATTCTACTTTAATATAAAATGATGCAATATCTTTGTTTATATACTTAATTCATAATGTCAATTTTTCAATGGGATAACGTGAGCACAAAAGACACTCTGAATAAATGTGTATAGTTTTCTAAGTTTGGGACCTAGTATATTTAAGTAGGTTACTGAGACTTCCTATTAGGAGCTTCAATAACATTGAACCCATACTTAATGGTCATTTGACTTATACTTAACTGCCTAACTAAACTTATATAATAATATGCCAAGCGCAATATAATTTATATTTGTTTGAGCTAATTATTTATGGATTATCTCATCAGCTTATTTATTATATTGACATAAAATTAGTTATTAAGTTCTTTCTAACAGTAAATACACCCCTTAGTATGTATGCTTTATAGTTTATACTTTAATTTAGTGAGAGAAAGAGATTGCATGATAAGGACAGCATTTGATGCAACAAAAAAGTTTAATTTGGGTATTATATCGTCTATCTTAAGATTTTCTGGCATTTATTTATTTATTTAGTTTAGTTCGTTTCATGGTGCTTTGCTTGTTTGCTTCAAAGAAAATTGCGTCCATTGAGGTTTCCTTACTATACATGCATATGTTATCTGTCGTGTTGTTCGTGATAGTATTAAAAATATGGCTAACATCTTGCTCTACAGTGACTACTTGATAGAAACCCCCTTCTCCATTGTTTTGGCACCAAGAACAACCGTTGAGAGAGTTACCTGACCAAAGGCTTCTCAAAGCTTCACTTCTCGTAATGAAGCCTCATTGGTGGTGATTATTTTGGGGTTACAAACCAATTAAATTGATGATAATGGAGTTCAATGAAATTGATTGTAGGCTTGTGATTTATCCTTAACAGTTCAAGAAAGCAACTAACAAAAAACAGCAGATACGAATAGTAAGATGAATTTAAAACTATTTTCCCTTTTCATTGATATATACAAAGAGTCTTAAATTCTCACTTTTACTGTATTATTACACTAAATTGACAAACAAGTTCCTTTTCACTTGCACCCAACGATTCCTTTTCAGATATCATTTTGCATGCGTCGAATCCACTGTAAATGGGTTTTGAAAGAAGATTATAGAAAGGAACAAATCATGCAGAGGTTTGAATTGAACAGGACGGAGTTCAAACGGTCAAATGAAATTGATTGTCTTAGACACCACTCTAGAGTTGTTATAACAACTGATCTCTTTTAAAAAAATAACAATTGAAGCTCTTGAATAGTTTAGCTTCTCTTTGAAACAGATAATATTGTATCACCAAATCAAACATCCATATTGTATCATTTCTCTATATATAATGCTTATCAATGAGCTCTGTTGCATCCACACTTCAACAAACAGTTTGAAGATAACACTTTCCCTCTCTCGGAACATTCAATAGCTTCTCTAGTAACAGAAATATGGGAATTCCTGCTCTTCCATCACTTGGATTGCCAGAAATGATTCTTTTGTCATTGATCATCATCCCTCAGCTTGCACTAGGGGGCATCACCAGGCACTACCATCTTGATGTACATCACAAATGGACTCAATACCTTTATCTTAAAGCTAGCTTAGTTTTAAGAACTAATTAATCAATTTGCATTTCACGTTCCTATGTTTTATTTTCCTCTTTGCTTACTCAGTATCTAATCTAATGGCTTGAATTTCTGATGTAGATTAAGTACCAAAACGTAACACGATTATGCCACACAAAGAGCATGGTCATTGTGAATGGTCAGTTTCCTGGGCCACGCATTGTAGCTAGGGAGGGTGATCGTCTTGTTATCAAAGTGGTTAACCATGTCAAGAGCAACATCTCCATCCACTGGTATAAATTGTTTCTGTATAAAAAATTTATGTTATATAAGAAACTGAACATAATTTGTAACTTGAAATTTCCAGTGTCAGAAAACTGATTCTCTCTTAAATAGGCATGGCATTCGACAGCTTCAATCAGGTGGGCTGATGGACCTGCATATGTGACTCAGTGTCCCATCCAAACAGGCCAAAGTTATGTCTACAATTACACCATTGTTGGCCAGAGAGGCACTTCCTTTTGGCAAGCCCACATTTCATGGTTAAGATCAACTGTTTATGGTCCTCTTGTCATTCTTCCAAAGCGTGGAGTTCCATATCCTTTCGCCAAACCTTACAAGGAAGTTCCCATCATATTTGGTATGGGAGAGTGATGAACAACTGAACATAATACCCTTGTGTCCCTTTTTGGTGACTAGCATGAACTAAGTACTAACCTTAAACCTTAAATTGATGTACTATAAAAATTTCCAGGAGAATGGTGGAAAGCTGATCCTGAAGCAGTCATAGCCCAAGCCTTGCAAACAGGCGGAGGACCAAATGTCTCCGACGCGTACACTATTAACGGACTTCCTGGGCCATTATATAACTGCTCTGCTGAAGGTAACAAAGGGCTATAAATGTTACTCTAAAATACCATGCATGTTGTGTTTAATAGTGTCCAAATTCCAAATATTGTGGAGAACTAACTTTTAATGATTAGTACTAACTAAAATTAATTTTTCTCATTAATTTTGGCTAAAATTATTACCTTAATGACTAGAACATAAAGAAATTATATAGAATACTGGTAAACTAAAGCCAGATATTTTGAGATACAATAATATTAAAGATTGGTCTTTGGCAGATACATTCAAGCTAACGGTCAAGCCTGGGAAGACATACCTTCTCCGTTTGATCAATGCTGCACTGAATGATGAACTCTTCTTCAGCATTGCAAATCACAGCCTCACAGTCGTTGAAGCTGATGCCATTTATGTTAAACCATTTGAGACTAACACTATTCTTATTGCCCCAGGACAAACCACTAATGTTCTTCTTAAAACCAAATCTCACTACCCTAATGCCACATTCTTCATGACTGCTAGACCGTATGGACTGGCCTGGGGACTTTTGACAACTCCACTGTTGCCGGAATCCTGGAATATGAAACTCCCTCACACTCTCTTCACTCCGCAACTACCATGAAAAAGCTTCCACTCTTTAAGCCCATCCTCCCTGCCCTTAATGACACTTCTTTTGCAACTAATTTCACCAACAAGCTCCGTAGCCTAGCAAGTTTGCAATTTCCTGCTAATGTTCCCCAAAAAGTTGATAAGCATTTTTTCTTCACAGTTGGTCTTGGAACAAGTCCCTGTCAAAATAACCAAACTTGCCAGGGACCTAATGGAACAATGTTTGCAGCATCAGTGAATAATGTGTCTTTCGCACTCCCAACCACTGCGCTTCTTCAAGCCCACTTCTTTGGGCAATCCAATGGAATTTACTCACCTGACTTTCCAAGTAGTCCCTTGATTCAATTCAATTATACAGGCACCTCACCAAACAACACCATGGTGAGCAATGGGACAAAGTTGGTGGTTCTTCCCTTCAATACAAGTGTAGAGGTTGTTATGCAGGACACCAGCATTCTTGGTACAGAAAGTCATCCTCTCCATTTGCATGGATTCAACTTCTTTGTGGTTGGCCAAGGTTTTGGTAACTTTAATCCAAAAAAGGACCCTGCTAACTTCAATCTTGTTGACCCAATTGAAAGGAACACAGTGGGAGTCCCTTCTGGTGGCTGGGTGGCCATTCGCTTCTTAGCAGATAACCCAGGTTAGGACATTTTAGTTCAATGTTAAACACAATCACATAGGAAAGGTCACGATTTTCATTATATTGCTGATTTGGATTTTACTGAAAATTATGTGTGCAGGGGTATGGTTCATGCATTGTCACCTTGAGATTCACACTAGCTGGGGTTTGAAGATGGCATGGGTTGTCTTTGATGGAGAGCTTCCCAATCAGAAACTGCTTCCACCACCAGCGGATCTTCCGAAGTGCTAACTTGCTGCTCGTATTGCAATAAAAAAGTTTTGAGATTTTTTTTTTCCTATCGTTTTGTAGACCTTTTTGGAATTCATCGTGGCTCACTAATAAGGTGATGATGTCCTTTATTCTTTCTCGAGATGAGGTGAATGGATGGAATAAGTTAAGATTAATGTAATCGTATCCGTTGAATTTTGTTAACCTAGTCAACTATTTGATTTTAGATTTCGATTTAAGGAACGGAATCCCTTCCTTTTATACAGTGTCTAAGAGTGCATGTGCAAGTGTTGAAATACAAAACGCAAAATGCAGACCAATATTGTACAACAAATAAGCCTTGTATTGAATTTAAACAAAGAGTAAGAGTACAACTTATAGAATTAAAATGTCACAAACAAAATGAAACAAAAAAAAAAAAACAATGCTAGAAATGTAAACGCACTTAAGAGATTCTTTTCCTATTATATGTGTGTGAGGAGTGTCAAGTGTCAAATCCTTTTCTAAGTCTTAAAATGCTCCATTTATACTTCTACCATTCCTGCTTCTATTTGAATTTCCTTCATTGGATTCTATGCACCTGAGTTGATAGTTACTTCACATTTCTTGGTAATCA
This sequence comes from Ormosia semicastrata, assembly GCA_029884595.1. Taxonomy (NCBI): domain Eukaryota; kingdom Viridiplantae; phylum Streptophyta; class Magnoliopsida; order Fabales; family Fabaceae; genus Ormosia; species Ormosia semicastrata. The sequence continues at coordinate 19,051,030 of JAQQTO010000047.1, read as the reverse complement.
CTTTGGGTTTATTCTCCTTCGAGTAACTACTTCGCTTGACAATAATTTGCATGTTTTGCATGTGTTTCCCCATGCGATGTTGTTCCATAGGTCTTTTATTTTCTCATTGCCCCCCAAGTTAGCCGAAATCTGAATTTCACTCTAACATATGCCCTCCCAAGTAGAGAAATTCTTACCTAAATTCTGGGCACCCAAGTTGGGTGCACCAGGCCAATCAAGACTTAATATTTTTATAGAGTTTTGTAAAATTAATTATGTGACACAAAGATTCATAAAAATATTAAGTTCTGATACTCTACAGACACCCATCCGAAATCTTCTTGGTTTAGATAAGAATTTTTCTTCCCAAATGTTGGCTTTGAGTGGCCTAATGAGAAGGTAACACTTGCTCAAACATTAATGGCTTTATTTCCTAGCACCGCTCGAATAAGTATATTCCCATGTAAATACTAAATGTGTCTTTTCCTCAACCAATAACACCTTTGAAGCATGTACTATAAATAGGTTTAATCAAAACTTCCTTTTCATGGCAACTACAAGACCTTTTGTTCTCCCAAGTCTTTCGCATGAGAAATACAAATGTTTTTTTGAGCTCATTCTAGTTTCAAGGAACTCTTCTTTTCATGCATATGAAGACCAAGGCCATTGCAAATCTTCAGAAGATCCCCAAGATGCTATGTCCTTGGTCGAGAACTTATTGTTAACATGGAGTCGGGCCCCTTCTTGTCATGCATATGAGGAGGAGTGGATGGATCCAAGTATCTTCTCATATGCTCCTGGGGTTCCTCCAAGCTGGGCTTAGTGGGTTTCATCGCAGTCAAAGGATAGTCTAATGTCAAGTTCTCCCTTTCTTTGAATGGGTAGTCTACTATCGAGTTCCGTCATTCTCTTGTAGACAAGTTGAAGATGAGACTAATTGTCTACATTCAATTGATTGAAGCTTCGACACCCAAATAGGATTAGGCCTTAGCTTTCAGTGCATAAGCTATTACTTTGTATTTGATCTTTTTAAAATTTGTCGACTTGTCGCTTGTAGTTTGTTTTCTTTGTTTTGTTTTGTTTTTTTATAGCAATGTAATGCCATAAATCTCAACAAGCTTAGCTACTTCTTGACCATTCGTATATTTGACCAAAACCTTAGCTAACCAGACTTTTCACTAAAGTGTGCTCAACTCAAAATAAGCTAAAACACAACATGCTTCACTAATGGGCTAAGTCAAGTTTATCTGGGCTTCTAAAGTTAAACTCCCATTTGCAATAGTCTTTACAAGCAGCCCATATCTATTGGATGATTCAACCTTTATTGATTTTCTCCTTCTTCTGGCTTCATGATCTTATCACTTTGTAGTTTTAAATTGCAACCCAGCATCTGCGATGTGTTCATCTTCATCCTCCTTAGACTTTGATGAACTAGATCTCCTCCTCCGTAGAACAACTACCTCACGAACCATTGATCTTATGCAACCAATTTCCATTCATTTACCACAAGTTCTAACAAGCTCTGCATATTAGGCCCATGTGGATAAGTTTATTCATGATTTGTCTTATGAAGAATTTCGCTCTCTATTGCTGAGTACTTGGGTATTTTCCTCCTTTATTCCATTATGAATACAACAAAAAATTTAAGTTAACTAAACTCGACTTCACAGGATCCTCCTGAAGTTGTTAAAAGCATTAAACTCCATCACAAGGATATTTCCGATTTTGAATGTTTTTACAATTACACTTGAAATCCCAAATTTGTTAGTGATAGCATAAGGCAAACATTTCCATCTTTTACTGAAAAGCGGCACCCATTCTTCAATCGTTGCATCCAAAAATTTAGCAAGGCCTATCAAATTAACCCTTCGATTGACATTTCCGACTATTTGAAGCAATTCAAACCAGTCAAGTTGCCAAACGCACCCTTCACATTAGCAAAGCTAGTCCCTGGAGTTCATTTAGCTAAAATCGTTTCTGAGTGTTCAAGGTTTCCTTGCTACTTTTCTTGGTAAGCTAAGCCAGAATTTCAATCACATTTTCCTTATATCTTGATTTTGTTGACACAGTATAGTTGGTGTCAACATGATGGCTTCGTCATTTCCTTGTCAACACACTGCATCGATCTAGTTTAATCCTCTAAATCATGATTAATCGAATCTCCTCCCCGGGCAACGATTGTAATGCCTGGTCCTTTCGAACCAAAGCATCGTAAAATAAAAGGTATGACCTTATGTTCCATCCTCTTCTATCATTTACTTATTTGCATGGAATAACACAAACATCGTCTAGTTTAGGCCATAACACAAAAGCGACCAGCAAAGTTACTTCACTTGGAAACTTCTGATAAAGATGACGAACTATCTTCAGGCAATGAAGGTTTCTTTGCAAAAACTTATGTCACCAATAAATTTAGTCGATAAGGAATAGGTTCCTCCTACATAAGTTACTAACGCTCAATTATCCCCTAAGGAGATGAGTACTCAGACCGAACGACCCGAACGAGGTATTTTGCTTAAGCTTTTGATTGGCGAAGGTTCAAGATTTCCCTTTAAAGGCCAACTTTAATAATCCAACTGCTCGAGTCTGAAGGGTCTAAAGGGTCTGAAAGTGAACCTATATATATGAGGAGCAATCATTCAGTGAGCGTGAGTCAGAACAATCCATCGACGAGGAGCCTCAAGTGGATGATGTTAATTCCTTTTTCTATCCTCTCCAAGCAACTTGAAAGTTCACCATCCCTGAACCCAGTCCTCGTCGATATGTCTCACCATTGGAAGAAATGAAGTTATTTCTTTCTATGAGCCTCGACGAAGCTTTTGTCAATATAGACACTTGGCATAAGTTGTCTCCACTAATCCCAATCATAGCTTTTACCATGGATGCCTCTTTCAGTCAGGAATTACTATATATAAAAGAGCATGTTGATGCCTTATTTGCTCAATTCAACTTTGCTCAAGAAGCAATCAACAGACATAATGCTTTCAAAAAAAGGGTGACGAATTGGTTTGAGAATCTATCCAAACTAGTGAGGAACCTCCTGCCTTAGCTTGTGGCCTTAATGTGGCCAAAATCACTTGCAAGGTAGAGCTTAAAAGAGAAAAATACTTAGTAGTAGAGGTTGAAGACTTGAAGTCAAAGCTGTAATACCCACCGTAGGGTATCACATTTAAGACTAATCCTAATCTTGTAAACATTAATTTTAAAATTTCGTTTACGGAATAAAATCAAATAAATAAACCGAATTAAAGCAAAAGTAAAGCTTGTAGTGAACACACCAAACCATATATACATATATTACAAACTTTGTCCAAATAATTTACATAAATACAATCCAGTTCTAAAAGTAAAATACATACTTGTTTTAAAAGTAAAGTACAAACATTCTAACCAAACAATACTCTAAAACAAACCTAAGGATTGGGTTCTTCGAAAGGATCCTCCTTCTACTCTACATTATCATCGAAGAACCCAGGCGGATACAGACACCTCATGGTGGTTCTTGCCGATGATACAACAGTATTCTCTTAGGGTGTGTAGACGGACATAATTCCACCCCAGAGTTCACGAATGGGTATCGTGAATTCTAGATGCACAGTAGCATGTTGGGTCAACACGGAAATCCCGTTCAGGGTTCCACTCAAACTCATAGTCAAATCCCCGATGTAAACAAACTTCTCATTATTATAGTCAAACCTCCAAGCGTCAGTTCCGCCATGGAACTGAACCTTGACAAAACCTAAGACCTATCGCCTTGCCGCCATAACCAAAACACAAACAGTTACTAATAATGTGTAGAATTATTAGTGTCTTCATCTCCTCGGTCTTCATTAAACATGCACAGATAAACAGATACAATACAATAACGAGGTGAGATCCCCTACATCAATACTAGTAGCGTAGTAAAGGAAACGACAACAAATAAACAAAGTATAATATCAAGACAATAAATCATGTTATCATATCACGGATAATAAATCATATAATCATGGATTAAATAATTATAAATATCATGTTATTATGCTAACTCACTATGCATATGCTTATAGACCAATTCCTACTCCATGGAGCTAAACACAGTTTCAGAGAGAAGATCTAGAAGACATGTCTGTCACTCAGCTGCCGTGGCCAAAAGTGTTATAATATATCAATTTTGTCAAAAATGCACATCAGACATTGGACAAGACATTCTACGCTAGATCACGATATAGGACAGTATCTCGGTCCGGATCATCGGTGTATTTGCATCGGTCTGCCTTACGGACAGAAGAGCTATCAACCGTTCATTGCGAGGTACCCACACCCCGATGGCCCCAAGGTCAACAAGTGACCTACACTTGTCTACCTGCACCTGCACTTAGGTGTAATTCATCTCCTAGGCATACAGCCTTAACCAAACAAGTGAATACGCTTTTCTATGCATGATATATGATTCAAACACACATACCATTATTATTTTTACAGTACCTCATATATCCTCACCTTTCCTTGGTGGTATCAATATTCAACACAACTGGGCCGACCACAATTGCTCGACAGCAAACTGTTGTTTATGCTTAATCGCCTAGCGATATTATCGCGTTTCCACAATCGTGGAGCATTTTTCTTATGTTTTTAAATCATGTAAGGATTTTTCAAAGTTTTCTAAATCGTGTAAATATTTTATTACATTTTCTCAACCACGTAGCCTAAAATTACTGTTTTTAAGTTGCATAAATATTTTTTGACGTATTTTCAATTACATAAAATATTTCTAACATATTTTAAGTTCAAATGAGATTTTCCTCATTTAATACCAATAATTGACTTTATTTTCATTATTTACATAATTGTCCTTCTATAAAATTATATTTACATAATAGTCTTTTTTTAAAATAATAATGGCAATATAGTCCCTCCTTCAATAATATTTGTAATATAATCCCTCTTTAAATAATATTTACAATATAGTCCCTCCAAAATTTAGTATTTTTACTGTTTCTCAGAAAATTATGTTTCTTTAATTTACTTGGGATATTACAACTCAAAATTTCCTAATGCGCTTCAAAACCCAGAGAGTAAGCTATACGTCAGTAAATTTCAAGTATTCACTTTTATTTCACTACATAGCTTAATTAGGCCAATTTTAGTTCTAAAAATTAAATTACTTTCATTTTAAATTCTTAAATTTATCAAATTAAGTTCTTACTATTAAAACACCTAAGTTTACACTTAGTAAAATAATTTTAGATTTTGATCATCACACATTGGCATGTTGGCCGAATTCCCATTGTGTTTCAAAATTCATATTTAAATCATTTTCTAACACTTTAATTCTTATAAACTCATTTAATTAAATTTCTTATCACAAATTCCCTTAATCCTTAATTAGGAAAATAATTTAGGACTCTTGGTCCCCTTTGTGGTGATGAGGCCGTGTGCCTCTAGGGTCTTTGGGGCCTTCATACAAATTTTTCAACATGTTGTTCACATCCTAAATTAAACATAAATTTGCATGCTTTCCAATGCATACATACAAGCATATTATCAAAGCTATAATCATACCAACACACATACAAACATATTTTCAAAACCATAAGCATAACAAGCACAAACAAAGAGAGATTAAACAAGCTAGTGAATAAATCCTTATGAAATTTTCACCACAAACAACCCATTTCCTCACCACCAACACATAGTTGATGAGGTTAATATCCCTTTTACCTCAAGGGAGACAAAATCTTCAAGTTCCTCATTCCTCTTGAATTCGTGTGCTTAAAAAAAAAATCCCTAAAAATCTTAAACAAATTCTAAAGCCATAAACAAAGCTTAAGAACAAAGAACCATCGATCAATTATGGTCTAGAAAATAAAAAATCCAACTTAGGATCAAAGAATCAAAAGATTACCTTTGGAGTAGTAAACTAAAGCTTGGTTTTTGAAGCACGTAGAGTAGGATTTTGATAAAATTCTCTAAAGGAAAGATGTCTAGAATGATGTTTGGCTTTAGAAAGTATGAAGAGATGAAATTATAGAAGTGTGGAAGTGGGTTTAGAGGGTGGAGGCCGTGAGCTTCAAAGTGGGAGGAAGAAGCAAGTTTTTTGGTGTTCCTAAATATTGAGAGAAAAGATGAAAGCTTGATATGATAAAGTGTAAATAAATGAAGATGGATAGCTATTATTGAAGTGCATGGCCATGTAGTTAGTGTATAGGAGAAATCATTGTTTATTCATGGTAATAAAATATCACATGCATTTTCACATGGCCTATGTCACTTGGTGTCATCAATTGGTCATTTAGATGAATCTAGAACATGGTAGAAAGGCCTTCATGGCTGTGTGGCTATAGGAGAAAGGAAACTAAATTAGTTCCATTCTAATTCCCTAGTTACACCTTAATTAGATAGTTAATTCACTTAGCTAACTAAGTTAGGTATTCTAGTTACATATTAACTAATTAGTTACTTGCTTAAGTCATTATATATGTCATGCTTAAGTCATGCTTCTAAACAACTTAGATATTTATTTAGTAACTAGCTTCTAAGTATTTAGTAACTAAGTTAGTTCATTTAGTTACTAATCAAGCTATTAGAGCAACGTAATTAGCTTATCTAGTTACTTAGTAACTAGTCCAACCATTTTTGTTGACCATTTCCTATTGGTCTAGAAAAGTCCAACGACTAATGTTGACCCATTTCTATTAGTTCATTTTAAAATAAGTTTCAGAAATTATTCTCAGTCTATTTTCTGACAAATAAAATATATCGGGTCCATTACTCGGTAACAGGAACTGCTGTTAATAAAACAGCAGATATGTTTTCACAAAATATTTTTATTTCTTAGATAAATTCTAAAAATTAAAAGATTAGTTTTCGTGTCTCTCAGATTCGGGTTTAGTAAGATCTCTCGTCTCTAAATAAATCAAATAAGATTTTTCCCAGCTTGAAAATTATTATTTCCCTGACTCGAAGCACATCTCACACAACGATCAAAAACAATCTCAAAACAGTCAAAATAATTTTTTATAACACAAAAAATACAAAACACTACAATTTAAGCATTACTATCAAATAACAGAATTTGGGGTGTTACAACTTTCTCCCACTAAAAAATATTTCGTCCCTAAAATTTATCATACATTAAAATAACTGAGGATATTGTTCCCTCATTTTCTCCTCCATTTCCCAAGTAGCATCTCCGGTTGTCTCATTCCAAATCACTTTCACTAACGGAATTGCTTTGCCCCTGAGTTGCTTCACCCTCATGTCTTACATCTTAACAGGAAGTGCCTCATACATCAAATTTTCTTTTAATTACACTTCATCGGGCTGTATAACATGTGAAGGATCGGGTATATACTTTCTCAATTGGTACACATGGAACACATTATGAAGGTTTGAGAGAAAATGAAGTAAAGCTATTTGGTATGCAACTGAACCTATCCGACGAAGAATTTGATAGGGTCTAATGAATTTAGGAGTAAGTTTTCTAGACTTTATAACCCTACTGACACTAGTCGTAGGTGTTACTCGCAAAAACACATACTCACCTTCCTCAAATTCAAGAGGTCTTCTTCGTTTATCAGCATAGCTTTTCTGTCTACTCTGAGTTGCCTGCATTTTCTCTTGAATTATCTTTACCTTCTCTGTCATTTGCTGCACTATTTCAGGTCCAATGGTCATACTTTCCCCATCTTGATACCAACACAAAGGTGTTCGGCATCATTGTCCGTAAAGAGCCTTATAGCCTATGCTTGAGTGAAAACTGTTATTATAGGTGAATTTCACTAAAGGTAAGAATTCATCCCAACTCCCTTATTGTTCTAACACACAAGCCCTCAGCAGATCTTTCAGTGACTGTATAGTTCTTTCTGTTTGTCCATCAGTCTGTGAATGATGATAGGCTAAACTCAAACGTAATTTAGTCCCCATTCCTTCATGTAAGCTTTGCCAAAACCTCGATGTAAACCTTGGATCTCTATCAGATATGATGCTAGAAGGTACACCGTGAAGTCTCACTATTTCACCAATGTATACTTGGGTCAACTTTTCCATTGGATACTTGATATTGATTGGCAAAAAGTGTGCAGACTTCGTAAGCAAATCAACAATGACCCAAATAGAATTATATCCTTTTCCTGTCTTTGGCAACGCTGTAACGAAATCCATAGTAATACTATCCCATTTCCATTCTGGAATAGTTAGGGGCTGTAACATGCCTGTTGGTCGTTAGTGTTCAACTTTTGTTTTTTGACATACTAGACAAGATGCTACGTACTCAGCAACATCTCTCTTCATTCTAGGCCACCAAAACAAATGTTTCAGATCTTGATACATCTTGGTCATCCCAGGATGTATACTCAATTTGCTAGTATGTGCTTCATCAAGAACCAACTTCCTCAACTCTAGATCATCAGGTACACAAACTTTGCCTTCAAATCTTAGAATACCATCGTGTCCTTCCTGAACTGTTGACACAATATCTCGCTTCATCAGCTCCTTTTCCGTTTGTAGAAACTCATCATCCTTATGCTTCTCTCTGATTTCTTCCATTAAATAATTTATGATTGTAACCTTGTTTAAATAAATCTTTCTAGGCGCCAATTCCATGGACACCCACGAATTTCAGAATTATTCTATTAATTATTCCTCCTTAATCATCATCGCAGAAACACTAAGCATCTTTCTGCTTAAAGCATCTGCACAACATTCGCTTTCCCAGGGTGGTATTGAAGTTGAAAGTCATAATCCTTTAAGAATTCCAACCACCTTCTCTGCCGCATGTTCAATTCCTTCTGATCAAACAAATATTTTAAACTTTTATGATCGCTGAAGACATTGAACGTAGCTCCATACAAAAAGTGCCTCCAAATATTCAGCGCAAAACAACTGCAGCTAACTCCAAGTCATGTGTTGGATAATTCCTTTCATGAACCTTTAACTATCTAGAAGCATATGCTACAACATTTTTGTTCTGTATCAGCACATATCCTAACCCTTGATATGAAGCATCACAGTATACCTCAAAAGATTCATTCAGATCTGGTAGAATCAGCACTGGTGCAGTAGTTAACTTCTTTCTTCAACTCTTGGAAACTCTCTTCACACTTATTCATCCAATCAAAAGCGTGGTTCTTCCTCATAAGTTATGTAAGAGATCTGGCGATCTTAGAAAAACCTTCAATAAATCTTCGGTAATATTCAGCTAACCCAACAAAACTCTGGATCTCTGTCACAATCTTTAGTCTTTCCTATTGAATAACCGTTTCCACCTTGGCTGGATCCACTACAATTCCATCCTTAGAAATTACATGACCCAAAAACTGAACTTCATATAACCAAAATTCGCATTTAGACAACTTCGTGTACAACCTCTTCTCTTTCAAAATCTAAAGAACTATACTGAGATGTTCAGCATGCTCTTCCTAATTTCTAGAGTAGATCAGAATGTCATCGATAAAAACAACGACAAACTGGTCTAGGTATGGATGAAAGATCCTATTCATGTAATCCATGAATATAGCAGGAGCTTTTATCACACCAAACAGCATTACAAGATATTCATAATGACCGTAACGCGTCCGAAAAGCTCTTAGGTTTATCCTCTACCTTGACAAGAATTTGATGATATCCTGATCGTAGATCTATCTTGGAGAAAATAGTTACCCCCTTCATTTGGTCCTTCAGATCATCAATTCTTGGAAGTGGATATTTATTCTTTATCATGACTTTGTTCAGCTAGTGGTAGTCGACACATAAACGTGAAGTTCCATCCTTCTTCTTGACTAACAGCACTGGAGCTCCCCAGGGTGAAACACTAGTTCTCACAAACTATTTTTCTAACTCCTCTAATTGCTTCTTTAACTCTGCCAACTCCGATGGTGACATACGATACGGTACAATCGATATGGGACCCGCTCCTGGTACAAGATCTATAGTAAACTCTATCTCTCTTTCTGATGGTAATCCAGGTACGTTATCAAGAAAAACTTCAAGAAACTCGTTCACGACAGAAATAGCGTTCACATCCTTCTCACTCTTGACTTCTAAGGAAGATAGCAGCATGTATCCTTAGGCTCCACCCCTCAATGAAGATTCGACTTGTTTGGCAGTTACAAATCCAGAAACCTCATTAGGAAAAACTAAGGTCTTTCTAGAACAATCTAATAGGATATGGTTAGAAGATAACCAATCCATCCCTAAGATTATATCGATATCAACAAGAGGTAAACAAATCAAATTAACAGAAAAGACTTAATTTTTTATAGTAATAGAACAATTCAGGCATATTTTTATAGTACTAACTGGTTTGGCAGTAAGTGTGGAAACAATCAATTGAAAATCCAAAGTAGACACATGCAATCCCAACCGATCCACACAGTCATATGCAATAAATGAATGAGTTGCACCCGAATCATATAGTACAGCTAAAAGATTACTTGAGATGACACATTCTCCCTGAATAAGATTTTCAGACTGGGAGGCCTCAGCTCCACTCATTGTATAAACTCTTCATCTAGCTTGAGGCTTCACAACACGAACATTGCTCACCGTAGGCTCCATCTTCGCTTGATCATAATCTTTAGAGACATGACCAGGCTTACCGCATCTGAAACAAATTATACCTCTAATTGAGCAATCTCTCGTCATGTGACCCTTCCCGCACTTCAGACATTTTATTGGCAGTGCTGCAGTCTGATTGAATTGATTTCCACTTGGACCACCTCCAAGAGATTGCTGATGTTGTTGTTGCTGTTGGCTTTCAGAGGGTTGAGAATACGGTTTCCTTTGAAATCGATTGTTGTTATTGTTGCCTCCTCTTTGGAACTAGTCGGTCCAAAGTTGCAGTTTCTAGTGTCCCTTGATGACTCCAACCCTTCCAATCCACAACATATGTCCATCAGTGTTGAAAACTGATTCACATGCATTGATATAACTCCCTTCTTCAACTCAAATCGTAAACTTTCTTCAAATTTACGGCACTTCCAAACCTCGTCTGGTTGGATTTGGAGGTACCTTGAGAACTTAGACAAGCTCTCGAACTTTGCCGCATAATCACTGACAGCCATTCCACCTTGACGTAAACCCAAAAACTCCATCTCCTTTGTGTGCCTCGCACTTTCCAAAAAATATTTCTCTAGAAATACTTCATAGAACAGCTCCCACATGATTACTCTCCCTTCAGCTATTAGCATCCTTCAAGTGGCTTTCCACCAATTCTCGCCATCACCCATTAGCATGAACGTAGCATACATCACTCTACGATCATCTGCGCATCTTATCGCTTCAAAGATCTTCTCCAGTACTTGGATCCATAAATCTGCTTTCTCAGGGTCAGACTCGCCTCTAAAACGTGGCAGATTGTTCCGACGAAATTCTGACAAATGCTAAACTTCTGCGTTAGCTTCTTGCTGTTTCATAGCTCGTTGATTTTGTTGAGCAATCACTTTAGCCATTCTCTGCATTGCTTCAACAGCAGCAGTCATTTGGTGGTTGTCTTGTTCCACATTCATACGTGCACCTCTACCACGAGACATAGCTTTCTTCACAAACAATTAAACAAAGTCCAATGAATGTCAGATGTCATCTTTTGGAAATCAAACTCAGAGAATTTCACAACACAAGCAAAACAGACCTAACCACAAAACCTAAAAGACTCTAACCGAGGCTCTGATACCAACTAGTGTAACACCCACTGTAGGGTATCATATTTAAGACTAATCCTAATAGAACTTTTCCAAGTTGTAAAAGAATTAATTTTATAAAAACGTCAATTTTAAAATTTTGTTTACGGAATAAAATCAAATAAATAAACTGAGTTAAAGCATAAGTAAAGATTGTAGTGAACACACCAAACCATATATACATATATTACAAACTTTGTCCAAATAATTTACATAAGTACAATCCAGTTCTAAAAGTAAAATACATACTTGTTTCAAAAGTAAAGTACAAACATTCTAACCAAACAATACTTTAAAAAAAACCTAAGGATTTGGTTCCTTAGAAGGATCCTCCTTTTCCTCTACATTATAATCGAAGGACCCAGGTGGATACAGACGCCTCATGGGTGTTCTTGCCGATGATACAACAGTATTCTCTTGGGTTGTGTAGACAGACATAATTTCACCCCAGATTTCATGAATGGGTATCATGAATTCCAAACGCACAGTAGCATGTTGGGCCAACACGGAAATCCCATTCAGGGTTCCACTCAAACTCATAGTCAAATCCCCGGTGTAAACAAACCTCTCATTATTATAGTCAAACATCCAGGTGTTAGAGCCTCATAGCCTATGCTTGAGTGAAAACTGTTATTATAGGTGAATTTCACTAAAGGTAAGAATTCATCCCAACTCCCTTATTGTTCTAACACACAAGCCCTCAGCAGATCTTTCAGTGACTGTATAGTTCTTTCTGTTTGTCCATCAGTCTACGAATGATGATAGGCTGAACTCAAACGTAATTTAGTCCCCATTGCTTCATGTAAGCTTTGCCAAAACCTCGATGTAAACCTTGGATCTCTATCGGATATGATGCTAGAAGGTACACCGTGAAGTCTCACTATTTCACCAATGTATACCTGGGTCAACTTTTCCATTGGATACTTGATATTGATTGGCAAAAAGTGTGCAGACTTCATAAGCTAATCAACAATGACCCAAATAGAATCATATCTTTTTCCTGTCTTTGGCAACGCTGTAACGAAATCCATAGCAATACTATCTCATTTCCATTCTGGAATAGTTAGGGGCTGTAACATGCTTGTTGGTCGTTAGTGTTCAACTTTTGTTTTTTGACATACTACACAAGATGCTACGTACTCAGCAACATCTCTCTTCATTCTAGGCCACCAAAACAAACGTTTCAGATCTTGATACATCTTGGTCATCCCAGGATGTATACTCAATTTGCTAGTATGTGCTTCATTAAGAACCAACTTCCTCAACTCTAGATCATCAGGTACACAAACTTTGCCTTCAATTCTTAGAATACCATCGTGTCCTTCCTGAACCGTTGACACAATATCTCGCTTCATCAGCTCCTTTTCCGTTTGTAGAAACTCATCATCCTTGTGCTTCTCTCTGATTTCTTCCATTAAATCATTTATGATTGTAACCTTGTTTAAATAAATCTTTCCAGGAGCCAATTCCATGGACACCCACGAATTTCAGAATTATTCTATTAATTCTTCCTCCTTAATCATCATCGCAGAAACACTAAGCATCTTTCTGCTTAAAGCATCTACACGACATTCGCTTTCCCATGGTGGTATTGAAGTTGAAAGTCATAATCCTTTAAGAATTCCAACCACCTTCTCTGCCGCATGTTCAATTCCTTCTGATCAAACAAATATTTTAAACTTTTATGATCGGCTGAAGACATTGAACGTAGCTCCATACAAAAAGTGCCTCCAAATATTCAGCGCAAAACAATTGCAGCTAACTCCAAGTCATGTGTTGGATAATTCCTTTCATGAACCTTTAACTATCTAGAAGCATATGCTACAACATTTTTGTTCTGTATCAGCACACATCCTAACCCTTGATATGAAGCATCATAGTATACCTCAAAAGATTCATTCATATCTGGTAGAATCAGCACTGGTGCAGTAGTTAACTTCTTTCTTCAACTCTTGGAAACTCTCTTCACACTTATTCATCCAATCAAAAGCGTGGTTCTTCCTCATAAGTTGCGTAAGAGATCTGGCGATCTTAGAAAAACCTTCAATAAATCTTCGGTAATATTCAGCTAACCCAACAAAACTCTGGATCTCTGTCACAATCTTTAGTCTTTCCTATTGAATAACCGTTTCCACCTTGGCTGGATCCACTACAATTCCATCCTTAGAAATTACATGACCCAAAAACTGAACTTCATATAACCAAAATTCGCATTTAGACAACTTCGTGTACAACCTCTTCTCTTTCAAAATCTAAAGAATTATACTGAGATGTTCAGCATGCTCTTCCTGATTTCTAGAGTAGATCAGAATGTCATCGATAAAAACAACGACAAACTGGTCTAGGTATGGATGAAAGATCCTATTCATGTAATCCACGAATATAGCAGGAGCTTTTATCACACCAAACAGCATTACAAGATATTCATAATGACCGTAACGCGTCCGAAAAGCTCTTAGGTTTATCCTCTACCTTGACAAGAATTTGATGATATCCTGATCGTAGATCTATCTTGGAGAAAATAGTTACCCCCTTCATTTGGTCCTTCAGATCATTAATTCTTGGAAGTGGATATTTATTCTTTATCATGACTTTGTTCAGCTAGTGGTAGTTGACACATAAACGTGAAGTTCCATCCTTCTTCTTGACTAACAGCACTGGAGCTCCCCAGGGTGAAACACTAGTTCTCACAAACTATTTTTCTAACTCCTCTAATTGCTTCTTTAACTCTGCCAACTCCGATGGTGACATACGATACGGTACAATCGATATGGGACCCGCTCCTAGTACAAGATCTATAGTAAACTCTATCTCTCTTTCTGATGGTAATCCAGGTACGTTATCAAGAAAAACTTCAAGAAACTCGTTCACGACAGAAATAGCGTTCACATCCTTCTCACTCTTGACTTCTAAGGAAGATAGCAGCATGTATCCTTAGGCTCCACCCCTCAATGAAGATTCGACTTGTTTGGCAGTTACAAATCCAGAAACCTCATTAGGAAAAACTAAGGTCTTTCTAGAACAATCTAATAGGATATGGTTAGAAGATAACCAATCCATCCCTAAGATTATATTGATATCAACAAGAGGTAAACAAATCAAATTAACAGAAAAGACTTAATTTTTTATAGTAATAGAACAATTCAGGCATATTTTTATAGTACTAACTGGTTTGGCAGTAAGTGTGGAAACAATCAATTGAAAATCCAAAGTAGACACATGCAATCCCAACCGATCCACACAGTCATATGCAATAAATGAATGAGTTGCACCCGAATCATATAGTACAGCTAAAAGATTACTTGAGATGACACCTTCTCCCTGAATAAGATTTTCAGACTGGGAGGCCTCAGCTCCACTCATTGTATAAACTCTTCATCCAGCTTGCGGCTTCACAACACGAACATTGCTCACCGTAGGCTCCATCTTCGCTTGATCACAATCTTTAGAGACATGACCAGGCTTACCGCATCTGAAACAAATTATACCTCTAATTGAGCAATCTCTCGTCATGTGACCCTTCCCGCACTTCAGACATTTTATTGGCAGTGCTGCAGTCTGATTGAATTGATTTCCACTTGGACCACCTCCAAGAGATTGCTGATGTTGTTGTTGCTGTTGGCTTTTAGAGGGTCGAGAATACGGTTTCCTTTGAAATCGATTGTTGTTATTGTTGCCTCCTCTTTGGAACTAGTCGGTCCAAAGTTGCAGTTTCTAGTGTCCCTCGATGACTCCAACCCTTCCAATCCACAACATATGTCCATCAGTGTTGGAAACTGATTCACATGCATTGATATAACTCCCTTCTTCAACTCAAATGGTAAACCTTCTTCAAATTTACGGCACTTCCAAACCTCGTCTGGTTGGATTTGGAGGTACCTTGAGAACTTAGACAAGCTCTCGAACTTTGCCGCATAATCACTGACAGCCATTCCACCTTGACGTAAACCCAAAAACTCCATCTCCTTTGTGTGCCTCGCACTTTCCAAAAAACATTTCTCTAGAAATACTTCATAGAACAGCTCCCACATGATTACTCTCCCTTCAGCTATTAGCATCCTTCAAGTGGCTTTCCACCAATTCTCGCCATCACCCATTAGCATGAACGTAGCATACATCACTCTACGATCATCTGCGCATCTTATCGCTTCAAAGATCTTCTCCAGTACTTGGATCCATAAATCTGCTTTCTCAGGGTCAGACTCGCCTCTAAAACGTGGCGATTGTTCCGACGAAATTCTCGACAAATGCTAAACTTCTGCGTTAGCTTCTTGCTGTTTCATAGCTCGTTGATTTTGTTGAGCAATCACTTTAGCCATTCTCTGCATTGCTTCAACAGCAGCAGTCATTTGGTGGTTGTCTTGTTCCACATTCATACGTGCACCTCTACCACGAGACATAGCTTTCTTCACAAACAATTAAACAAAGTCCAATGAAAGTCAGATGTCATCTTTTGGAAATCAAACTCAGAGAATTTCACAACACAAGCAAAACAGACCTAACCACAAAACCTAAAAGACTCTAACCGAGGCTCTGATACCAACTAGTGTAACACCCACTGTAGGGTATCATATTTAAGACTAATCCTAATAGAACTTTTCCAAGTTGTAAAAGAATTAATTTTATAAAAACGTCAATTTTAAAATTTTGTTTGCGGAATAAAATCAAATAAATAAACAGAATTAAAGCATAAGTAAAGATTGTAGTGAACACACCAAACCATATATACATATATTACAAACTTTGTCCAAATAATTTACATAAGTACAATCCAGTTCTAAAAGTAAAATACATACTTGTTTCAAAAGTAAAGTACAAACATTCTAACCAAACAATACTCTAAAACAAACCTAAGGATTTGGTTCCTCAGAAGGATCCTCCTCTTCCTCTACATTATCATCGAAGGACCCAGGTGGATACAGACACCTCATGGGTGTTCTTGCCGATGATACAACAGTATTCTCTTGGGTTGTGTAGACAGACATAATTCCACCCCAGAGTTCACGAATGGGTATCGTGAATTCCAGACGCACAGTAGCATGTTGGGCCAACACGGAAATCTCGTTCAGGGTTCCACTCAAACTCATAGTCAAATCCCCGGTGTAAACAAACCTCTCATTATTATAGTCAAACATCTAAGTGTCAGTTCTGTCGTGGAACTGAACCCTGACAAAACCTAAGACTTGTCGCCTTGCCGCCATAACCAAAACACAAACAGTTACTGATAACGTGCAGAATTATCAGTGTCTTCGTCTCCTCAGTCTTCATTAAACATGCACAGATAAACAGATACAATACAATAACGAGGCGAGATCTCCTACATCAATACTAGTAGCGCAGTAAAGGAAACGACAGTAAATAAACAAAGTATAATATCAAGACAATAAATCATGTTATCATATCACGGATAATAAATCATATAATCATGGATCATATAATTATAAATATCATGTTATTATGTTGACCCACTTTGCATATGCATACAGACCAATTCCTACTCCATGGAACTAAACACAGTTTTGGAGAGAAGATCTAGAAGACATGTCTGTCACTCAGCTGCCGTGACCAAAAGTGCTATAATATATCAATTTTGTCAAAAATGCACATCAGGCATTGGACAAGACATTCTACGCCAGATCACGTTATAGGACAGTGTCTCGGTCCGAATTATCGGTGTGTTTGCATTGGTCTGCCTCACGGACAGAAGAGCTACCAACTGTCCATTGCGAGGTACCCGCACCCCGATGCCCCCAAGGTCAACAAGTGACCTACACTTGTCTACTTGCACCCGCGCTTAGATTTAATTCATCTCCTAGGCATACAACTTTAACTAAACAAGCGAATATGCTTTTCTATGCATGATATATGATTCAAACACACATACCATTATTATTTTTATAGTACCTCATATATCCTCACCTTTCCTTGGTGGTATCAATATTCAACACAACTGGGCCCACCATAACTGCTCGACAACAAACTGCTATTTACGCTTAATCGCGTAGCGATATTGTTGCGTTTCCACAACCGCAGAGCATTTTTCTTATGTTTTTAAATTGCGTAAGGATTTTCCAACATTCTCTAAATCGCATAAATATTTTATTGCATTTTATCAACCACATATCCTAAAATTACTGTTTTTAAGTTACGTAAATATTTTTTGACTTATTTTCAATTACATAAAATATTTCTAACATATTTTAAGTTCAAATGAGATTTTCCTCATTTAATACCAAAAATTGACTTTATTTTCATTATTTACATAATAGCCCTTCTTTAACTAATAATGGCAATATAGTCCCTCCATAAATAATATTTGTAATATAATCCCTCCTTAAATAATATTTACAATATAGTCCCTCCAAAATTTAGTATTTCTACTATTTCCCAAAAAATTACGTTTCTTTAATTTACTTGAGATATTACAGCTCAAAATTTCCTAACGCGCTTCAAAACCCAGAGGGTGAGCTATACTTTAATAAATTTTAAGTATTCAATTTTATTTCACTACATAACTTAATTAGGCCAATTTTAGTTCTAAAAATTAAATTACTTTCATTTTAAATTCCTAAATTTACCAAATTAAGTTCTTACTATTAAAACACCTAAGTTTACACTTAGTAAAATAATTTTAAATCTTGATCATCACAAATTGGCGTGTTGGCCGAATTCCCATTGTATTTTGAAATTCATATTTAAATCATTTTCTAACACTTTAATTCTTATAAACTCATTTAATTAAATTTCTTATCACAAATTCCCTTAATCCTCATTTAGGAAAATAATTTAGGACTCTTGGTCCCCTTTGTGGTGATGAGGCTATATGCCTCTAGGCTCTTTGGGGCATTCATACAATTTTTTCAACATGTTGTTCACATCCTAAATTACACATAAATTTGCATGCTTTCCAATGCATACATACAAGCATATTATCAAAGCTATAATCATACCAACACACATGCAAACATATTTTCAAAACCATAAGCATAACAAGCACAAACAAAGAGAGATTAAACAAGCTAGTGAATAAATCCTTATGGATTTTTCACCACAAACAACCCATTTCCTCTCCACAAACAACCCATTTCCTCACCACCAACACATAGTTGATGAGGTTAATCTCCCTCTTACCTCAAGGGAGACAAAAACTTCAAGTTCCTCCTTCCTCTTGAATTCGTGAGCTTCAAACAAAAATCCCTAAAAATCTTAAACAAATTCTAAAGTCATAAACAAAGTTTAAGAACAAAGAACCATGGATCAATCATGGTCTAGAAAATCAAAAATCCAACTTAGGATCGAAGAATCAAAAGATTACCTTTGGAGTAGTAAACTAAAGCTTGGTTTTTGATGCACTTATAGTAGGATTTTGATAAAATTCTCTAAAGGAAAGATGTCTAGAATGATGTTTGGTTTTAGAAAGTATGAAGAGATGAAATTATAGAAGTGTGGAAGTGGGTTTAGAGGGTGGAGGCCGTGAGCTTCAAAGTGTAACATCCTGGGACTGCCTACAGGATTGACGAGTGTCTCCACAAACCAACACAGGTCTTTTCAGTGTACTTTGTCCTCACTCACACACATCCTAGGAAACTTCTCAGGAGGTCACCCATCCCATAATTGCTCCAGGTCAAGCATGCTTAGCCATGGAGTTCTTCTGTTCTAGGCTCCTGAAAAGAAGTTGCAACTTGTTGATATGGCTACGCCAAATCAATTCCTTTAAGCCATCGTCAACTATGCAGTCCCATACCTGCACAGTCTCTAAATCCTTCTCATTATGGTGCATATTCAGTTCATTCATGCGACCCTTTGCCTAGAAGCATGCCAGAAACCGCTGCTTGTCTGTGCTTCATTGCACTAGCGATCACTCCCTGCCCACGTCGGCCCTGGGACACACATGCCCACTAACTTCCACTTGGTTCATCCCCGAACCACACCATATTGGGAGAGGTTTCGTCTCTGATACCATCAGAGAGCTTAACCATGGAGCAATTATGGGATGAGTGACCTCCTTGGAAGTTTCCTAGGATGCATGTGAGTGAGGACAAAGCACGCTAAAAAGACCCGTGTTAGTTTGTGGAGACACTCATCAATTCTGCAGGTAGTCCCGAGACGTTACACAAAATGGGAAGAAGAAGTGAGTTTTTTGGTGTTCTTGAATATTGAGAGAAAAGATAAAAGCTTGATATGATAAAGTGTGAATAAATGAAGATGGATAGCTATTATTGAAGTGCATGGCCATGTAGTTAGTGTATAGGAGAAATCATTGTTTATTCATGGTAATAAAATATCACATGCATTTTCACATGGCCTATGTCACTTGGTGTCATCAATTGGTCATTTAGATGAACCTAGAACATGGTAGAAAGGCCTTCATGACTGTGTGGCTCTAGGAGAAAGGAAACTAAATTAGTTCCATTCTAATTCCCTAGTTACACCTTAATTAGATAGTTAATTCACTTAGCTAACTAAGTTAGGTATTCTAGTTATATATTAACTAATTAGTTACTTGCTTAAGTCATTATATATGTCATGCTTAAGTCATGTTTCTAAACAACTTAGATATTTATTTAATAACTAGCTTCTAAGTATTTAGTAACTAAGTTAGTTCATTTAGTTACTAATCAAGCTATTAGAGTAACTTAATTAGCTTATCTAGTTACTTAGTAACTAGTCCAACCATTTTTGCTGATCATTTCCTATTAGTCTAGAAAAGTCCAACCACTAATGTTGACCCATTTCTATTGGTTCATTTTAAAATAAGTTTTAGAAATTATTCTCAGTCTATTTTTTGACAAATAAAATATACCAAATCCATTACTCGGTAACAGGAACTGCTGTTAATAAAATAACAGATATTTTTCCATGAAATATTTTTATTTCTCAGATAAATTCTAAAAATTAAAAGATTAGTTTTTGTGTCTCTCAGATTCAGGTTTAGTAAGATCGTCCATCTCCGAATAAATCAAATAAGATTTTTCCCGGCCCGAAAATTATTATTTTCCTGACTCGGAGCAAATCTCACACAACGATGAAAAACAATCTCAGAACAGTCAAAATAATTTTTTGTAACACAGAAAACACAAAATAGTATAATTTAAGCATTACTATCAAATAGCAAAATTTGGGGTGTTACAATAGCAGGCTGATGCAAGTACTCATTTATCTTTAGCTCAGGGAAACTGTGATTAACATGGAGAAGATGCAAATGGTTTTGATGTCGACAAACAAGAAAGCATGGGAATACAATGATCAAGTCACAAGAAACGTAAGCTTAGCATATAGGCTATAGAACTAGTGTAAAGGTATTCTAGTGATTCACCTCAAGCTCAAATGACCTCCTTAAAATGAATTTGCAAAATGGTTTTTCAAGTAAGATTCAAAAATGCTTTTATGCAACAAATGCTTTGAAATCTTATATTCACCTTCAAGCAAGTTCCATGCATATGTCAAAATTAAGACAAGCCTCTTAGAACTTTCCAATTCCTTTTGACATGCACAAAACTGTCTCTGTTCTTGTTAGGATTCAAATTTCTAAGGCTCCTAACCGATTAGGACCATCTCCTAACCGGTTAGCTTGCTCAGAAAATGGCTTGCCTCGTGTTTCTTTCAAATGCCTAACCGATTAGGCAAATAGCCTAACTTGTTATTCACAAACTCAGAAGCCAAAAACGTGTTGGCCTAACCGATTAGGTAGAAGACCTAACCGGTTAGTCTCACTTCCAGAAGCCAAAATTGTTTTGTCCTAACCGATTAGGCAAATAGCCTAACCGGTTATTCACAAACTCAGAAGCCAAAAACGTGTTGGCCTAACCGATTAGATAGAAGACCTAACCGGTTATTCATCAACTCATAACCCACGTTGGTAATATCCTAACCGATTAGGACATATTCCTAACCGGTTATCTATCAAATTAGAACACTTTTCCTTCAGCCTAAATGACCCCTAACCGGTTAGAACACTTGGCTAACCGGTTAGCCTAAGTTCTGGAAAAATATGCGTAAGAAGCTCGTAACGGCTATATTGCAGAGCATTAATTGCTCACAACCACCTCCAACGGCATTTAATAGCACTTACCTATATATTTGGAAGTTGGGCTTGTTTAGGAGGTTAGAAAAACTGAACCAACTATTCTGAAAAATCCCTATTGAGCTTCAAACAAGTTTTTCTCATCATTTTACTAAATCCTCTGTTTTGAGCTTGAGTTTGTGTGAATCCTAAATATCATAGTGCTTCAATTTGTAATACTTGCTCTTGAGAGAGTTTCATCCATTTAAATCTTATTCAATCTATTTAGAGAGGGTGAGGTATCCCTTTGAAAATAGAGGCTCAAGCACTAGGGTGAGGTATCCCATTGTGTTGAGTGCTCAAGGTTGTAGTGGTTATCAAGCACCCATTGAAGCTTGAAGATATAGTGAAAAATCTCAAGTTGATTGCTTGGGGACTGGACGTAGATCACAAGTGGATTGGTGATCGAACCAGGATAAATCGCTGTGTTTGCTCTCTCTAAACCCTTCTCTTTACATTAAGCACTGTTTCATTGAATATCTTGAATATTGTTCTTCTTGATTGTTGCATTTATTAGTAAAAGTAGTTATTCTATTTATCCAATTAGTTCTAATCATCAAATAGCTTCAACGAAAAATTGTTTATCAACTGAATTGCGAAAGATTTGTGAACTTGACTTGCATACTCAATTCACCCCCCTCTTGAGTACTGAGGCCACTTGGTAACAAGTGGTATCAGAGCTAGACTCTTGTATAAAGAGCTTAGCAGCTTCAAGAGAAGTGATGGCTTCAAATGGTTTTTCAAATGAAGGTTCTTCTATAAATAGGCCTCCCTATTTCAATGGGGATGGTTATGCTTATTGGAAAGAAAGAATAAAAATTTTCATTGAAGCTATTGACTTAGATGTGTGGGACGCCGTTGAAAATGGTGCTTTTGTCCCAACACAAACTAAAGATGGTGTGACAATTAATACACCTAGAAGTGATTGGACCGATGATGATAAAAAGAAGGTTCAATACAATTTGAGAGCCAAGAACATCATCACCACATCCTTGGGGTATGATGAATTCTTTAGGGTGTCAAATTGTAAGACCGCAAAAGAAATGTGGGATACCCTACAAGTAACTCATTGAGGTACTAGTGAGGTAAAACGGTCTCGAATAAACACTCTTACTCATGAATATGAATTGTTTAGAATGAATCAAGGTGAGAGTATTCAAGATATGCAAAAGAGATTTACTCATATTGTTAATCATCTCATCTCATTGGGAAAGACATTTCCTAATGAGGATCTTATTAACAAAGTCTTGAGATGTCTAAGCAGGAATTGACAACCCAAGGTAACGGCGATTGCGGAATCAAGAGATTTATCAACCATGTCTCTAGCCACCCTATTCGGAAAACTTCAAGAGCATGAGTTGGAACTAAATAGGCTCAATCAAAATGAAGAGCATGACAAAAAGAAGAAGGGAATTGCACTCAAGGCCACCTCTTCCATACTTGAAGATGATGATGAAGATGGTGAAGAGGATGCTGAAAATATTGAGCTAAGTGAGGAGAATCTTAGTCTCCTTGTGAGAAAATTTGGAAGATTCTTGAAGAAAAAGGGATTTCAAAAAAGACCACCGTTTCCTCAAAAGAAAGCATATCACAAAGGAGAAGGATCCTCTACTCCTCCAAAATGCTATGAATGCGGAAAACCGGGGCATGTAATATCCCGAAAATTCTTTATTTCATTATAAACGATCATTTTATAATGTTTATAATTTTTAGAAATTTTTGTGGATTTTTCTGAAAATGATGAATATTTTAATATATTCTTCGTTTTACGTGTACACTGAGCAGAGCCGGGGAAACTAGAATATTTTCCTTGAGGCTGGTAAACTTTGAACTGTCAACGTGTCAACGGGGGATCTTACTAAACCCGAGGCCAGGCACAGTTTGCGGGGTTTACATTTTTTTTGAGGTTTTATCTGTTAAATAAAATTTCGGTATCATAAAATCATCTGATGAATAATAATATTTTATTTTCATCAATTATAAATTTTATTCACTGAGAAAATAATTTCACAGTATAATTAATCATCTGTCAGATGTATTTAATTTGGAGACAAGCTTACTATGTACTTTATCGAGGAGCGCGCGAAGCTTCCCAAGGAAGCTTCCTCCAACCATTATTTTTATCATTTCTCTCTCCTCCCAAATTTGTGCTGCACGTTTGAAATTAAGAGGGTCTAATTCATTTCTTTTCCTCACATTTCCTCTCCTCCCAAATACGCTGCTACTATTCACTCATCTTCTCTCTTCTCTTTCATCCTACAGCAGCAACAACACCACCCACACCTCCATTTTGTTCTTCAAACCGTCCCAATCTTAGCACCATTTCGTGATTGAAGAACCACCATCATTGAGGAAATCAGCTTCAAGGTTCTGCCATTTCCTCCATCTTCATTCTCCTACGTCTTTGAAGCTTAAAGGTTGGAGCTTTAAGGTAAAGCTCTTAGCTTTTTCTCCTTCTCTTCTCTTTTTCGTAAACCACTGTCATTTTGATGACAATGGGTATCCATTTCAATATTAGGATTCTGATTCTTGCAAGTTTAAATCTTTAAGGAATTCCTGGAAGCTGGAAATGAAATTTTGACAAAAAAGAAGCCACCTTTCTTTGTGCTTCTTCCAGGTAAAAGGAAGACACTCCTCCTCAACCTCTTTTAGCATTTAGGAACGTTGTTTGTGATTGGTACTGTGATTCATCTCTATTTGTATGCTGCTGGTGATGTATATGTATATGCTATTTGATTGTTGTGTGATTTGATATATATATCTGGAACGTATAATCTAAAAGGAACGCTGTCGGGCTGGCTCTCGGATGGCCACGCCTTGAGACTAAAATTTTGGGATTATTGGTGAGAAGTGGTAATGACTTGGGTTTCTGACCATTAAGTGCAATGTCAAAACCTGTTGTGTAGGAACCCCTGGCCAAACCCGTCGAATGTGATGCCCGTCGAATTTGATTCCTGGTCATTTATTGCATTATCAAAATCTGTCGAGTATGAACTTTTGGCCAAACCCGTCGAATGTGATGTCATGATCACTTAGTAAAGTCAAAACCTGTCGAGTATGAACTCCTGGCCAAACCCGTCGAATGTGATGTCATGATCACTTAGTAAAGTCAAAACCTGTCGAGTATGAACTTCTGGCCAAACCCATCGAATGTGATGTCTTGATCATTTAGTAAAGTCAAAACCTATCGAGTATGAACCCCTGGCCATGCCCGTCAAATTTTGATTCCTGGTCATTAGTGCAATATCAAAAACCGTCGAGTATGAACTCCTAACCACTTAGGAGAGAAACTCCTCCAATGCAAAATCCGTCGAATTTGAATGACCACATCCGTCGAGTGAAATATTCGTCGAGTTAGAATGCCAATACCCATTGAGAGACATACCTGTCGAGTGGATCTTCTGTCCATTTATCAGAAGCTTCCTAAAGTTAATATTCAGCAAGTAGAACGTCAAGACCCGTCGAATTAGAGTTCTGACCACAGTGTTTTCGTCGGTTCGACACTTGGGAGATTTCTCCAACGTCGACACCCACATCCGTCGAAATTGGACTTCTATTGACCTTCTGGAAAAATTCGACAGTTCTGACCTCTGTTCGACAGAACCCCCATCCAACAGAAATTGGTTTTTATCCAATCTTGTTATAAAATGTTCTCCCATTTTTCATCCTTCTGCCATGTTAGTCTTCGTCGAATGACAGCCTCAATTTTCCACTAAATGCATAGTATCCATCGAATTCACAACTATGGTTTATCACCCCATACCTAGCAATTAAATCTGTGACGTTATTGGTGATTCTGGCCATGTATCTTCCTGGATTCAAAACCCTTGGATTAATAAAAGTACATAAATCATAAATGATTGGATGATTATAGATTAAGTAGGGATTCATAAATAGAGAAGAACATGAGTATGGGTGAGCTTTTGAGGCACATAATGAATTTAATGGTTGACTTTTATCATGACTATGAATGAAAATTGTGAATGTCCTTAAAATGTACTATTGGATTGTTGTATACCTGCGAATGGGATCAAATCTTGTGATAAATGATATGACATGCATGTGAAGCATGATGGGCCTAGTTGGTCATGAGGAGTATGATTGTGTCATGCATTGAACAAAAAGAAAGAGATTGTCCGTTGGACTTGGTTAAGGCCAGTAGCCTAGGAGTTGAACTTACACCTTTGTGCGGGTGCGAATAGACAAGTGTAGGTTACTTGTTGACCTTGGGGGCGTCAGGGTGCGGGTACCTCACAATGGGCAGCTGGTAGCTCTCTGTCTGTGGGGCAGACCGATGCAAACACATTGACGATCCGGACCGAGACGCTGTCCTATGTCGAGATCTGTGTAGAATGTCTTGTAAAATGCCATGTTGTACAAAAAGATAAATTGAGAATTTTTAGCACTTGAGGGACTGGGCAGCCAAGAATACAGACATACCTCTTGATCATTCCCTCCGACTGTTTTGTGTCTAGCTCCATGGAGTAGGATTTTGGTTATTGAGGGCAAGTGTGCATAGTGAGTCCATGAATCATCTGGCATGCATTGTTATTATAATTGGAACTGTTGTACCTCTGATATATCTATATGTATACGACCGCCTGGAACTGTTTAGTTGATCATAATTGCTATTGAATGTTTATTACCATTATTGCTGTTATAAATGCTATGTGGGCGCTTTGCGCCGTTTTGGTTTCTCGATGCTATGATTGGTAATGATGGTAGGATGTCTTACCTCTTCTATGTCTCTCCACTTCGGTTTTGTCCGTGTACTACGTTCTATAGAAGACAACTGCAAGGAACCGAAAGCCCTCGACTTCCTTGGTTTTTGGCCTCATCTCGACTGAGCGGCTGCAGAAGCGCATGGAGCCACGCACGCAAAGATTTTTGGGAGATATGCGCCTGACCTTCTTGGGAGGGCCAGAGTGCTGGTACATCAACTATGGTTCTTAGCGTTGCGTCTATACGAGGGATGTGTCGTTATCTCTAGCCTGGAGGCATCACGAGCCGCCTGTCTTCACCTGCTGTATTAGTTTACGTCTGGAGTTTCAGCTACCGATACGCAAGATGTGGGGTGACCGTTATTTCACTCTGCGGGAAGACTCTTTTCGCTCCACTGCTCGGGCCCCGTCCCGTGACTCTGCGATTCCTATAGTGATTTCCTCCGACGAAGAAGATTCTGAGGAAGATCCCGAAGAAGTTCCTGAGGACGACCCCGAAGAGGATCCTGAAGAGGACCCTGACTCGATTTCTCCTCACTTGAGGGACTGACTTTACTTGTAGCTACTGAGGGCTACCAGTATTTTATTTTGGGGGCCTGATGTTTTGTCTGTAATGGGCTGTATATTCTGATACCATAGGGATATGTATGTAAAATCCTTTGGGGGCAGGTATAGTTTTGCTTTTTGTTATGCCAGGCTTTGTAACTAAACAGTTGATTACAGTTGATAATTATATATATATATGAATGAAATATTGATTTCCTATATATGTCTCGTCACCGTGGATATTGATTATCGTTAACGTAAATGTAAAGAAAAAAAAATATACTTGCTAATTTACTTAACCAGCTACAATTGAGTAAATGTATATATTATTAGAATGAACCGGGTCTTAACTCACATAAAATTTTATTTCTGCATTGTAATTGAAAGTGAGATGTTCCCTTGGCATTTAAAAAGGGGCGTCACAGGGCACATGAAAATGGAGTGTCCTATATATCTCAAAAAGACAGAGAAATTTGAGAAAAGGCCCTCCAAGGAAAAGAAAGGAAGAAGAGTATACATAGCTTGGGAGGACAATGATTTAAGCTCTTCTGACGATTCGGAGAATGAAGAAGCTCATCTTTGCCTCATGGCTCAAGGAGAAGAAAGTGGAGAAAGTGACACCGAGGTAACCTCTTCTAACCTAGAACCTCCACCTTCTTATGATGAATTACAAGATGCCTTTCAAGAATTGCATGATGAATCTTTGAGGCTCACAAAAATGATTTTGTCTTCCGATAAAACAATCTCCCTATTGACAAAGAAAGTTTCTACTTTAACTAAGGAGATAAATGAACTTAAAATCCAAAATGAGACCTTAGGACAAATAGATGCTAATTCATTATGTATGACTTGTTGTTCACATGATAATGCATCCATATCATTACCTTGTTCATCATGTAAAGCTTTTGAAAAAGAAATTGAAGACTTGAACAACATTCTTGCAAAATTCACTTTTGGAAGAGACAACTTGAATATGTTGTTAGGAAGACAAAAATGTGTTTTTCAAAAAGCTGGCTTGGGCTTTAATCCAAACAACCATCAAAAGTCTTATAAGAACTTCTTTGTTTCCTCAAAAACTTCAAGTAGTCCCTTCATCAAATGTTTTCATTGTGGTAGGAAAGGACATAGTGCATCAACTTGCAATGCTAGAAAGAACATAAACAATAAAGTTGGAATAAAAAGAGTTTGGGTTCCTAAATGTACCATGCCTAACTCTAACACACAAGGACCCAAGACAATTTGGGTACCAAAAGTTAAAACATGAATGTGTGTTGTAGGTGTGCTTGAAGACCAAGAACTCAAATTGGTATCTTGATAGTGGTTGCTCCAAGCACATGACCGGTGATGGCTCCAAGTTCTCCTCCTTTATACACAAGAAACATGGTCATGTCACATATGGTGACAACAACAAAGGGAAGATTCTTAGAATTGGCAAAGTTGGTAAGATTCCTTCATCATCTATTGACAATGTTTTACTTGTTGAAGGACTCAAACATAACTTGCTTAGTATTAGTCAATTATGTGATAAAGGCAATAGAGTAATATTTGATTCTTCTTGTTGCATAATTGAGGGAAAGGATGATAAGCAAGTTAAATTTGTTGGTCATAGGGTCAATAATATATATATGATTAATCTAGATAATATCTCCTCAAATGATGCTAAGTGCTTTATGAGTAAAGAAAATGATTCATGGTTATGGCATAGAAGAATTGCTCACATTCACATGGATCACTTAAACAAATTAGTTTCTAAAGAACAAGTAATTGGTCTTCCAAAGCTCAAATTTGAAAAAGACAAACTTTGTGATGCATGTCAAAAGGGAAAACAAGTAAAGGTCTCTTTTAAAGCTAAAAACATAGTTTCAACTTCTAGACCTTTACAACTTTTGCACATGGATCTTTTTAGTCCCTCTAGAACTATGAGCTTTGGAGGGAATTACTATGCATTAGTGATTGTGGATGATTTTTCTAGGTTTACATGGACATTATTCTTGGCCCACAAAAATGATGCTTTTCAATCATTTAGAAAACTTGCCAAAGTTATCCAAAACGAAAAAGGTTTTTGTATTGCATCCATAAGAAGTGACCATGGTGGTGAATTTGAAAATCATGATTTTGAAACTTTTTGTGATGAACATGGCATTGAGCATAATTTTTCTGCCCCTAGAACACCACAACAAAATGGTGTTGTAGAAAGGAAAAATCGATCTTTAGAGGAAATGGCAAGAACTATGCTCAATGAGGCCAACCTTCCTAAGTACTTTTGGGCGGATGCAGTTAACACCGCTTGTTATGTTATGAATAGAGCCTTAATAAGGCCAATTTTAAAGAAAATCCTATATGAACTGTACAAAGGAAGGAAACCAAATGTGTCACATTTTCATGTCTTTGGATGTAAATGCTTTATTTTGAATAATGGAAAAGATAACTTGGGGAAGTTTGATGCAAAATCTGATGAGAGAATATTCATTAGTTATTCTATTCATAGTAAGGCCTTTAGAGTCTATAACAAACGAACTATGACCATAGAAGAGTCCATACATGTTGCATTTGATGAAACTAACCCAAATGAGTCGAGAAAGGAGCTTGTTGATGATGTTGCAGAAATCTTGGAAAAGACTCACTTGGAAAATCAAGAGAAAGATCCCAAGAAGGAAGAAGAGAGACTCCTTGATCACCCATGACAAGAAGATTCAGAAATCTTGGATCTACCCAAGGAATGGAGGACTTCAAGATATCATCCTCTCAACAGGGTGATAGGTGATGTATCAAAAGGGGTAATCACTTGAAACTCACTTAGAAATGCATGCAATCACCTAGCTTTTGTCTCTCAAGTTGAACCTAAAGACATAAATGAGGCTATTAATGATGAACATTGGATCTTGGCCATGCAAGAAGAACTAAACTAATTTGAGAGAAATCAAGTTTGGGAATTAGTTCCAAGGCCCAATGATCATCCTATAATTGGCACCAAATGGGTCTTTAGGAACAAACTTGATGAAACAGGCTTAATAATAAGAAACAAAGCTAGGCTTGTAGCTAAGGGTTATAATCAAGAAGAAGGCATAGATTATGAAGAAACTTACGCTCCCGTAGCTAGATTAGAGGCCATTAGAATGTTACTTGCATATGCTTGCATCATGGATTTCAAACTCTATCAAATGGATGTCAAAAGTGCCTTTTTAAATGGTTTTATACAAGAAGAGGTGTATGTAGAACAACCTCCTGGTTTTGAGGACTTTGAAATGCCCAACCATGTTTTTAAACTGAAAAAGGCCTTGTATGTCTTGAAACAAGCTCCTAGAGCTTGGTATGAAAGGTTGAGCAAATTTCTTTTAGAAAAAGGTTTTTCTAGAGGCAAGGTTGACACTGCCCTTTTCATAAAATATAAAATGCATGACATACTTCTAGTTCAAATCTATGTGGATGACATTATATTTGGAGCTATTAACAACTCTTTTTGTAAAGAATTTTCAAATATTATGCAAAGCGAGTTTAAGATGTCCATGATGAGTGAACTCAACTTCTTCCTTGGTCTCCAAATCAAGCAAGCAAGAGAAGGAACGTTCATAAGCCAATCCAAGTATTGCAAGGAGCTACTCAAAAAGTTTTGAATGGACAATGCCAAGCATATGGCTACTCCTATGGGCACCTCTTGCTATTTGGACAAGGATGAAGGAGGTAAATCAGTAGAAATTACGAAATATAGAGGTATGATTGGCTCACTCCTTTATCTTACTGCAAGTAGGCCTGATATAATGTTTAGTGTATGCATGTGTGCTAGATATCAAGCTAATCCTAAGGAATCACACCTAAGTGCTTGTTAAAAGAATAATGAAATATCTAATAGGCACATCACAAATGGGTTTATGGTACCCTAAAGGTGCCTCATGTAGTCTTATTGATATTCAGATTCGATTTTGCTTGGATGCAAAATGGATCGAAAGAGCACTAGTGGAACATGCCACTTGCTTGGAAGCTCACTAGTTTCTTGGCATAGCAAGAAACAAAATAGTGTGGCATTATCTACAGCTGAAGCTGAATATGTTGCAGTTGGGAGTTATTGTTCTCAAATCCTTTGGATGAAATAACAACTCTTGGACTATGGTCTTGAACTTGATCATATCCCCATAAGATGTGATAATACTAGTGCAATTAACTTGTCAAAAAATCCCATTTTGCATTCTAGAACTAAACATAATGAAATAAGACATCATTTCATTAGAGATCATGTTCAAAAGGGTAATTGCATACTTGAATTTGTTGAAACAACTAAGCAACTTGCTGATATTTTCACCAAACCCCTAGCAAAAGAAGCATTTTTCTATATTAGAAATGAACTTGGTATATTGGATCAATCATGCATCAATTAACAATTGCTGCATAATTTCTAAATTCCTCATTATATTTGAATCCAATACTGACTTGAGCGTCGGAGTGTCCCCTTACTTTGTTTTGCAGGAGCTGAGTTCATGCTTAAGTCCCCCAAATTTGAAAGCTCAAAAGTTCCTACTGATATTGGGAGAAATGTGTTCAAAATGAACTTCAAGTGTTTTTGGAATACTAGAAGTGAAATCAAATTGCTCCTACTGATGCATGTCAAGAATTATTCCCATAAGTTTGTTGTAATGCTATCAGTGGAATAATCAAGTAGAAGAAGAACAATATGGTTACATATGGGACTTGGAAGTGCCTTGGAACACTGAGGGATTCTCTGTCATGGCCTAATAATCGGTTAGGCATAACTCCTAACCTAACCCTGCGTTTGGGAACCAAATGGTGCGTTCGACTTAGCACAATAACCGGTTACCCAATTTCCCTAACCGGTTATTGGATATCTCAAGGGCTATTTTCCTAATAGCCCTAACCTAGGTTACTCACAATCCCCAACCTAAGTTAGGCACTCCAATTAAAAGCCCCTCCAAAGAGCGTGTTCCCTCCATTCACGCCCCTCTACTTTCATCTTCATCCTCGTTCTCTCAAAGCTATCACACACCCACTTCCTCACCTTCATTCCTCACCTTTAATCCACACCAAATTCGGTCTTCCAACCCCATCTCTCTCACATTCCATCATCCCCCATCATTATTCTCCCATTAAACCCCCCAATCTCCCTCTCACTCTCACTCTCCACCACCGTGCCCTAAGCCTCCATTTCCACAATGGCCAGTAGCTCTTCATTCCCCAAAAGAACACGCACAAAAAACCCTAATGTCCCAAAAGAAACAAACCCTGCTGCCACTGATCCAGATTTTTCAGTTGCTCTGAACCTTGGGAGATACTTCACTGATCCTGCTCAGATGAAGAAGTATCAATTGGAATTCCATGCAAGGCGTCTCATCTCACCAAAATGGATAGACTGGGAGTTTTTCATCCAAGAAGGCTTCACTCCTCTCACTGAACTTCTTGAGTTCCATGGGTTGAGAACCCTTGTCACCACAAATCCAGGGTATTTCTATCTTGAACCCACTAAAGTGTTCTTCTGCAATTTATCTATTAAAGGTGGATCTTTAATTTCTGAAGTTAAGAAGCATAAGATTGTGGTGAATCCTAGTGAGTGGGTGCCTTTGTTTGATCTTCCCTACTCTGGTGAAAAGCTCAGACTGGAAAACCATGGTAAGTGGGAAAATTATAAGAGAGATGATGCTGCAATGGGCATGATTTAGCCTGGAGTTCCAATGCCAAAAGGAACTTTCACTACCGGGCTCCTGAAGATACATGATCGTCTTCTTCATTTCATCGTCACTCACATTCTCGCACCAAGGGCAAGTAATTATGCCCTGGTTGAAGAGGAAGACATCTTTCTGATGTGGCTGCTAAAGGAACGCATCAAGATCAACTGGCCTTTCTACATTATACACACCATGATGAAAGCTAAAAACAAGGCAGTCATGGATCTTCCATATGCTCTTCTGGTCGCTCGAATCTTAGACCATCATAAGGTTCCATTATTGGACGATGGCATTGTAAACACTGCCGGGCCTCATAAATTTGATCTTGCATCTCTTAATAGAATGCACATGAAAAAGGTCAATGGTGAATGGACTTATGGCCAAGCACGATTGGGAGGAGCGCCACCAGAAGAATTTCCTGTTGACACAGCTGATGTCCCTATGGAGGAGGCACCGGATATGAGTAGTGTCTCTGAATCCACCAGTGAAGCTCGCATTCTCGCAGCCATCGCGGATCTGCGCACCTACCAAGAACATAGCAACACAGTTATCTTTGATCGATTAAGTGCCATGGAGGACCGCTTGGACAGGATCGAGCGTCCGCTTCCAAGACCCGAGAACCCTGGGGCTTAGGCATGGACTCTATGTCTCTCATGATTGTGCTACTGCACTTTTGAACTCTATTTTTTTTTATTCTGCTTTATTATCTTTTTTTTTTGAACATGTTGGGAGAATTATTTAGTATGATGCTCTAATTCCTGTTTATCATGATAATTGCTTATCTTTAGCTCATTTTGGTAATCCTGATAGTGATCTTAAACTCTTGTTATGAATCTTGGACATATAAACCTTGGTATGCCTGTTAGTGCGTTTCTGTATGGTATGATTGCTTATAAGTTACTGGAAAATGCTGAATCTTATTAATCAGTTTCTGTTGTGCATGGTTGGTTTTGAATACCCTAGGTTACTGATTTTCTTTTTGATTATGCCAAAAGGGGGAGAAGGATAAAAGTCTTGGATAAGAGTCTTTCTATTTATTGAGAAAAGTAACTAAATGTGCATGTGTAATGAAAATGAATTTGTGAATTGTCTGTAAATTAATGGTCCTGGAATTCCAAAACAAAGGGGGAGCTGTGCATCTCTGATTTAAGCACCTCTTGAACAAAAGAGGGGGAGTAAGTCTCCAAATTCTATTATGAATTCCAATTATCGTTTGAACTAACTCTTTTCTCAATAAGTGTTTGTCATCATCAAAAAGGGGGAGAATGTGATTAACATGGAGAAGATGCAAATGGTTTTGATGTCGACAAACAAGAAAGCATGGGAATACAATGATCAAGTCACAAGAAACGCAAGCTTAGCATATAGGCTATAGAACTAGTGTAAAGGTATTCTAGTGATTCACCTCAAGCTCAAATGACCTCCTTAAAATGTATTTGCAAAATGGTTTTTCAAGTAAGATTCAAAAATGCCTTTATGCAACAAATGCTTTGAAATCTTATATTCACCTTCAAGCAAGTTCCATGCATATGTCAAAATTAAGACAAGCCTCTTAGAACTTTCCAACTCCTTTTGACATGCACAAAACTGTCTCTGTTCTTGTTAGGATTCAAATTTCTAAGGCTCTTAACCGATTAGGACCATCTCCTAATCGGTTAGCTTGCTCAGAAAATGGCTTGCCTCGTGTTTCTTTCAAATGCCTAACCGATTAGGCAAGGTTCCTAACCGGTTATCTTATAAGTCAGAAGCCAAAATTGTTTTGTCCTAATCGATTAGGCAAATAGCCTAACCGGTTATTCACAAACTCAGAAGCCAAAAACATGTTGGCCTAACCGATTAGGTAGAAGACCTAACCGGTTAGTCTCACTTCCAGAAGCCAAAATTGTTTTGTCCTAACCGATTAGGCAAATAGCCTAACCGGTTATTCACAAACTCAGAAGCCAAAAACGTGTTGGCCTAACCGATTAGATAGAAGACCTAACCGGTTATTCATCAACTCAGAACCCACGTTGGTAATATCTTAACCGATTAGGACATATTCCTAACCGGTTATCTATCAAATTAGAACACTTCTCCTTCACCTAAATGACCCCTAACCGGTTAGAACACTTGGCTAACCTAAGTTAGCCTAAGTTCTCGGGAAAAATATGCGAAGCTTGTAACGGCTATATTGCGAGCATTAATTGCTCACAACCACCTCCAACGGCATTTAATAGCACTTACCTATATATTTGGAAGTTGGGCTTGTTTAGAGGTTAGAAAAACTGAACCAACTATTCTCAAAAAATCCCTATTGAGTTTCAAACAAGTTTTTCTCATCATTTTACTAAATCCTCTGTTTTGAGCTTGAGTTTGTGTGAATCCTAAATATCATAGTGCTTCAATTTGTAATACTTGCTCTTGAGAGAGTTTCATCCATTTAAATCTTATTCAATCTATTTAGAGAGGGTGAGGTATCCCTTTGAAAATAGAGGCTCAAGCACTAGGGTGAGGTATCCCATTGTGTTGAGTGCTCAAGGTTGTAGTGGTTATCAAGCACCCATTGAAGCTTGAAGATATAGTGAAAAATCTCAAGTTGATTGCTTGGGGACTGGACGTAGATCACAAGTGGATTGGTGATCGAACCAGGATAAATCGCTGTGTTTGCTCTCTCTAAACCCTTCTCTTTACATTAAGCACTGTTTCATTGAATATCTTGAATATTGTTCTTCTTGATTGTTGCATTTATTAGTAAAAGTAGTTATTCCATTTATCCAGTTAGTTCTAATCATCAAATAGCTTCAACGAAAAATTGTTTATCAACCGAATTGCAAAAGATTTGCGAACTTAACTTACATACTCAATTCACTCCCCCTCTTGAGTACTGAGGCCACTTGGTAATAGAAACATTACTCAAGAACGAGCAAAGATTGACAAGTTTTCAAAATCTTTGGAGACTAGTCAAACCAAAAATCACCTAGTTGTTGAAAAGATTACGAAAAGTTCAATAGTTTCTACCAAAGTTGAATGCAATGGGAACAAAACCAAAGCAATTCAAGCTAACCTAAAGCAATCTTGGCTTGAGTCAATAGTTTGCCTAGCTTCATTATCTAAATAATTATTATATTTTTTACTCCCTTTAGCTTTCAGTACTTAGCATGTACTTATTGAAAAAATGTCGATGTATCAACTTTTGCAACATTAATTTTAGATGGACTTGCTTTCATGATGTTGAAACCATCCCATTACATAAAATATCTAGAACATAACATCTAATTGCATTCTTGAACATGTTTCCTTTTAGAGCCCATGCTTTTTTGACAAATTTTCAAAAAGTAGTAATCATGGCCTAGGTTAACGCTAGCAGTGTGAGGTCCCCTAGCTCATATTGTCCACGTAGCTTACTCAAATGAACTAAGATAAGCCATAGTTAATCACAATTCTATTTTTCCTTCTTGTTTAATTAGTTTCTAGTTTATTAAATAAACCTTAAACTTAGTTATTTAACTCTCATGGTGAGCTAGGACAAAGGCCTTATAAGTTCTTAATTTTCCATTTACACTTTGCATTGAAATTCTTTAATTATACTCCAACAATCCTTCAAGGTAGAACTATCTAACTAATTAAATTGGCAGTGAAAGCATACACAATCTATCAATTAAGCACAACACATTGTATATATATCCATATCATAATATTTTGACATGCATCAGTATATGCGAATCACAACCCATTATGGGTATATATGTCTAAGTCAAGTTAACAAAGCTAAGTTAGCATATACAACCCAAAGATGACACCTATGCACTATATACAATATATACATATCAAAAGAAAAAGGCTTTATCTAACTATGCCCTAGATGCACATTGATGCGGTATTTAAAAGTTAAGTTGCAAAACCAAGTACATGTTATTTCAAGTAATAAATTCTCGATGAGTCTGAGGTCGAACCACAGAGACTTGATAAAGAAAAATTAATTAAGGTAAAGTAAATATTTTGTCACAACAAATAAAAAGATTTACCTGGGTTAGGAGATCCACTCTTGGTAAATAAAATAAGAACAATATTAATTCTTTTTATAACTCAATTAGAATTCACACATAACGAAGGTTTCAATCAAAAAATACATCATTCAAAGTTTATTAAAAATTATATACATAATTATATTATGTCTCTTTTAATCATCTATTAACACCACCACTCATAAATGGGATCAAGTATTCATTGTGCCAAAATCTTGTCTACAACAAATCAAGATCTCCATTTTACAAGGTGAGTTTCTAACACCAACACTTGTAAATGGGTTCAAGCATTTATTGTGCCAATCTATTGTCTACAACAAATCAAGAACTCCATTTTACAAGGAGGGTTTCTAAATTGATTGAAAACAAAATATAACACGTATAATGACCACTTGAAAATATATCATTTAAGCACAAGAAATAAATAAATATAACCTTATTTCATTACTAAGAGCTTCATCCTTTCACCTAAGTAAAATGACACTTAGTTACTCATAGACAAGAAAAAAGGAAGCGAGAAGAAGAAGAAGAAGAATATAACTTCAATTTAGAACAAAGGAAAACTACAACAACATAATAGCATGATCTTGGCCTCTAGGACCAAGACTCCTAAATGAGCAGTCAATGGTGTATTTTATAGAGGATTAGGGATATAAAATGACAAGGGGGCTGATTAGTGAGTGGGTGGATGAGTGAAAAATGAGTGAAAAATGCCAAATGACTTTTGATGAGTGAAAAATTATGGAGATTCTTTGTCTCCCAAAATAATTTAGCTCTAAAGGCATTGCATTCATCATTTTCTCACCAAGTGGTCTTCATGAAATTGTAGGCCTGGATATTAGCTTTCAAATGCCGTTGGTTTTAGTCCAAAAGCATTCCTACAACTCAAGATATGGTCTGATTACTGCATACTCCTCAGGCCCAATGACAGCTCCTTTGTTCTGAATTCTAAGCCCAATATGACCCATTAGACCTCAGATACTGGAAAAGTATTCAACATGAAAGTTGTATATTTGGGTCTTAGCTATCAACCAACAAAATTTCAGCCTATGTGACATCTTATATCCCAAGCTATGTCATGAACAGTACACATAAGTCAAGTTGTCAGGATCAGCACCCTAGTTCTTACTTCAACTCCAATTTAAGTTATTCAAATGTGTGATTTGGCATTTGAGGTCTTCATGAAAGTTGTAAGGAATTGTCTTAGCTTTCCTACAAGACTAGAATCACATCAATCATATATTTACAACTCAAATTATAGCCATTTTACTGAACACTGCCAAAAAGATAAATTTAGGCTAATTCATGCAATAATTCTTTTAATGATCCAATAAGGTTCAATATCATAAAATGTGTCATAACCAACTTAATTAAGCCCATTTGAACCTTAAGAAACCTAGTGAGAGGTTTATAAAATGTATAAAATACAGTGTTATCACACATATCAAAATAGAAATCCTTCCCTAGCCTCAACTAACTACTAGGGAGTCACTACGATTCTCACAGTAACAATAATCTGGAAGGTGAAGGTGCCTGTCTTGGGTGAGTACACCCATCCTCCATCAGCCTGGTATAATATAAAAACTAGAGGTATCCATTCTACGAAGACGGCTAGTCAGATTCTAGAACACCAAGGAAAATGAGGTGAGAATTCTAGAAATTCCCAAAATAAGATACGTTTAAAATAGAAAACTCACATGATGGTTCCAGTCGTATTAGGTTATAATTCAATCTAAGTGTCATGCTGAGTAAAATATTCATCAATACCTAATATAGAAAATCATTTTGTTTAGAGAAAAGCTTTATGCAATCCTAGCAATATTATCTCAGAACAAAATAACATACATAGTTAGGATGAATACAAATGAATATACATAATGGATACAAATGCGGTGTGCACATGATAGTCACTCAAGCAATTATTTCTTTGCTTTAAATATCTTTTATGCTTAATCCCCTTCCCTAAAAATGAGGCTAGATACTTCCCACATATATCGGAGACCTTGAGGATGCCCTATGGGCCTTGCACCTCCTGTGGATATTTCTGGTGAAAGTCTATGCATGAGACGTGAGCTTACTCCTTAGCCTTACTTTTTCTTGCCATCACATAATGTTATCTTGGCAAACTACTTCTTTGTCTACTTGGGATGAGCATGTCTTTTCATACAGTGTCTCATGATCATTTTTAATGCATGAAACACTTATGCAATTTTCTCAAAATCATGGTAATGCATTAATTTGCAACATTATGTTATTATGATCATAAGCAATGCATATGTATCATCATCATATCAAACAACTCATAAATATATGAGATAGCTAACTATTGAAATAAGCATTTGCTAACATTGTGAATCCATATGATAAGTGAAATCCGCAAGTGTACGATTTTATCGTCAAGTAATAAAAGATCGAATCCATAAGGACTGTGTCTATGAATACTAATTAATTAATTAATTCAATTAAATTAAACAAAAGGGATAAAATTGTTAAGAGATAAGAATGTAGTAACCAAGCATTTAAATAAATAATATTAGAGTGTAAAATTGAGAACAAAAATAGTAAGTTGTTAAGAAAGGTTTCAAATGCAAGAAAGTTTCCAAGATTGGGGTAACCATAATGATACAAGACAAATCCTAATTAACAACCATTTTTATTAAAATTAAAATTCAATTGAAGGTGAATTACCCTAAATTAGTTAATGTTCTTTCTCAAGAGACAAGAACTGTGCCCAATTAAACCAATTCCTACTCTCGTGGTAATTGAATTTAAATTGAACTCATTACGCTTTATGGTAATTCATTTAATCCTCGAAAGGCTAAACCTACTCTCGTGATTTAGACCTTAAGTTCAATTATTATGGTTCCAACATCTAGGTTCACTTCTCAGTACATTCCTAGATATCTATGAGATGCAAATATGTGGCCAGCAAATTCACATGAATAAGCGCAATAAGGATTGAATCAAAGAACATTCAAGATTAATAAAAGGGGTAAACAAAGTCAATTAATCATCATCAATGTATCAAAGGGCATTGCCCAATATTAGAAACAAAGAGAACTACTTAGACATGGAGAAGAAGAAACAAGAAAACATATTCAAGAACATCCAAACCCGTAATCAAAGAGAGAAGAGAGGAGAAAGATCCAGATTAAGAGCCTCCAAGTGTGCCTCCTTAAACTAAATTGGAACCCTCAAAATTGTATTCAGAACATCTATTTATACCCCTAGGGTTTCAACTGGTCCCAGCCTATCAAAAGAAATAAAAACAAAACTTAAAAACTGACTCAGACTGCGATCCACGGCCGTGGATCTTGCTGCCTGAATTCCACAGCCGTGGATCATTCCACGGCCAGGACGTGGAACTCTTTGGAGTTTCTCTTTTGCTCCTTCAAGTTGTTGCTCGATCCATGGCCATGGAAAATTCCACAGGCAGGCCGTGGATCTATCTACAGTGAGCTTTTTGCCCCTGTTTGCTATCCGTAAAGCTCTAACTTCAACCATGCAAGCTTTCCACTCATTTCTAAGTCAATCTAACACCAATCCCGCACAACAACACGCAAACACCACAGTTATTCAAACTAAATGAAAAACAAATAAAAAGAGAAACTAAAATACCTAAAATGCCTAAAAATGCATGCAAAACAAGACCAAAATATGATGTTGTTTCACACACATCACCATACAACATAGAAATGAGTAATCTCATAATATCATCAATCTTCTCACGCAACATATTAGTAAACTACCATTTTCACATAGCAATATGATTGTATTATCCAATAGTAGGCTAACAACAATACTAGCTAGCTAGCAAATATTGATTTTAATAAGACAACTGTGGTTGGCTATGCTACAGTGAAGACAAGTTTTGATGATAAACAAACATAAAGATGATGAGAAGACTAAGTCCAAGAACTTCAAGACTAGCTTTAGGATTTAGAGTCTTTTTGTATGAAGATTGTTTGGATATTTCATTGTTTTACAAGATAAGATAAAAACACTTTTTCCCAAAACTAAAAATGATCTTGAAAATTAAAATATTTTGGTGTTTTTGAGCATCATCTGGGCCTTTTTCTATAAGTACTTACAAATGCCTTTTTAAAAGGGTTATTTGAATAAAGGTCTCTTTATTCGAATAAACTAAGCCCAAAAAACACTGTCTTTAATTTAGTTGTTTGAATAACTCAATAGTTATTTAAATAACATTTTCAAAATCCTGCTGAGCACCTCTGTTTTCATAAGTGCTATTCGAATAGCACCTTTTCTGTTCGAATAAAACATTTTCAGAAAGGCTTCTTTTCAATAAGTTATTTGAATAGCTCCAAAGTTATTCGAATAAACATGTTTCTCAAAAAATATTTTTAAAGCAGTGTTATTCGAATAACCTTCATGTTATTCGAATAATCCATATCAGAACTAGTTATTTGAAAATGTGTTATTCGAATAACACAAAAGTTATTCGAATAAACACTGCAACACCCCTCGATTTAATAACCACGGCACAATCGTCATTATGTCACGGTCACTAAATTTCGGCATGCTAACATTGTCAAATAACAAACTCTTACAAATAAATTAATACATTTCTCATATGAGGAAAATAGGAGCCACGAATGAATAGTTACATATACAACCAGTTAAAATATGAATTATAGAATGTACTCAATTTACAACCTTTAAGTCTGGATAATCACCTTAATGCATACACATACTCAAAATACACTTTACACAAGTGATGCAAAATAAAGTATAAACTACCCATACCCTATCTACAACTAAGGAGTTGGGCAATCCAACGAATCCCGAATGCGTGAGGCAATTCCGGGCTCACCAGTGTAGTGAAAAATACAGAATATGATCTTCAACCGCAGTCCTCTTTAGGGTCAAGGTCAGATCCTCAGCATGTTAAATACGTCTTGTCGGTCCAATCGACTCGCCAAGTCTTGACACCACCAGTGAACATAGTTTGAACGAATCAATAAAACTTTCTTCGCGACGACATCACCGAATACAGTGGGTCAAACCAAGAAAGTGTAAAAGAATCCAACCTCGTTCCCACTTACAGTCTTTAACCAAAGATTTACATAGAGCAAGAAAAGTACAAGAAAGAGGTAAGACATCCTACCATCATTACCAGTCATAGCATCAAGAAACCAAACGGCGCAAAGCGCCCACATAGTATTTCAAAAACATAGCATAGGCATTGAATAGCAGAAGTAAACAAATAAGCAGTTCCAAGCAGTTATATATATACAACAGTAAGACAGCAATTCCAATTATAATGACAATGTATGCCAGATAATTCATGGACTCATTATGCATATGTGCCCTCTGTTGGTGTATGCCCTAGTGGCCAATACATTTTGTTTATATTGACATACATTATATTATGCTATTTTTGATATATGAGGCATTTCATTTATTGTGTTCTTTTTGAT
Organism: Ormosia semicastrata; assembly: GCA_029884595.1. Classification (NCBI taxonomy): domain Eukaryota; kingdom Viridiplantae; phylum Streptophyta; class Magnoliopsida; order Fabales; family Fabaceae; genus Ormosia; species Ormosia semicastrata. The sequence goes on along the minus strand of JAQQTO010000047.1, from coordinate 19,008,944 downwards.
AGACATAATAAAGTCCTTAGAATAGTAAGTTTGATACCATAGGACATCAAGTGGATGACTTGATGGTGAGATCCTATTGGATAAAATACTATTCTTAAATGTCCCTAGTCAAGTATTATTATTAATTAGGACAACAATAATGCATTGAGACTAGTATGTGCGAAGATTGATGACCACATCTCACGGGTCATGGATATGAGATATCAAGTCTACACATGGATACATATTAGAGTAATGATGTATTGACGACACCGCCATGAGAACGCTTACGTGGATCATTACATGAGTGTCATAAGCGATTCTCATAGTGATAATGGTGTATGTGATTCTTTGACCAAAATCACTACGATTCCTACATGAGGAGTTGTGTGTTTTAAATGCCATCAAACGTCATCTGTAACAAGATGATTATAAAGTTGGTTATTAGACATATTGCGATGCATGTGAAGGAATGTGAGTGACCTAGATGGGATTTGTCCCTCCTACATAACAGAGTGATATCTTCGGGCCCCGATTGAGTGAGACTATAAAATACATGGCCATGCTCAAATGAGTCAATATGAGATATTGATCTCATTTGTTATTACTATGTCTACTCTGGAATCGAAAACCAAGATTGAATTAAACAAGGGTGACACGTTCCATGCCTTGTGTTCAATCTGGATATCTGGACAAAGGGACTAAACTACACTAAACATTGATCACGGATAGGTTATGTCAAATCACCGACATTCTCATTACTTGGGTAGCGGTGATGTGTTGCTAGATACCGCTCACTTTGTTTGTAATATTAAAGTGAGATTTTAATATTACTACCAACGTCATGAGAACCTGCAGGTCGCACACTTAGAACAGACTAAATTGGAGCAATAAGGATCCAAGTTGGACTCGGATTCAATTGTGGGCCTAACTCATGACAGATGGGTTTTAGGGTTGCACACTTACCTTGCTACTGCTCATACTCACTTAAGGCAGCCACTATTATAAATAGTACTTATTAAGGGGCTGCTATAGATGTTACATCACAACCCTAGCCGCACCTAAGAAAGTGAGTGAGAGACAAGTGAAAGGTTCTTCTCTTCTATTCGCAGCTAGCACCGCGAAACAGAGGCGTGACTCTTTTGCAAGTCCGTTCGTGTGGATACCGCGAAACATCGTCGCTATTACGGTGTTGGTGATTCACCTCGCTTGTGTTTATCACGCTTCAAGAGGTAAATTTAAAAAAAAACTCGATTATGGACTTTTTTGCATGGATCCTGTGGGAATCCTATTATTCCGCAGCGAGATATTTTGATCCGCAATTCCCAACAGAGGTATCAGAGCCACTTGCGAAACTATGATTCAGTTTTTCTGCTTTTCTTGTTATATGCGATAACATGATTCGTTGCTTTCCTTTCATAAAAGACATGATCTTTATATGTTATTTCTGAAATCGAAATAATGATGTATGAAACCGTGTTCTGTTTTATTTGTTGTTTACGAAACATGTTGATGTTTTTTAAACCATGAAGATGTTCATATAATTCTACGAAAACGGTTTTGAATGCTTTCTGTTTTTGCGTTTTTCTGATATCTATATATGTGATATGTATGATTCTGCGAAAACGGTTTTGAATGCTTTCTATTTTGCATTTTTCTGATATCTATATATGTGATATGTATGATTCTCCGAAAACGATTTTGAATGCTTTCTGTTTCTGTATTTTTCTGTATGAATGCGATATACACAGCAGCGCGACACAAGGTTTTGGAAACCTTGTTTCCGTTTTGCGACGGCTATGAAGCTTCCTCGTGACATGAAGTGTTCATGTCTTCACGAATTCTGGAAACCCTGTTTCTGGATAGGTGATGGCGGCTGTGAGTTACCCCTGCGGCATATGAAGCATTCATGTGTTTTGCGGGCCTTAGGGTTCAAATGTTGTTGCCCTAGCCGTCATGGAGGCAGAAGGGGTCCAACTTGAATTTTTCTCCAAGAAACCAGTGGTGGTATATGAGTGAAAAATTTTGGGCACTGCCCCGAACCCCATTGCGTGGTGTGTGATATTCGAAAGCGCGATATTCAAATCTTTGTTTTTATAATTCACAAAATAATAATGTGTTATTTCTTTGTGTTTATGTATTCTTAGAGATGCATGGTGCATGGTTATGGCCTTAGTCTTTATTTTATGCTATTTTGGTTATTTTAAATACGACTTGCGTGTCGTGCCTTTCTCTCTACATTCTGATTGTACATTCTCTTCTCATCTAACTCCCCTCGAATGTAAAAGAGGTTTCTATAATGTAATCATCATGTGGAGACAAGGAGATGGCATCAAGTGAGGACGTTGGTGGGAGACGCTTGGTGAAGCTGGCATTTTTAATGCTAATCTCTTAGAGGCCATAACTATGTCACATTTATTATTATATGCTTTATATGTATGAGATGCATGGATGATGTTTATGGTATGTTAAACAAGTTTAATAAATGGTGAGATCTAATAATAAAATTCCCTCAAAGAAAATATTAAGTCATTATGTGATGCCTTCCAATGCGTGGCACTCATCAAGACTAATATCGATTAAGTGTAGGTCTCCGCAAAGCAGGTGCCTTTATCTATATTAGTAAGATGCGATGGGATAAGAGTAATATCCAAATGCCAACCATTGGGTCTGACTTAACTAGGCCATTTCAATAGGATTGAAGGCTTAGAGGCATGAAGTTGGGCTTTGGTCCATTAGATGGACTTGAATAAGTGTTATTCACCTAACTATCCAAGAATTACATGTGATGTAATTGGAAAGTGTTTCCTATCTAAATAACTGAATTTTGGGTGATCAGCCAAAGCTGACTCAAAACTAGGTGAAATATGGATCTTGGCCTACTAGGAAATCTTATGATGGGATTTTCTGAGTCAATGCTGAGGGTCATTGACTTGAATAAAATAATGGGAGGCATATTTAATTAAAAGACCTCATTAAATATGTTTATGGCATGATACTTATATTTTGCATGTTTCTGTTAATAGATAACCATGGCAACAAACACATCGGGTACTTTATCATTGCGATCCGTCCTTGAGAAGGACAAGTTGTCTGGAACAAATTTTCTAGACTGGTACAGGAATTTGAGGATTGTCCTCAAGCAAGAGAAAAAGTTGTATGTTTTGGAACATACCTATTCCTGAGCCACCTGCTGCTAATGCCCCTAGAATTGAAAGAGATGCTTATAAGAAGCATAAAGATGATGCCTTGGACATTGGATGTCTAATGCTGGCCACCATGAACTCTGAGCTCCAAAAGCAACATGAGAACAAGGATGCATACGATATGATCGTACACCTTAAGAAGCTCTATCAAGAGCAGCCAGGCATGAGAGATTCGAGGTCTCTAAAGTACTTGTTTCAGTGCAAGCTGGTAGAAGGAAGCCCCGTTGGTGCTCATGTACTCAAGATGATTGGGTACATTGAAAACCTAGAGAGACCGGGTTTTCCTTTGGGCTAAGAGTTGGCCATCGACTTAGTCCCGCAATCGTTTCTTGGAAAGTTTCACCAATTTGTCATGAACTACAACATGAATGAGATTGACAAATCACTACCGTAGTGTTAGGCATGTTGAGAACTCGGCCGAGCGAACATCAACAAAGGTAAAGGGAAGGCCATAATGATGGTCCAAAAGAATAAGGGCAAGAAATAGCGTAAAAAAGCCCAAGGACAACGGAAGGGCAAGGGCAAGGACAAGTCCAAGCCTAGCACTTCTAGCTTGAAACCAGTGGGTGGAGTGGCTAAGGAAGGTACATGCTTCCATTGCGGTCGACCGGACATTGGAAGAGGAACTGTGCAAGTTCCCGGAGGAGCTCAAAAGAAGAAGGGAAGTGAGACTTCCACTTGGTATTTTTGTTATTGAAGTCAATTTATCTACTTCGCATCATGGGTATTAGATACTTTGGATGTGGATCTCACATTTGTGTAAATGTGCGGGATCTAAAGAGCAAGAGACCATTGACGAAGATGGCGAAGTCGACCTACGAGTTGGAAATGGAGCAAAAGTTGCTGCATTAGGCTGTAGGGACTTATTTATTATCGCTATTTCCCACTTGGGCTTGTAATAGAGTTAGAGAACTGCTATTTTGTGCTGCTATTAGTAGGAATATCATTTCTGTTTCTTGTTTGGACAAGAAAGGTTTTTCTTTTATAATAAAGGACAAGTGTTGTTCTATTTATATGAATGATATTTTTTATGGTAGTGCACAATTGAGTAATGGACTTTATGTACTTGATCTCGAAACGCCCATTTATAACATAAATACAAAGAGGTTTAAATCAAACGATCCGAACCCAACTTTTCTCTGGCATTGTCGTTTGGGCCACATAAATGAGAAACGCATCTCCAAACTCCATAAAGATGGATTCTTGGACTCATTTGATTTCGAATCATATGAGATATGTGAATCTTGTTTATTAGGGAAGATGACAAAGGCCCCGTTCACTGACAAGGTGAAAGGGCTAGTGATCTTTTAGGCCTTATACATAGTGATGTATGTGGGCCACTAAACACAAGTCGCTAGAGGTGGTTTTCAATACTTCATTACATTTACCGATGATTTCAGTAGATATGGATTTGTATATCTTATGAAGCACAAATCAGAATCCTTTGAAAAGTTCAAAGAGTTCAAGAATGAAGTACAAAACCAACTTGGCAAGAGTATTAAAATCCTTCGATCAGATCGAGGAGGAGAATACTTAAGCCAACAGTTTGATGATCATCTGAAAGAGTGTGAGATAATATCTCAACTCACTCCACCAGGAACACCACAATGGAATGGTGTCTCTGAAAGGAGGAACCGGACCTTGTTGGACATGTGGGAGATTTTGGTGTATGCCCTAGTGGCCAATACATTTTGTTTGTATTGACATGCATTATATTATGCTATTTTTGATATATGAGGCATTTCATTTATTGTGTTCTTTTTTGATAGACATAACAAAGTCCTTAGAATAGTAAGTTTGATACCATAGGACATCAAGTGGATGACTTGATGGTGAGATCCTATTGGATAAAATACTATTCTTAAATGTCCGTAGTCAAGTATTATTATTAATTAGGACAACAATAATGCATTGAGACTAGTATGTGCGAAGACTGATGACCACATCTCACGGGTCATGGATATGAGATATCAAGTCTACACATGGATACATATTAGAGTAATGATGTATTGGACAGACCCGCCATGAGAACGCTACGTGGATCGTTACGTGAGTATCATAAGCGATTCTCATAGTGATAATGGTGTATGTGGTTCTTTGACCTGAAATCACTACGATTCCTACATGAGGAGTTGTGTGTTTTAAATGCCATCAAACGTCATCTGTAACAAGATGATTATAAAATTGGTTATTAGACATATTGCGATGCATGTGGAGGAATGTGAGTGACCTAGATGGGATTTGTCCCTCCTACATAACAGGAGTGATATCTTCGGGCCCCCTGATTGAGTGAGACTATGAAATGCATGGCCATGCTCAAATGAGTCAATATGAGATATTGATCTCATTTGTTATTACTATGTCTACTCGGGAATCGAAAACGAAGATTGAATTAAACAAGGGTGACACGTTCCATGCCTTGTGTTCAATCTGGATATCTGGACGAAGGGACTAAACTACACGGAAACATTGATCACGGATAGGTTATGTCAAATCACTGACATTCTCATTACTTGGGTAGCAGTGATGTGTTGCTAGATACCGCTCACTGTTTGTAATATTAAAATGAGATTGTAATATTACTACCAATGTCATGAGAACCTGCAGGGTCGCACACTTAGAACAGACTAAATTGGAGCAATAAGGATCCAAGTTGGACTCGAATTCAATTGTGGGCCTAACTCATGACAGATGGGTTTTAGGGTTGCACAGCTTACCTTGCTACTGCTCATACTCACTTAAGGCAGCCACTATTATAAATAGTACTGTTAAGAGGGCTACTATAGATGTTACATCACAACCCTAGCCGCACCTAAGAAAGTGAGTGAGAGACAGTGAAAGGTTCTTCTTTCTATTCGCACCTAGCACCGCGAAACAGAGGCGTGACTCCTTTTGCAAGTCTGTTCGTGTGGATACCGCAGAAACATCGTCGCTATTACGGTGTTGGTGATTCACCTCGCTTATGTTTATCACGCTTCAAGAGGTAAATTTAAAAAAAAAACTCGGATTATGGACTTTTCGCATGGATCCTGTGTGGGAATCCTATTATTCCGCTGCGAGATATTTTGATCCACAATTCCCAACACCCTCAATAGTCAAAATCCTACTCCATGGAGCTAGACACAAAACAGTCAGAGAGAACGATTAGGAGGTATGTCTGTATTCTTGGCTGCCCAGGCCCTCAAGTGCTAAAATTCTCAAATTATCATTTTGTACATCATGGCATTTTACAAGACATTCTACACAGATCTCAACATAGGACAGCGTCTCGGTCCGGATCGTCAGTGTATTTGCATCGGTCTGCCCCACAGATAGAGAGCTACCAGTTGCCTATTGTGAGGTACCCGCACCCTGACGCCCCCAAGGTCAACAAGTAACCTACACTTGTCTATTCGCACCCGCACAAAGGTGTAAGTTCAACTCCTAGGCCACCAGCCTTAACCAAGTCCAACGGATAAACTCTTTCTTTTTTTGTTCAATGCATGACACAATCATACTCCTCATGACCAACTAGGCCCATCATGCTACAAATGCATGTCATATCGTTTATCAACAAGATCTGATCCCATTCACGGGTCTATAACAATCCAATAGTACATTTTAAGGATATCCACAATTTCCATTCATAGTTATGATAAGAGTCAACCATTAAATTCATTATGTGCCTCAAAAGCTCACCCATACTCATGTTCTTCCCTGTTTATGAATCCCTACTTAATCTCTAGTCATCCAATCATTTATGATTTATATGCTCTTATTAATCCAAGGGTTTTGAATCCAGGAAGATACATGGCCAGAATCACTAACAACGTCACAGATTCAATTGTTAGGTATTGGGGATAAACCATAGTTGTGAATTCGATGGAGACAATGCATTTAGTGGAAAATTGAGGCTGCCATTCGACGAAAACTAACATGGCAGAAGGATGAAAGATGAGAGAACATTTTATAACAAGATTGGATAAAACCCAGTTTCTGTCGGATAGAGGTTCTGTCAAGCAGAGATCAAAACTGTCGAATTTTTCCAGAAGGTCAACAGAAGTCCTATTTCGACGGATGTGGGTGTCGACGTTGGAGAAATCTCCCCAGTGTCGAATCGACGAAAAACTCTGTGGTCAGAACTCTAATTCGACGGATCTTGACATTCTACTCGACGAATATTAACTTTGGGAAGCTTCTGATAAATGGACAGAAGATCTACTCAACAGGTATGTCTCTCGATGGGTATTGGCATTCTAACTCGACGAATATGTCACTCGACGGATGTGGTCATTCAAATTTGACAGATTTTGCATTGGAGGAGTTTCTCTCCTAAGTGGCCAGGAGTTCTTACTCGACGGATTTTGATATTGGACTAAATGACCAGGAATCAAATTCGACGGGCATGGCCAGGGGTTCATACTCGACGGATTTTGACTTTACTAAGTGATCAAGACATCAGATTCGACGGGTTTGGCCAGGGGTTCATACTCGATGGATTTTGACTTTACTAAGTGATCAAGACATCACATTCGACGAGTTTGGCCAGGGGTTCATACTCGACGGATTTTGACTTTACTAAGTGATCAAGACATCATCGACGGGTTTGGCCAGGGGTTCATACTCGACGGATTTTGACATTGCACTTAATGGTCAGAAACTCAAGTTATTACCATTTCTCACCAATAATCCCAAAATTTTAGTCTCAAGGCGTGGCCATCCGAGAGCCAGCCCGACAGCGTTCCTTTTAGATTATACGTTCCAGTACACATAAATATATCAAAACACACAAAACAATCAACTAGCATATGTATACATCACCAGCAGCTTACAAACAGAAATGAATCTCAGTACCAATCACAAACAACGTCCCTAAATGCTAAAAGAGGTTGAGGAGGAGTGTCTTCCTCTTACCTTGGAGAAGCACAAAGAAAAGTGGCTCCTTTTTGGTCAGGATTTCGTTTCCAGCTTCCAGGAAATCCTTAAACATTTAAACTTGCAAGAATTAGAATCCTAATATTGAAATGGATACCCATTGTCATCAAAATGACAGTGGGTTACGAAAAGGAGAAGAGAGGGAGAAAAAGCTAAGAGCTTTACCTTAAAGCTCCAACCTTTAAGCTTCAAAGACGTAGGAGAATGAAGATGGAGGAAATGGCAGAACCTTGAAGCTGATTTCCTCAATGATGGTGGTTCTCCAATCACGAAATGGTGCAAAGATTGGGACGGTTTGAAGAACAAAATGGAGGTGTGGGTGGATGGTGTTGCTGTTGTAGGGTGAAAGAGAAGAGAGAAGATGAGTGAATAGTAGCTGCGTATTGGGAGGAGAGGAAATGTGAGAAAAGGAAATGAATTAGACCCCTCTTAATTTCAAACGTGCAGCACAAAATAGGAGGAGAGAGAAATGATAAAAATAATGGTTGGAGGAAGCTTCCTTGATAAGCTTCGCGCGCTCCTCGATAAAGCACATAGTAAGCTTGTCTCCAAATTAAATGCATCTGACAGATGATTTAATCACACTATTAGAATTATTTTCTCCGTGAATAAAAGTTACAGTTGATGAAAATAATATTTTATTATTCATCAGATGATTTTATGACACAGTGATTTTATTTATCAAATAAAATCTTAAAAAATGCAAACCTCGCAAACTGTGCTCGGCCCCGAGTTTAGTAAGATCCCCCGTCGACACGTTGATAGTTCAAGGTTTACCAGCCTTAGGGAAAATATTCTATTTTCCCGGCTCCACCCAGAGCACACGCAAAATGAAGAATATATTAAAATATTCATCGTTTCCAGAAAAATTTACAAAAATTCCTAAAAATCATTAATATTATAAAATGATTATTTAAAATGAAATAAATAATTTTCGGGATGTTACAACACTCCCCTTCTAAAAAGGAATTTCGTCCTCGAAATTCATCATATCTTAGGACAAACGCGACTGTGTTTCTTTCATTTTGTCTTCTAGTTCTCGTATTACATCTTCAGCTGCATCAATCCAAATCATTAGCAATAAGGTTGCTTCCTTCCACTTAGCATCTTATATAATCGAACAAAAACGTGTTGACGTCATAGGCCGATTAATAAAAGATTCTACGCCCTTTGAGTCTTCAGCCATCCAACAGCCAACTCTCCAAATAGCTGTTCATCACTGGGTGGCCCTATCGAGCTTATTCTCCTTGCTTATGGTAGTAGACAACTAAGCTTATCTTCTTCTTAAGGCATCCGCTACGACATTCGCCTCCTCTGGGACTATACCAAAATGGAAAAATCAAAATCTTTCGGAACTTCTAATCATCGTCTCTGTCTCATATCCAATTCATTCCAATAGGACAAAATACCTTTGGCTCCTAAGATTACTATAGGCATTGAGAATTTCTCCTTGTAGAAAATGCTTCCAGATCTTCAATGCAACTACAAAGCTAACTCTGAGTTGGTGTAAGGTAATCCTTCTCATGTATTCTCGATGGTCTTAAAGCGTACGTTACCATTCCTTCTATTCTGATCAAGCGCATGTTCTAAACTTCCAATGTGAAGCATCACTAGGCATCTCCAAAAAGTTCATTGGGATTTGGGCAGAATAATCTTTAGCGAAGAAATCGAATGTCTCTTTAATTCTTGAAAATCTTTCCTTATATGCACTAACCCTACAAACTTGACTCCAATGCATGAGTTAGACGAGAAGTATTGTCATTTTGAAGAATTCTGCAGTGAGTCTCCCGTACTATTCAGCTGATCCTTTAAAGTTACGAATTTGCAACATAGTCTTTGACCCGTCCCATTGAAGAACTGCTCTAACTTGCGACTGATCTCCAATAGTTCCTTCTTCTAAAGATCACTTGATTCAAAAGTTAAACTGCCTCAAACCGAAATTCGTACTTGAACAGCTTCTAGCGTAACTCCTCATTCTTTTTCTAAAATTACAGAACAACACGACAATTCTGTCTCAATAGGGAAGAAAGGTCTTGTTTGTGTAATCGATGAGTACTACCAAAGCGTTCATTACATGGAACGACATTACGAAATACCCATGGTGTTCACTACGTATCAGAGAAAGTTGCCTTGGAAATATACCCTTTTCTCAAATGATCTTAATGATAGTTGAGAACCCAAAATGATCTTGGAGAAAATAGCGGCGTCCTACAATTGATTTGCCAAATCATCTTTCCTTGATTCGAACAGATGTCTCATAGGGTAAGTTCTCATTTAACCATGCTACACTTAGCACATTGTTATAGTTCAGATTCGGGAACACATTTACTCAATCGAAGTATACTAGAAACGTTATACAGATTAGAAAGAAAAGTAGGAAAATCACTTGATTTACCACTGGACCTGCCTAATGAAGAGTATGATATGGTCCAATAAAACTTAGGAGTGAGTTTCATTGATTCACATCTAGGAAATTTCTGTCTCAAGAAGCACTAAGTTTCCATTGAAACCGAACGACGAGACCCGTTTAGTAAACGATCAATTTCTTACTGAGATCGAGCCGATTCATGAAGAAAGTAGATGATTGAATTGGAAAAGGGGTTCCACTTTCTAACAATAATAGGGTAGTTTTAAACAGACTTGTTGTAATGAGAGTAGACTTACAAACGAGAATAGTATCATTCGAGTCGAAAGGAAGTAAATATACAGACAACTCAATTCCAAAAACAAACTCTTAGAATTTCCTTGAAACATTTTCGACAGAATATGGCTGGAAGATAACCAATCCCATCGTTAACATTACATCTAGTTTGCAAAAGAAGTAAACAAATCAGATCAACAGAAAGATTCAGCCTTTAACAGGTCATAGGACAATTTAAACAACTTGGCTACCATCAACAAGTTCTTAGTAGCCAAAATAGAAATAACTTAGTCAAAAGATAACGAAGGTATGAGCATCGCTACTGGATTCATATATTCATACATCATAAAGAAATGGGTTACCCCTAGAATTATATAGTAAAATCATAGGGTCATCAGTTGTAGCACAAGCTCCCTCATTCAGGTCTTCAGTTTTGGATGTTTCTACTCCACTAGAGAAATTGACTTTCCTTTCTTTGTGAGATTGTGAAGTGTGTGTATTACCAAAAAGAGGCTTCGTCCTTTGCGAAGTACAGTTCTTAGCCACATGTCCTAACTCTCTGCATTTGAAATGAATTATCCCACCGTTCGTACAATCCTTGATTAAATGGTCCTTTCCACACTTGAAGCAGATTACCCTTTTGATTGCATGTGGAGGCTTTGTCTCATGTAAAGCACAATCCCTCCACACATGTCCTTACTTTCCGCACTTGAAACAAATTCTTCCTTCGATCTTACAATCCCTCGTGAAGTGGTCCTTTCCGCACTTCTTACACATTGATAACGGTACCACAATTGGATTGGACTTACTACCACTCGCACCACCATGATGCATTTGATGTCGCTACTGCTCCCTTGGTCGTAGTGTATACGGTTTCTACTTAAACTGATTGGCCTTTCCACGGTTCCTCCTTTGGAACTTCGGTAATCCAGAGTTACCCCAAAATCGACTTTCTTCCTTCAAATTTTGAACCTCTACTTCCAATTCCTGCTGTTGTGCAGCCCTCTGATTCGGTTGCACTGTTACGTCAGCCATTCCCTGCATCGTTTCCATAGTCGCATCCACTCCTGTGTTGTTACGTTCCACGTTCCTATGCTTGCGTCTTTCGGGAGCCATTATCTTCCTTCGAAATAGATAATCAGGCGCAGTGGAGACAAGTAACCATTTCAAACAATAATGTCTCCTTTCGGAAACCAACCACAAGGAGTCACACAACACACAAGGGTGAAAATGCAGACAATTCCTAAGCAAGTTCAGTCATACTAGCTAAGCTTCTTTCTAAAAGAATTCCTATTGCCTTAACACGCCTAGGTGAAGTCATAGTTTCCTGTAGACACAAAACATTACACATTGAGTGGGCCAATACTCAATATCATGTAACTGTGCAACAGTAGCTACCAACACTAAACCTATGGCAAGTTATGCCTTCCTTTCCCAACATCTCAATTAAGAGACAAGGAAGTACACAACATACAAAACTTCTAACATGTCTAAGCATAGTCAGTCCATACCCCGGCTTAACAAGATGAACTGAGCTCTGATACCACCTTAATGCAACACCCCTCGATTTAATAACCACGGCACAATCGTCATTATGTCATGGTCACTAAATTTCGGCGTGCTAACATTGTCAAATAACAAACTCTTACAAATAAATTAATATATTTCTCATATGAGGAAAATAGGAGCCACGAATGAATAGTTACATATACAACCAGTTAAAATATGAATTATAGAATGTACTCAATTTACAACCTTTAAGTCTGGATAATCACCTTAATGCATACACATACAAAAAATATACTTTACACAAGTGATAAAAAATAAAGTATAAACTACCCACACCCTATCTACAACTAAGGAGTTGGGCACTCCATCGAATCTCGAATACGTGAGGCAATTCCGGGCTCACCGGTGTAGTGAAAAATACAGAATATGATCTTCAACCGCAGTCCTCTTCAGGGTCAAGGTCAGATCATCAGCATGTTAAATACGTCTTGTTGGTCCAATCGACTCGCCAGGTCTTGACACCACTAGTGAACATAGTTTGAACGAACTAATAAAACTCTCTTCGCGACGACATCACCGGATACAGTGGGTCAAACCAAGAAAGTGTAAAAGAATCCAACCTCGTTCCCACTTACAGTCTTTAACCAAAAATTTACATAGAGCAAGAAAAGTACAAGAAAGAGGTAAGACATCCTACCATCATTACCAGTCATAGCATCAAGAAACCAAATGGCACAAAGCGCCCACATAGCATTTCAAAAAAATAGCATAGCCATTGAATAGCAGAAGTAAACAAATAAGCAGTTCCAAGCAGTTATATATATACAACAGTAAGACAGCAATTCCAATTATAATGACAATGTATGCCAGATAATTCATGGACTCACTATGCACATGTGCCCTCAACAATCAAAATCCCTCTCCATGGAGCTAGACACAAAACAGTTAGAGAGAACGATCAGGAGGTATGTCTGTATTCTTGGCTGCCCAGGCCCTCAAGTGCTAAAATTCTCAAATTATAATTTTGTACATCATGACATTTTACAAGACATTCTACACAGATCTCGACATAGGACAGCGTCTCGGTCCGGATCATCAGTGTGTTTGCATCGGTCTGCCCCACGGACAGAGAGCTACCAGCTACCCATTGTGAGGTACCCGCACCCTGACGCCCCCAAGGTCAACAAGTAACCTACACTTGTCTATTCGCACCCGCACAAAGGTGTAAGTTCAACTCCTAGGCCACCGGCCTTAACCAAGTCCAACGGACAAACTCTTTCTTTTTTTGTTCAATGCATGACACAATCATACTCCTCATGACCAACTAGGCCCATCATTCTACAAATGCATGTCATATCATTTATCAACAAGATCTGATCCCATTCACGGGTCTACAACAATCCAATAGTACATTTTAAAGATATCCACAATTTCCATTCATAGTTATGATAAGAGTCAACCATTAAATTCATTATGTGCCTCAAAAGCTCACCCATACTCATGTTCTTCCCTGTTTATGAATCCCTACTTAATCTCTAGTCATCTAATCATTTATGATTTATGTGCTCTTATTAATCCAAGGGTTTTGAATCCAGGAAGATATATGGCCAGAATCACCAACAACGTCACAGATTCAATTGCTAGGTATTGGGGATAAATCATAGTTGTGAATTCAACGGAGACAATGCATTTAGTGGAAAATTGAGGCTGCCATTCGACGAAAACTAACATGGCAGAAGGGTGAAAGATGAGAGAACATTTTATAACAAGATTGGATAAAACCCAGTTTGTGTCAGATGGAGGTTCTGTCGAACAGAGATCAAAACTGTCGAATTTTTCCAGAAGGTCAGCAGAAGTCCTATTTCGACGGATGTGGGTGTCGACGTTGGAGAAATCTCCCAAGTGTCGAACTGACAAAAAACACTGCGGTCAGAACTTTAATTCGACTGATCTTGACATTCTACTCGACGAATATTAACTTTGGGAAGCTTCTGATAAACGAACAGAAGATCTACTCGACAGGTATGTCTCTCGATGGGTATTAGCATTCTAACTCGACGAATATGTCACTCGACGGATGTGGTCATTCAAATTCGAAAGATTTTGGATTGGAGGAGTTTCTCTCCTAAGTGGTCAGGAGTTCTTACTCGACGAATTTTGATATTGCACTAAATGACCAGGAATCAAATTCGATGGGCATGGCCAGGGGTTCATACTCGACGGATTTTGACTTTACTAAGTGATCAAGACATCAAATTCGACGGGTTTGGCCAGGGGTTCATACTCGACGGATTTTGACTTTACTAAGTGATCAAGACATCACATTTGACAGGTTTGGCCAGGGGTTCATACTCGACGGATTTTGACTTTGCTAAGTGATCAAGACATCACACTCGGTGGATGGTGTTGCTGTTGTATGGTGAAAGAAAAGAGAGAAGATGAGTGAATAGTAGTTGCGTATTGGGAGGAGAGGAAATGTGAGGAAAGGAAATGAATTAGACCCCCCTTAATTTCAAACGTGCAGCACAAAATGGGAGGAGAGAGAAATGATAAAAATAATGGTTGGAGGAAACTTCCTTGAGAAGCTTCGCGCGCTTCTCATTAAAGCACATAGTAAGCTTGTCTCCAAATTAAATGCATCTGACAGATGATTTAATCACACTATTAGAATTATTTTCTCCGTGAATAAAAGTTACAGTTGATGAAAATAATATTTTATTATTCATCTGATGATTTTATGACAGTTATTTTATTTATCTGATAAAATCTTGAAAAACGCAAACCTCGCAAACTGTGCTCGGCCCCGGGTTTAGTAAGATCCCCCGTCGACACGTTGACAGTTCAAGGTTTACCAGACTCAGGGAAAATATTTTATTTTCCCGGCTCTGTCCAGAGCACACGCAAAATGAATAATATATTAAAATATTCATCATTTCCAGAAAAATCCACAAAAATTTCTAAAAATCATAAATATTATAAAATGATTATTTAAAATGAAATAAATAATTTTCGGGATGTTACAAACACGAGTTATGAATTTAGAAAGAAACGACCATATTTGCATTAATTACGAGAGTTAATTCTTCCAATGACTATTTTCTTCAAAGTCTCTATAAACGACTATCTGAATTATTCTTTGCTTGCTTTAAAATGTGATTTACAATTTTTGAATATTTTCTATGCTTTTTTTGCTAAAACTTTTAGATATCCTTAAAGAGCTTCTTAGTGCTTCAATTTGTGACATTTACTCTTTGTGAGAGTTTCTCTTTATCTATTTTTTGCTTCTTTATAACAAGGGTGAGGTATCCCTAAAAATTGAGGCTATAGCACAAGGGTAGAGTTTCCCTGTGTGTGCAAAGTGCTCTAGTTTGTAAAGGGTAGCAAGCACCTATTCAAGCTTGTATTCATAGTGAAAAATCTCAGATAATTTTTTGAGGACTGGATGTAGGCCATAAGTGGTTTGGTGGCTGAACCAAGATAAATATTATGCCTACTCTTCTCATTTTAATCTCTTTATTTATAGCAATTTATTTATTATTGCTGAACTGCTTATTTTTTGTTCCTAAGGCTTTTTATCCTCTCTTTGTATTCACATCTTTTATTAAATAACTTCAAAGTATTTTGTTTTAAAAGCTTTTGCAAAAATTTCTATACTCAATTCATCCCCCTCTTGAGTACTGGAACCACTTGGTAACAAGTGGTATCAGAGCTAGACTTTTGTTTAAAGAGCTTAGCAGCTTCAAGAGAACATAGCTTCTTTAAATAGTTTTTCAGAGGGATCTTCCATAAACCGACCACCCTTTTTCAATGGGGATGATTATGCCTATTGGAAGGAAAGAATGAAAATCTTCATCGAAGCTATTGATCTTGATATGTGGAATGCTATCGAAAATGATGCATTTATACCTACAAAAGAGGTCGATGGTGTAAAAATCAAGACACTGATGAGGATAAAAGAAAAGTTTAACATAATTTAAAAGCCAAAAACATCATTACCACTACTTTGGAGTATGATGAATTTTTCAAAATTTCAAATTATAAAACTGCTAAAGAAATGTAGGACACTTTACAAGTCACCCATGAGGGTACTAGTGAAGTAAAGAGGATGAGAATCAATTCTCTTACTTGCGAATATAACTTATTTAGAATGAACCAAGGAGAAAGCATTTAGAAATGCAGAAGAGGTTCACCCACATTGTAAACCATCTTGCACCGTTAGGAAAGAATTTTGCTAATAAAGATTTAATTAACAAAGTCTTGAGATGTCTGAGCAGGATTCAGCAACCCAAGGTGACAGCCATATCAGAATTAAGGGATTTGTCAACAATGACACTAGCTACCCTTTTTGGAAAACTCTATGAACATGAATTGGAGATGAGCAGATTAATTCTAAGCAAAGAGATAAGAAGAAAAAGGGAATCGCACTTAAAGCCACCTCCTCCACTATCAATAATGAAGATGATTAGTACTTTTGATGGCTAGGTGTACCTAGACAAAGTTGAAGATGAAGACCAAGAAGACCTCCCTGCTGCCCCTACTGCTGATGTTCTTACTCCTGTTGTTCTTGATCCAGTCACTTTGGATCAAATCATGGTAGCCCTGCAGGACAACAGGGCCTATATGGAAAACACCTTCTCTATCCTGTTTGATAGGATAGAAGGTGTAGAGCGTGAGCAGGCTGCCTTTCGCACATTGTTGACTCAATGAGCACTTGACTCCCCTCCTCCTCCACCGGATGCTTATTTTTAGGCTTCATTTTTTTGTTTCTTGGCTTGTTTTTGTACTGGCTGTTTATTTTTCTTATTGTATTTGTATTTATTTAGCAAATTCAATATTAATGACATGATTATTTTGATGCATTATCTATTCTTTTTGAGCCTCATATTATGTGATTATCTTTATTGCAATGCATATTATCTGCTTTTACTTGCCTTGGTTCCCTATGCTTTTTGATCATGCTAAAGGGGGAGAAAAATAATAACTGGTAACTCTTGAGAAAAGACAGGTAAAAGTAAATCATATATTGAATTCCAAAAGAAAGAGGGAACTGCACACACCTCTGATATAAAACACCTCTTACGAAAAAGAAGGGGAGTGAGTTCTTCAAGTTTAATTTTGTGAATTCCAATTTATCTGAACTAATACTTTTCTCAATGATAGTTTGTCATCATCAAAAAGAGGGAGAATGTGATTGGCTATGCTGCAGTGAAGACTAGTTTTGATGATAAACAAATATGAAGATGATGAGAAGACCAAGTCCAAGAACTTTAAGACTAGCTTTAGGACTTAGAGTCCTTTTGTACGAAGACTATTTGGACATCTCATTGTTTTACAAGATAAGATAAAAACACTTTTTTCCAAAACTGAAAATGATCTTGAAAATGAAAAGATTTTGGTGTTTTTGAAAATCATCTGGGCCTTTTTCTATAAGTATTTACAAATGCCTTTTCAACAGGGTTATTCGAATAAAGGTCTCTTTATTCGAATAAACCAAGCCCAAAAAAGACTGTCTTTAACTGAGTTATTCTAATAACTTAATAGTTATTTGAATAACATTTTCAAAATCCTGCTGCACGCCTCTGTTTTCATAAGTGCTATTCAAATAACACCTTTTCTATTTGAATAAAACGCTTTTAGAAAGGCTTTTTTTCAATAAGCTATTCGAATAGCTCCAAAGTTATTCGAATAAACCTGTTTCTCAGAAAATGTTTTTAAAGCAGTGTTATTCAAATAACCTTCATGTTATTCGAATAATCCATATTAGAACTAGTTATTTGAAAATGTGTTATTTGAATAACACAAAAGTTATTCAAATAAACATGAGTTACGAATTTAGAAAGAAAAACGGCCATATTTGTATTAATTACGATAGTTAATTCTTCCAATGGCTATTTTCTTCAAAGTCTCTATAAATAGTGATCGTGGGTCACCTCTGAAGACTACCCAACTATCTGAATTATTCTTTACTTGCTTTAAAACGTGATTTATAATTTTTGAATATTTTCTGTGCTCTTTTCACCAAAACTTTGTGATATCCTTAAAGAGCTTCTTAGTGCTTCAATTTGTGACATTTACTCTTTGTGAGAGTTTCTCTTCATCTATTTTCTGCTTCCTTATAACAAGGGTGAGGTATCCCTCAAGTTTTATATAAGGGTTAGGTATCCTTGAAAATTGAGGCTTTGGCACAAGGGTAGAGTTTCCCTGTGTGTGAAAAGTATTCTAGTTTGTAATGGTAGCAAACACTTATTCAAGCTTGTATTCATAGTTAAAAATCTCAGATAATTTTTCGAGGACTGGACGTAGGCCATAAGTGGTTTGGTAGCTGAACCACAATAAATATTGTGCCTGCTCTTTTCATCTTAATCTCTTTATTTATTGTAATTTATTTATTATTGCTTAACTGCTTATTTTCTGTTCCTAAGATTTTTTATCCTTTCTTTGTAATAACATCTTTTATTAAATAGCTTCAAAGTATTTTGTTTTAAAAGCTTTTACGAAAATTTTCTATACTCAATTCACCCCCTCTTGAGTACTGGAGTCACTTGGTAACAACAGCTAATATGTTTCATTAGACAACTACCAAATGATCAACCATTAAAGATTCACAGGATCAGTTAACTGATAAAATTACAAGCTATCTACTAATAACAATAACTTCATAAAAATTCATGTAAGTTTAAATGGATCAAAACCTTAATCTTTCATCTTCTTCTAACTATCATTTCCACCATTGATAAGATTTAACCTCTAGCATCGATATAAATAAATTACATCACAAACTACTTAAAATTTCTCAAATAATGCAATCAAAGTTTGGGAATCTTTCCCCTAACCATTTGGCCTGCATGGCTTCAGACCCTAACCCTTACTCCAACTTCACCAAATCATAACTAAAAATCATTTTCAGCTTAGAAATCAACAAAAACATAATAAAACAACCTCAAGCACATAGGCAACCCCAAGGTGGCACCAAGGCCATTCATGGTCGCCACTTCTTCCACCAAAACCTCAACCCAAATCAACCTTAAGCTCAAGTTCATCATAGAAAGGATGATATGAAAGAAGAAAAGGCAAAATGAAGTGCAAAAGCCTTTATCTCTACTCCTATATACCGCAGGTTCACTAAGCAAAGATGGATGAATTTGATTGATCTTGGTCTTGATGGAAAGCTTCAAGAGTGCACTTGAATTCTTCCTTCAACACCAACTCTAATCGAGCCCTCTATCTAGGTCATGTAAGCTGACTAGTTCTTCCCGTTCTTCCTTCCCCAAAGAATCGCAACTCATCCTTCTCTCTACCCCTCTATATGTTTATTTTCTCTCACTAGAATGAGACTTCATGAGTTTGTGAAGGGGGTATTGGCTCACTAATCATGACATGGAAATAGGTTAGGAAGGGTCTGACCACTTAATTCTATGATTTACGCTACCTATGCATGCATTAGGATTTAGGACATATTGGATATTATTTAAGTTATAATGGAAACTTCCTAATCATTACATCTATTTCTCTAAACCAATAATAACTAAGATAAGTGATTGATCTTAGTTGCATGAAATTCTATTGTCTCTATTTTAATTCTAATCATTACTATTTAATTAAGTCATGTCTACATTTACCTACACATTTTGAGCACTTATAATTTCGTGGTCACTTTCCACTCAAAGATGACTCATCTCATCTAAATTATCAGTTGGCTCGCACTGAACATCAGTCACCTCATAAAATTATTAGTTAGCTAGTAACAAACATAAGCAAAAAACTACTTGTACTTTTGCAGCATGCTATTAAGATTCACATAACTAGACTATAAGGGAGGATGTTACAGACAATGTTCGATCCCCTAGACATATGCGACCATTACTTGGTGCTTGTCCCATCAACTTTTCAAACTCTGACTATAAATAGCTAGCTCTAGAAATGTTCACATTTCACATTCTGTTCAGAATGGGTTTCAAAGGATCACCTGAATGAGGTTAATGTGGGTGGTTTCCTCCATAGCATGGTGGAAACAACGATGGTATGAGGGGTGGGTACATGCAAAAGGATCTTCGACACTCAAATTAGACTGTGCACAGGTGAGTAGTGTTTAGAGATTTAGATTCATATCGTAGTGACTTTGTCTAGTATTTATAGGAGAATGTTGTGTAAAGGTTAAGTAGGATAGAAGGGAAATCACCTTTGAAATTAGCATTTAATGGATAATAAATGAAAAATGATGAGGATCCCTACAAAATAAGAATTGGTTGGAGTGATTGTCTTGTTTAACCGTAATTCCTATAAATAGGAAATTTGGGAGAGATTTCCTTCTTATTTGTTGCATGCAGTTATGACTTTTGGTGCACACGCCATTAGCCGGGATCCGTCTTGGACAAGCTGAGTTAAACTTGAACCATCTCAGATCTCGGTCCAGAATAGTTGCCCCCAACTTAGCACTCAAATAAGACAGTTGAGTGTCAAGATATACAAGACAAGAGAAATGATGGCGTACTTAGGACAAGGGGATTCGTTTTATGGCATGGAAATTGGATCCCGCAATGTTTCACCTATCGCATTGAGGTCCGTTAACTGGTATAAATATTTGTTGTGGGATTGCTCCCTTGATTAATGTATTTTACCGTAATTCGTTATTCATCTATTTAGTTTACTATACTTTCTCCTTGAAATGGGGTTCAGGTTATATTACCCCCTATGTTGAGTTGTACCAAGATACATAGAACATGATGTCTTGGTTTAATTTCTATCCTAATATCTATTCTTTGTGGTTTAGACTGTAGTGTTTCTAGATCATGTTGATCCGGGTTTTGAGAAGATTGTATCCTTGTATTATATGCGACTTTTTTTAGTCTGATTGATGTCTTTTCATTTACTGTGTCAATTTTTCAGGGACACATGTCACGCATGGGATAATAGGCATCGTTTGGTTTTCGCGTTGCCATGATTACTTTATTTGAACTCACGTTTGAAAAGCCAGAACTACCCTTACGAGTGGAGGCAGTTGGGGAGTTACCTTGCACCTATAAATAGGAGTGGAGGGTTACCACTCCCTACTTTCTATTCTCCTTCCTTTTTCTATTAAATTTTGATGACTAGAGGCGATTTTCAGTAGCGTTATACAATGGTTTTGGTGGTTTCTTCGCATTCTCAATGTCTTCAAACTTCTCTTTTTCTTTAAATTCCCAAGTATTCCTTCTAGCCCCTCTTTTTCCTTCCAATAACTGCCATGTTGAGGATGAGAAAGATGTACAGTGATGGCGAGGAGGGGAGCTCTATAAAGATTCTGAGTGCACTACTGTCTCTGTCATGCCATGCATGGCGGAGACGCTCCCTTCAAGGTGAGCACACTGTTGGGGGGCAGTGGCCGCTGCCCAAAAATGTTATTTGGGAAATGATATGAAGAGTAGACAATTCTAGAGAGTTAGCCAGGCTAAGGCTGGCTCGTCTGCTCTCTGCACTCATTAGGGAGTTGGAAAATCTTAAGGAAACTTCTTCTCATTCTGAGTTAAGTGTGGCCTCTGTAGGTGATTCAAGATCTCAAAGATTAGAAGATGGAGATTGGGTATATCTAAGCCAAAGGAGTATATTTTCTCCCGAGATATCAGCTTGTATCAATGGGTTGACTGGGAGGTGATAGGGACACCTTCCAATGTCGAGATTATAGAGGACACAACGAAGAAGTAGAAGTATTTTCAATTGATGAAGGACAGACTCCGTGACCAAGAATACGTGATTTAGGCTCCCACTAACCGAGAGAAGGTGTGCTCAACACGGGTAGAGGGCAACGACTTCCATTTTTTGACGAGGCCATGCTTACATGCATCAGTGTCTACCTTCCGTTCTCTGCCTTTGAAATCAGAGTGCTCAACCATTTGCTAGTGGTTCCAACATAGATTCATCCAAATGCATGGGGGTTCAAGAGGAGGTTTCAACTCATATGTAAGGCCTTTGGATGGCCATGCTTCATTGAAGCTTTCTTTTTTCTATTCACCTAATTTACACTTTCCAAGAATAATTACCAAAAAGGATGGATAACTCTGTGGGCCCAAGAAGGGCATAAAGTTTTCAAGCCCTAGTAGGAGTCCTTCAAGAACTTTAAGAAGGATTTCTTTTTCTTGGAAGGTGCTCTGAGGACAACTCCCTTTTTCCTTACACTAAAAGGTGCCCCTTGAATGTACTTATACTGGTCATAGGCGGCCTGGGAAAGGAGTCAAGAGGACATTGAGACTCCGATATCCATGCTTATCAAAGACGTAGCTGAGCTCCTCAATTTTCTTGTCGAGTAGGTAGATAAGACGAGGAGCATTTATTGTAAAGATGTACCAAATGAGCTCGAGAGCTTATTTAGAACTTTTTCGGTTATACTGTGATCATTTCTTGCATGTTTTTTTTTATATTTATGCTTTCCATGAATTTTTCTAAGTGTTGTAACACTTTCTTTCTTTTTGTGTTTTGAAAAAAACATGGCATCCTCTAGAGGCATCAAGGCACTTGAGCACGGTTTGGCAACTAGGAAGGCTGGGGCATCTAGTTCTGCACTCTAGGCCTCGGTCCCCGTGCCCTAAGCTTAACCATCATAATAGGAGTTGACCCTCGACTCCCCTACTTATCCCCTGAGGCCCCGAAAAAGGAAGGGCAATGGCTAGAGATGGCATAAAGGGAAGAGACTGGTGTCCGCCGAGGGTCACATTGACCTACCAACAGACCTCAACATGGAGATTCAAGATGGCAAGCCACTCCGGTTTGCTACTTCATTTGTTTAGGCTTTGGGTTTGGAGCCCGATAAGGTGATTGATAACGTCCTCTTGACACTGGCAGACTATAATGCCTTGATTGAACAGGACTTGATAAAGGTGATCTGGGACATGGAGGTTCGATCCCTCCAAAACACATTCACTGCCTAGTTTTTAGAAGGCACTTTTGAATCTATACACCAAGTATGGGAAATCGAGAAGGAGTTAAATTCCCTTCAAGATGAGAAGACTCAGTTGGAATTGGAGGTAGCCTAGAAGGATGGATAGTTGAAGAAGACTGCAGAAAAGCTTGGACTTCGAAAGACTGAGATCACTAGGAGACAGTGTTAAAGCATCAAGTCATCTAATCTGAGGCTAACAAGACCGTTCTTTAGGTCTAGGTCAAGTTCCTGAAGCAGTTTGAGGCCAAGCTTAAGGCTGAGGTCACAGAGCTTGAGAATAGTGCTTGGAAAATTCTCCAAAAGTTTCTTCACCTTAGCTAAGTATTTCTGCAAGAGAATTTCTATAGCCTAATAATCACCACAGATTTGTGAGGTTGTTAATTATGAGTCACTGCAGAGCATTATGTTGGTGGCTCCCATTTCCTTAGCCATGGTAATTCTAGAAATACAAGTTTCATATTCAGCCTAGTTGTTTGAAGTTAAGAACTCAAATCTCAAAGATTACTCGATGGTGTGTCCATCCTCATTTTCCTAGATGACCCTGATGCCATTCCCTTTAGGGTTCGAGGAGCCATCTATGCAAATGGTCCAAGAATTTCCCTTTAGCAGTTAAGTTCTGCTAGGTTGTTGGATAAAACTTAAGCCTTTATGGCTAGTCTTGGCTTATAGGTTATCCAGAATTCAAGTAGTAACTGACGGATTCATTGGTCTGTCCTTACCAGGATAGGGTGGCATTAGAAATATTGGCCTAGTTGTCTGGCCACAGTTAAGAGTTCAAATGCCAATTTCTCAATCTTTTGATACCGGAGTTCAGGGCCCTGCAGTACCTTACTTATAAAATAAACTGATCTTTAGCCTTCGGGGGTGTTTTAAACAAGGTTTAGAGTGTTACCTGAATAAGTGGTGGAAGGTGGAAACCTCTATGGCACAGTAGTAGTAGCATTGGTGTGTAGAATTAGACACATACCTTTGAGACTGTGTAATGTATTTGTAGGAGCTTATTGGGTATTAAGAATCTTAGTTTAATATGAATTGAATACTATTATTTAGGATCATAATCCATGAGATTATTATCTCTAATAATATATTTCCCTATTTATATAGGAGGTAATTAGTGTTCATATCTATGAAGGATTCTGTGAGAGATTTGATCCTCATAAATAGGTAGATGTACTTATCAGATAGCATATAATAATATTTGAGATACTATTCTAGTGGGCTGGGTTGCTCCTAAACCACTAATCTAAAACCTGGTCTAGAACAGTGGCCCCCAGCTTGGCATTTAGATGTGACAACTAAGTGTCAAGATATTCGAGTTCAATAGGTTCAATAGAAGTATACGGCACGCAGAAGGCAAAAGGATCCAAGTCATGTAAATATGTTGGATCTCGTGATGTTTTTTCCTAAGGGCCAAGGTCCAAGATGTGTCATAATACGCCCCCAGTATTAATGAGTAAGGCCAGGATTTGAAATATTTCACTCTGCTTAAGTCATTGTACTATTATCTGGAATATATAGTAGGTTGCCCTCATACAAATTTGTTTGTGGAGCCTATCCTATTTAAGTGTGATTCGATTAGGAACTGAGATCCATACTATGGTTTTACCACAATGTCTTGATGAAAGTCCATGATCTGGCTTGGGTTTCATTTTGAAATGTCATGCGTCATTCCAATTCTGAACATTCTGAGCATTATCCTTTCAACTACTTTGGTTCAGAAATAGTATGCCATGTGGTTGAAGAACAATGGAAGCCACTGTTTGGGATTCATAACGTCATGATTAACTATTTTCAAATTTCAAAATAATGGTTAAAGAGACATATCTACCCCCATTCATGACAACGATTAAGAAGGTTTTCCTTGCTTATAATAGGAGTGGGGGTTTTCCCTTCCCACTTTTCACCTTCTCTCATATTTCTAACTTTATTCTCTAGTGAACCAAATGATTTCTAGTGAGTACCTGTGGTGTTTGTTGGTGGTTTCCAGCCTTTTTTAAGCTTTTTTCACTGTTCAAACTCAAGGTACTCTCATTCTCCACCTTTTTTATTTCTTTATGAAAACACCATTTAGCGAGGAAAAATTACCGGGGAGTGAGGAAATAGTACAAAATAGTGGTCTATCAATAAAGATTCAGAGTTCTCCATTGTCCCCACTGCCTCAGTCATGGTGGAGGCTTCAAGCCTACGATGAGGACTCTGATGATGGTTCAAGTTCCTTGACTAGGATAAGGATCCTAGAGGCGATCCAAAGAGTCGATCGTGCTAAAGAGTTGGTAAGGCAATGATTAGCCCGTCTGCTCTCTGAGCTTATGATAGAATTAGGAAACTTAAATGAATCTTCTGAATCTAATTCGAATGCATCCTCTATAGGTGATGTCATGGCCTGAACTTGGAGGATGACACCTTTAGAACAAAGGGAGCTTATCTTCCCCTGTGATGTTTGTAACATCCTCCCTGACTTAACAAATTATAATTAGTGTCTGGATTATAATTTTGGAAATCTTTTGGGTAAATTTGAGCGTAATTATATAGCACAGAAAGTGAATAATAGTTTATATTTTGAGATAAATAGTTAAAATGAAGGAAATGAATATGGAAAAATATGTTCCCAAGATAAAGATAATTGGTATGAGCTATAGTAAATTCTAGAGGATTAAATGGATTAGTTTGGTATTTTTAATAACACTGAGAAAGTGTTTAAAGGTCAAATAGAGTAGCTAGACAGCTTGAAAAATTATGAAATTGTTTGGAGATGATAAGTGGAATATAGAGAATATTTTGATATGGAAAATAAGTTAAGGTAGGTATGTTTACTTACCTTATAGGTTTGGTTTAATTTAAGAAAAGTAGACCAATTAGCTGATGAAAAATAATGTAAGGAAAATTATAGAAATCTGAATATAAGAAATTAGTTGAGACATATGATTTACTGGAACACTTATGAAGGTTACAAAATGTGGTTTTGAAAGAATGAAGTGTACGTAGCAGATGCAGAAGTTATAGTATAATTTCCCCTCTTATTTTCTTTTCTCCCACCACCTATCATTTCTTTATCTTAAGAGAGATATTTTTCTCTCTTCTCTTGTTCCTCATGCTCTCTCAGTTTTGGCTGGAGAATAACAACAACAAGAGAAAAGAAAAGAAAAGAAAAGGAGAGAAAGGGGAAGGAAAGAAGAAAGAAGAAAAAGGAAGAGCTAAGCCTTAAGAAGCTAAGGGAAGCAAGGTAGGGGGAATCAAACTTCATCTCTCATCATTGTTGTTTTCATCTTTATGCTCATTTATGAATTTGAAAGTAGTTGGGAATGATTTTTCTTGATTTTGAGTAAGAAAAGAATTAGTGTTTGAATGAGTATTTTGATGGATTTTGGATGTTATTTTGGGTATGTTTATGGATTTGAAATTATTTGTGAATGTTTCTAGATTGTATGAATGAATTGGTGAGATTGAAAATCTTGTTGAAATTATGGTTTAGAGATTTGAAAGTTGGTGTCGAAACCAATTGGAAACAAAGCATGTTTCTGGGCACGAGTGCTTAAGTGCCAGCTTCTAGGCACCCAACAAGCATCAGCGTGTTGCAGCCCAGCCAGCACCTGAGCTCTCTTTGTAGGGTGCCTGAGCGCGTGACCAGCTCTTAAACGTTGGAAGACTGGCGCTTGAGCACCAGTCGTGAAGCAAAACAAAGCATAACTGGTGCTTGGGTTCCTGAGCCCCCAACGCCCAGCGCTCAAGTACCTAATGGGCAGAGAGTAACTTATCAATCCTTTTGCTTGGAAGCATGATTCCAAATGTAATGTAATGGTGTTTTATGATATGATGGATGAATGTAAGCATGAGTAAAGTATTAAATACACATGAAATATTGATTATAGATATGGAATGGCATTATTTTTGTGGAATTTGAATTTGGATTGTGTATTTGAGGAATTGAGAATAGGCTCCCTTAAGTTATTTAGGTTGAACTAGTATTGAATTTGATTAATATTATATGAGATAGATTTGAATATACCCCAGGAAGGGAATAAATTGAAATATACTCCGGTTAGGGAGTAATATTGAATCTCCATGTACTTGATGGATACTATGAAGAATTTCTATGTACTTGGATATCTAACATGGGATATAAACTTGAGTATGAGAGTATTTCGAATGAATGAGAATTGAATATACTCCGGGCAGGGAGTTGTGTGAATATAATCCGGGTAGGGAGTTGTCTTGAATATACTCCAAGTAGGGAGTAAACTTGAATATACTCTGGGTAGGGGGTAATCTTGAATAAATTCTGGGAAGGGAGTATTAATGAGTATTAATGAATGAATGATGAATATTATATGAGATGGAATTGAATGTACTCCGGGAAGGGAGTAATCTTGAATATACTTCGGGTAAGGATTAGTCTTGAATATCCATGTATCCGATGGATAATATATTGAATATCCATGTACTTGATGGATAATGTATTGGATATCCATGTACCTGATGAATAATGTATAAAATATCCATGTATCTTATGGATAGTATGAAGAACATTCATGTACTTGATGGATATCGTATTAATTACCCTCATTATCTATTGGACATGATACTCATATCTAGAGTTGATTTTGAATTTGATGTTGTATAAGAGAATATGAGAATACTTCTCGTATTTGGGGAAAATAATAAAAGAATGATATTCAAATAATTATCCTTGTACGTGAAGGATATATTCTAAACCTTGTACTTAGAGGTAAATGTCTTAATATGACTATGGAATATCTTGTAAGTATAAAGTATTTTTGAAAACTTGAGAGAGTTGACTAAGTATTAGGGATAATTAATTATTGACTTGAATTTACATGTTATGTTATGATTTGAACATGTATTTGAATCTTTGAATGAATTTGGCATTATGGTATTGTGATGGAGGTTGGTTTCTGAAAGTTATCTGTTAGTATAATATGTACTATTAATAATGGATATTTTCATAAATTATTAACTGGAATTCTACTTTGGGAAGAGGAAGGATCAGATTTGGCAATTTGCCACCTTCCTACCTATATATATATATATATATATATATATATATATATATATATATATATATATATATATATATATATATATATATATAAGTATGTACTTAACTTAAGTTTTAAAAGAATATGTTTTTCCCCGAAATAGTTGTAAATAGTTTGGTGACACGTTTTTATAACCTACTGAGAATTCTTTGAATTCTCACCCTTGTATATTTTGTATTTTCGTATTATTTTCAGGTGCATAGAAGACTTCATCAAGTAAAAGAGGAGATCAGATCCATGAAGAAAAACTTTGGTAGTAAAGGTTAGAAGAGTAAGGTGAAGAAAAATGTAATAGTATTGCCATGGAGGCATATGTCGTTGTATTTGTAGAAGGATTCTTTCGGTATATGTATAATATTATACCTATTACAGGCTAATATTTTTTTAAATATTGTAATTGCTTTTATAAAATTTTGTTATCGGTATCAAAGTAACATACCTAATCCAAATTACTAATGCATGATCCTAGACATGTTATTAGTATTAGTATTAGGTTGTTACAATGTTAGCCTATACCAATGGGTTAACCGAGAGGTCTTAAGCACTCCTTCAAGCATGATAAGCGCTAAGGGTGCTTACAAAAAGCAATAGTATCTACAATTGACCATGGACAGGTTGAGGGATAGAGAGTACACTATTTGCCATCCACTCAAAGAAGAAATAGTATGTTCTATACAAATTGAAGGTGATCATTTTATATACATGTACGAGGAACTCTTCACAAGGATTAGGGTCTGACTACCCTTCTTTGAGTTCAAAATCGGGATGCTCAACCACCTGTTCGTGGCTTTAACCCAGTTGCATCCAAATGCGTGGGTTTTCATATGGGCATTTAAGCTCATTTGTCGTGTCTTCGAGTGGTTGTATTCCACCAGATCCTTCTTCTTCCTCTTCACCCAGTTCTCACCTATCAGGAATAACCAACAAAAAGGGTGGGTCACTTTGTGGGCACAAGCTGGACCCAGAGTGCTCAAGTCATACCAAGAGCCCTTTAAGAATTTTAAAAAGGACTTCTTTAGAATAGAATGGGCTCTAGGTTCAACTCCTTTTTTTGTTACCAGGACAGCTAACCCCATTTATACTTATACTGGACCTAAAATGTTTAGGAGTGAAGGATTGAAGAGATCGAAACTCTGATATCTGAGCTCCTTGAGGACGAGGCCATGGTCCTTCATTTTCTTACAGAGTGGGCCGACACAAGAGGGGCCATTTACTGTAAAGACAACCTTGATGAGACTAGTGATAACTATATGAAATGTAGTTATTTGTTCCCTATATTTGTGATATAAAGAATGCTTAGTCCTTGTTATTTAGTATATATGGAGGATTGTAGGATTATATTTGTTAAATTCTAATTTTGATAAATTCCTATATGATTTTGAGCAAATTGTGCATATTTTGTAAGTGATTAAGTGAAATTGTAACTATGAGTAACTTGGTGTTTTCTGTATTACAGGAAAGGCTCCAATCAAGCTGAAATTTGGAGGATTTAGATTGAAATTGGAAGAGAAAGCCAAGTGTGAAGTTCAGTAGGCCACGCTGCGGCATAGGCATGTTTATGTCACGGTATGGTGTATTCCCCTGCTACATATAGAGAACCCGAGGCTTGAATGTCGTGGCACAAAGGAGCGTATTCCGTGATGTGGTGACCTAAAATGAATACGAACTGCGGCGTGATATGTGTGGCACCGAGGCATGACCCTGTTTTATGAGCCTATAAATACTATTTCATTAGTTTTGGTCAAAAAGGGCTTTTAGTTTTAGAGAAGCTGTGGCTAGGGTTCACATTTTAGGGTGAGAGGAAGCCAAAGGAAGTAAGGTTGGAGGCTATCTACCTCATGGAGGAAGATTCAAGTATCAAAGATTATATCTATGAGTTTATTTCTTTTTTCCCTTTACTTTTTTCTCTTCCTTATATCATGAACATGAGTTTTTGTGGTTTTATTTTCGTGTTCAATGAGTAGTTGAGTTGTATTTAGGGATCACTTTGGATCATTCTTTGGATATTGATGATTTTGTACTTCTTTGGATTTATATTGATGTATGATTTTGTTCAATCATATAGATCTTAATGCACTTGATTGTTTGGCCATCATTTAAGTGATTTGTTAAAATTTGATGAACCTAAACATAGGAATTTGGATTTGAGATCATATGTGTGGTTAATGCATATTCGATTTCATTCTCATGTTGGGATAAGTTGATTCGCTAATGGGATAGATATATACCTTAGCCATGCATAGCAGGTGTTTGAGAATAAACCTTAATGAGTGGAGTTTGCACTAGCTCTCATGGAAACATAATGAATTAGGCAATTTAAACATGATTGATTGACTTAGACATAGGCTTTTAACTAAAGTAGATTCTTAAGCTAACTTAATCATTTCATTCATGTTGATTTAGAGAATTGTATATTACCAGTTGAAGTGAGAGGTGAAGAAGGATTCCCTAAACTCTAAACATTATCTTCATTTTCATTTATTGCATTTCAGTCTTTAGATTTAGTTTATATGTTTTTTTTCTATTTTTATGTTCTTGAATAGAATTATTTAAGTTATTGTTGATATTTAGCATTATAAGTAAAGTTGTCCTCGTGGGAATGATATCTTACTCTTAAACTATATTACTTATTCGATCCATGCACTTGCGGCCTATAAAGGGACAAACACCTAGTGCTTATGTAAAAGCTTTACTAGGTATCTCATCTTGCATGTATCTTATTCATTTGAATTTAAAATTTTTTCTAAGTGTTGTAACACTTGTTTTCTTTTTGCAGAAAGCATGGCTCTCCTAGCTAGACTTGAATGTTCCACCCAGTGCTTAGCGGCTAGGAGAGTTGGAGCATCTAGATCCCAAGCCCTAACAGCTGCTCCATGGGTGACGATAGTGGTTCCACCACCTCCACCCAAGGTTCAAGAGGTGAATCCCGATTCTCCTACACAACCTCTACAACCTCAGAAAAGGAGGGCCGAGAATAGGAGAGATTAAATAGGCAAAAGACCAACTGTAGAGACTGTTTTTTCTGAAGCCCAACTAGTCTGGTGTCGACCATCCCGGAGGGTGCTCCACTACATTTTTTTTTTGGGTCATGTGGACCAATGAGGTTGATCCTACAAGGATCATTGATAACACCTTATTGTCTCCTACTGATGCCGATGTGCTTATTGACCATAATATGGTGGAGCTCCTCCAGAATGCACAAATTTGGTGCTTACGTAACGCCTCCATCCTCAGGTTTCTGGATGGAGATTTTGAGTCCATCCATGGGGCTAAAGAGTTAGAGAGAGAGTTGAACACCTTTAGGGTGAAAAACAAAGTCTTGAGATACTTGCCACCTAAAAAGAAAGCCAATTAGCTTAAGTTAAACAAGAGCTCGAGTTGCGTAGGGCCAAGATCACCAGACTCTAGTTTAAGGTCGCCCGTCTTTCTGAAGAGGCTATCGAGGTGACCAGGTGTAACACCCTCCTTTGGGTGTCACATTTTCAACTAACTCCTTTCAAATCCTTTACCCAAGTTATAAAATATTTGATGTCATAAAGTATAAGTTTTAACATTTTAATTTTCTTTTCGTGGATATCATACGTAACATAATAAAAGACATTTTTTTTCTCAAGAGCGTAAACTTTAAAGTAGACTTAACAGCACCAAATATAGCTACTTAATATTACACACCAAAAAGATTATGTACATATCAGTGGCATGGATTACAATCCACCTAAAATATACAAGTCAAATATACAAGTTTATACCCAAAAAACATATAATATCTACTGACAACAAAACCTAACCGGCCCAGGTCTAGACATCTAGGGAGCAAGGTCTTCCCCTAGATCCTCCATAGGATCCTCCTCGAGGTCCTCCTCAGACCCTAAGTCAACAAAGTTCATCAACTAAGGCAATAGCTCACAAACTGGTGTCCTGGCAGAGGACACCACAAGGTCCGGATCCTCCCTGGGGGTGTAATGTAAGTCACCCTATGGCTCCCTAATCGGCATGAATAACTCTAAATATACAGAAATAGTAAGAGAAAAGAAAGGAACATTATTACGGGTCCTACGGATGGTCAAAGTTATATCTCCTACATATCTAATGCGCTCAGTACACTAGTCAATGCGCCAAGCATCCGCGCCTCCATGGAATTGGACTCGGACATAACCAAAAAGATCTCTTTTAGCAACCATCCCAAATTAAAGCAACAGCAACTGCAACTCTTCCTCTTAATCTTTATCCACAGGAACACATAAAACAGAGACAAGTAGAACAACAATACAAAGAGGTGAGACTCTCTACATTGTTACCAACATGGCAGCAAGAAACAGCAACATCAAATAGATCATAGAGTACAGACACGACAATTTACAGTCATAATATTCCTTAGCAGATATCTCACTAACATATCAAGAGATAAATCCATAGGAGTAACAGATAATTTCACAATACTGATACATCACAATAAAATGTCATATGCTATGTGTATGTACAATGGACAAACACCTACTCCATGGAGCTAAAACTAATATCAGAGAGAATGATCGAGAGAACCACTGTCTGTATATCGTTAGCCTCAAATCATATACTTTTCAATATAATCAATATGCTTAACATGGCTATACAAGACACTCTCAACTGGATCATGAATAGGATAGTGCCTGGTCGAGATCGTCAGTGCGTTGCACAGTCACCATGGCCCAGTAGAGCTACCAACTGTCCACTTGTGGGATACCCACGCCCCGACGCCTCCAAGTTCAACCATAAGTGAACCACACTATGCAATTCGCACTTGCACAAAGGTGTAATTCATCTCTTAGGCATACAACCTTAACAACAAGTCATTCCGACTTTCACAATGCATGATCACATGATAAAGATACATAATATTCTTTAACAATATCAACCTCATCAAGAGGAGCCACAACAGGCTTAGCTCAACTATTGACCACTCAGGGTCCAGTCCACTAGCTCAACAGCATAGGAACATAATGTTCGATCACAAAGCATCTCAAATGCACAATTTTCAGAAATGTTATTCTCTTCAAATCTCATGAGGCAATCTTTACAAACCATACTCATTAAAATCTTCAAGAATAAATGTGAGGTTGTACTTTAAATTTAAAACCCTTCTAGTTAAGTTCCACTAAGTAATGTCTTCTCACATTTTTCATAAAGAGCCTAAAAGAACTACATGGTATTAACTTTACAAATCTTAGTTCTATTTGTCCATAAGCCCTAAAGGTACTCTAACTTATTATGAGTTTTCTTCCTCACTCATTTTTTTCCTCTCAAGGTTGAAACCTCTCTCTATCTAAAGGAATAAATTTATTTTACCACTCACTCATTATTATCAATACTTAATCCACTTCTTTTCTCATCTTA
This sequence comes from Ormosia semicastrata, assembly GCA_029884595.1. Taxonomy (NCBI): domain Eukaryota; kingdom Viridiplantae; phylum Streptophyta; class Magnoliopsida; order Fabales; family Fabaceae; genus Ormosia; species Ormosia semicastrata. Next base: position 18,975,353 of record JAQQTO010000047.1, on the reverse strand, counting down.
ACACTTAGGTTTCAATTGAACATAACATTTTTATCTTGAATACCTTATTTAGGCCTCTTAGTCGTGAACTCTCTAGGACACTAGGGTCTCATATTTTTCAACTTCCACAAGGAATCTTAAGCAAACAATTCATATCAACCATCAAGAATTTCATTCACCACCAAAAACATAAATATTACCAAGTCACAAAATCACATAGACAAAATGACAATCGGGATCAAACACAAATCAAAGGAAGAATCCTCATATGGATTCTTCACTCTCATCACAACCAAACGTCTCTCACCACCATGGAAGGTAGATAAGAGAAATCTCCCTCTTACTTTAGGGGATATCTAACCACTTTTGTAGAGCTTTTTGAAACAACTTTCCTCCTCTAAGAACCCCTTAAAATCGAAAATGACCTAACTAAAAATCATCATTTTTAGACTTGGAAAAGAACAACTAAGGATGAAAATCAAAGCTTTGGAAGGAAGAAAAGGAAAAGAATGAAAAAGGTGGAACCTTTACCTTAGAAATCTCCAAGCCCTAGCTTGACAGAAAGCTTGAAAAGTGATGAACAACCAAAATCTTCACACTAGATGATCGTAGAAGGAAGTGTAGATTCAAGATTGTGGAAGAGTGGGGTCAAAGAAAATGAAATGGTGGATCTTTAGGTTATGGTCGTGAGGTAGGGTGTAGAGAAAAGGAAGAAGATGATGAGAGAAAAGTGAGAAACTTTCTTAGGTGGAAAGAGAAAGTGATAGAAAGTATGAAAATGTGAGTAGAAACTTTTCCAAGAATCTCTCCCATCCTCTATGGCCGTGCACCCTTGGGAGAAGAAGCAAAGTTTCCTTTGCAAGCTTCTCCCAAAGCTTCCTTGAGAAGCTTCTCACATTTTCCCAAAAAGTCAACTAATGATGTGATGTGGTGATATCACTTAGATGATGTCATAAAAGTGACTAGATAAAAATAATCTACTAAACTTTTACCATAAGCTATTATCAAATGAATAATAGTCTTAGTTTAGAAAGTTGGTATCTATTATCCAATGGATAATAAAGTGTGCCCAAATTTTATCTGTCAAATAAAATCTCAAAAAGTGAAAATTTTATAAATTGTGTCCGACTTCCGATTTAGTAAGATCCCCCAACCCCGGTTTGACAATCCAAAATTTTTTAGCCTCGAAAAAATATTTTTTTTTAGCCCCGCTTAACCTGCAAGCAAATTGAGAAATATAATAAAATAATCAAAAAATTCAAATAATTCTAAAAAAATTCACAAAAATCACAAATATTATAAAATGAATATATATCAAAAAATAAGAAATTTCTAGGGTGTTACAACTGTCCCCCTCTAAAAGAAATTTTGTTCTCGAAATTCATCATACCTTAGAATAAATGCAGGTATTGCTCCTTCATCTTACCCTCTAATTCCCAAGTTGCATCTTTGGTCACATAATTCCAAATTACTTTTACTAATATAATTTCCTTACCACTGAGTTGCTTCACTCTCCTATCCTCAATCTTGATAGGAAGTGTTTCATAGGTTAAGTTCTCTTTTAATTGTACCGTATCTGGTTCTATGACATGGGCTGGATCAGGAATATACTTTCATAACTCTGACACATGGAAGACATCATGAAGGTTGGAAAGAAAAGGTGGTAAAGCTATTTGGTGGGCTAATGGACCTATCCGATGAAGAATTTGATAAGGTGCAATGAATTTTGAAGTGAGTTTTCTAGATTTAAGAACCCTTCCAACACCAGTCATAAGTGTGACTCTCAAAAACACATGCTCACCCTCCTTGAATTCAAGAGGTCATCGTCTTTTGTCAGCATAGCTTTTCTATCGGCTCTGAGTTGATCTCATCTTTTCTTGAATCATCTTAACCTTTTTAGTTGTCCGCTGTACCAGTTCAGGTCCTACAGCAAAACCTTCATCATCTTGGTGCCAGCACAATGGTGTTCTACATCGTCGCCCAGTCAATGCTTCATAAGGTACTATTCTAATTCTTGCGTGGTAACTGTTATTATAGGTGAACTTTATCAAAAGCAAGGATTCATCCCAACTCCCAGTCTGTTCCAAAACACAAGCCCTTAACAAATCTTCTAATGATTGGATTGTCTTCTTGGACTGACCATCCGTCTATGGGTGATACACAGAACTTAAATGAAGTTTCGTTCCAATGGCGTTTTGTAGACTTGCCAAAATCTTGATGTGAACCTCAGATCTCTATCAGAAATAATACTCGAAGGCACACCATGTAGTCTTACAATCTCACCAATGTACACTTGAGTCAACTTCTCTATTGAATACCTCATGTTGATTGGCAAGAAGTGCGCTGACTTCGTAAGCCAATCAATAATTACCCATATCGAGTCGTACCATTTCCAAGTTCTTGGCAATCCACTCACAAAATCCATCGTAACGCTATCCCACTTCTATTCGGGAATAGCCAATGGTTGCAGCATTCCAGAAGGTCTTTGGTGTTCCACTTTAGCTTTTTGGAAAACTAAGCATGATGAGACAAACTCGGCAACATCCCTCTTCATCCCTTGCCACCAATACATTCATTCTAGGTCTTGGTACATTTTGGTAATTCTGGGGTGCATACTTAGCTTGCTATTGTGGGCTTCCTCAAGAATCACTTTCCTAACTTCGGGATCATCCGGTACACAAACTCTGCTTTCGAATATTAGGACTCCATCTGGTCCTTCTGAGAACTCGGATATAGCGCCTCGCTTCACTAGTTCCTTCTTCTCTTGTAAATATAGGTCACTTCCTTGTTTCTCTCTAATCTCTTCCATCAACCCACTAGAGATGGTGATCATACTCAAACACATCCTCCCCTGAGTCAATTCCACTAACAACTGCATATCTCTAAACTGTTCTATCAACTCCCTTTCTCTGAGCATCATAGCAGAAACACTAAGCGTCTTTCTACTCAAAGCATCTACTACGACGTTCGCCTTTCCAGGATGATACTAGAGTTGAAAATCATAGTCTTTTAGGAACTCTAGCCATCGTCTTTGTCTCATATTCAGCCCTTTTCTGGTCAAACAAGTACTTTAAGCTTTTATGATCACTGTAGATGTTGAACGTTGCTCCATACAGAAAATACCTCCATATTTTTAATGCAAACTCAATCGCGGCTAACTCTAAGTCATGTGTTAGATAGTTCTTCTCGTGGATTCTCAACTGTCTTGAAGCATATGCCACCACTCTTCTATTCTGCATGAGAATGCATTCTAAACCCTGATACAAGGCATCACAGTACACCTCAAAAGGTTCATTGGGATTAGGTAAGATCAGTACTGGAGAATCAGTCAATTTCTCTTCAGTTCCTGAAAGCTTTCCTCACTCGCAGCTATCCATGCAAAAGGTTGATCTTTCCGTGTAAGCTGAGTGAGAGGTCCTGCAATCTTGGAGAACCCTTCAATAAACCTTCGATAATAACCGGCCAATCCAAGAAAGCTACGGATTTATGATACCATCTTTGGTCTTTCCCATTGAAGAATTGCTTCCACCTTTGACGCATCTACTTCAATTCCTTCCTTTGAAATCACGTGCCCTAAAAACTGAACTTCACTCAACCAAAATTCATACTTGGACAGCTTTACATATAACTTGTTTTCCCTCAAAATCTGAAGAACCACTTTGAGATATTCAGCATGTTCCTCCTGACTTCGAGAGTAGACTAAAATGTCATCAATAAAGACAACAACAAATCTATCTAGATAGGGGCAAAAAATCCTGTTTATAAAGTCCATGAATACAGCAGGAGCATTGGTTACTCCAAATGACATCATAAGGTACTTGTAATGCCCATAGCCCGTTCGAAAGGCCGTCTTAGGAACATCCTCTACTTTTACACAAATTTGATGATAGCCAGAATGTAGATCAATCTTGGAGAAAATAGCAACTCCCTTCAGCTGGTCCATTAGGTCATCTATCCTTAGAAGTGGATACTGTTCGTGATTATAACATTATTCAGCTGAAGATAGTCTACACATAACAGAGAAGTGTCGTCCTTCTTCTTAACCAACAACACTAGAGCTTCCCACGGTGAAACACTAGGTCTCACAAAATTCTTCTCCAATAGTTCCTCTAACTGCTTCTTGAGCTCGACTAACTCTGATGGCGACATCCAATATGGCGCCATGGATATAGGACCTGATCCTGGCATAAGATCGATAGAGAATTCTATCTCCCTCTTCGGTGGTAATCCAGGTATATCATCAGAAAAGACTTCAGGAAATTCATTTGCCACAGGAATAGGAATAGCATCCATACTGGTCTCACCCTTGCCTTTTAAGGAAGACAAAAGCATGTATCCTTGAGCTCCTTCCCTCAAGAGGATTTCGACTTGGTTAGCAGTTATAAATCTAGAAATCTCAGAATCAGGAAATATTAAGGTTTTACTGGAATAATCTAATAGGACATGGTTAGAGGATAACTAATCCATCCCTAGAATAACATCTATCTGAGAAAGGGATAAACAAATCAAATTGACTGAAAAGACTCAACCTTCTACAAAAATAGGACAGTTCAAACAAACCTGGGTAGTAATAATAAGTTTAGTAGTAGGAGTAGAAATACTCAAATCAAAAGGTAAGGAAGACACAGACAAATCTAATCGGTGTACACAATCATAGGCAATAAAAGAATGAGTTGCCCTGGAGTCATACAGTACAATTAAAAGATTACCTCTTATTTTATAATTTCCTTGTATCAGATCTTCAGATTGGGAGGCTTCCGCTCCACTCATGGTATACACTCTACCTCCCGCTTGGGGTCTTGCAACTCACACATTGCTAACAGAGGGCTCTGCCTTGGGCTGATCACAATCTTTCGAAATATGTCCGAGCTTTCCACATTTGAAGCAAATGATCCCCTTGATTGTGAAATCCTTTGTCTAGTGGTTCCTTCTATACTTTAAACACTTTGGTGAAGACGTCACAGTCTGACCAGCTCGATGGCCACTAAAATTTCCACTAGAGCCTCCATCAGGTGATTGTTGTTGACTTCCTGGTGGTCGGGAATAGGGCTTTCTCTGGAATCAGTTGTGGTTTCCTCCCCTTTGGAACCTAGATGGTCCAAAGTTACAATTTCTTGCTTATCGAAGTGGTTCTACCTCTTCGAGTCTGTAACACATATCCATCAAGGCTGAGAACTGGTTCATTCTCATTGGCAATACTCATTTCTTCAATTCAACTCTTAGGCCTTCTTCAAACTTATGACATTTCCATATCTCATCAGGCTAGATTTGAAGATACCGTGAAAACTTTGACAAGTTCTCAAACTTAGCAGCATACTCATTTACTAACATGCTCCCTTGCTTTAGGCCTTGGAACTCCATCTCCTTGGCGCGTCTCGCACTAACTGGAAAGTACTTTTCCTAGAACTTGTCCTTGAAGGCTTCCCAAGTGATTATGGTTCCCTTAGCTGCCATCAACAGTCGGGATCCCTTCCACAAGTCTTCGGCATCTTCCATGAGCATAAAGGTAGCATAGGTCACCCTTTGAGCATCAGTGCATCCCATTCCTTCAAATATCTTCTCTAATTCTTGAATCCAAAGACTCGCCTTCTCTGGGTCAGACTCTCCTCTGAATTGAGGTGGATTGTTGCGACGGAACTCTGATAAATTTTGAGTCTCAGCAGCAGCTTCTTGTTATTGGGCGGCTCTTTGATTTTGTTGCATTATAACTTCTGCCATTCTTTGCATTGCCTCTGTCGCTATAGCCATACTCTCGCTATCTCTTTCTGGATTTACACGTGCAGCTCCACCTCGTGCCATCACGCTCTTCTTAAGTTACACCAAACCACACACAATAAAAGTCAAATGAAATCATCTCAATCAATTTTGTCTCCTTTTGAAAACTAAACAATACATCTCTGTGTTCTGTATCAGAGAGAACACACAACACAAACCAAAATAGACCTACCTACAAACCCAAAAGACTCAATCTTGGGCTCTGATATCAACTAATGTAACACCTTCCTTTGGGTGTCACATTTTTGACTAACTCCTTTCAAATCCTTTACCCAAGTTATAAAATATTTGATGTCATAAAGTATAAGTTTCAACATTTCAATTTTCTTTTCGCGGATATCATACGTAACATAATAAAATATGATATTTTTCTCAAGAGCGTAAACTTTAAAGTAGACTTAATAGCACCAAATATACCTACTTAATATTACATACCAAAAATATTATATACATATTAGTGGCATAAATTATAATCCACCCAAAATACATAAGTCAAATATATAAGTTTATACCCAAAATACATATAATACCTACTGACAACAAAACCTAACTGGCCCAAGTCTAGACATCTAGAGAGCAGGGTCTTCCCCTGGATCATCTATAGGATCCTCCTCGGGGTCCTCCTCCTCCTCAGACCCCAAGTCAACAAAGTTCCTCAACTGAGGCAACAGCTCATGAACTGGTGTCTTGGCAGAGGACACCACAGGGTCCGAATCCTCCCTAGGGGTGTAATGTAAGTCACTCCACAACTCCCTAATCGGCATGAAGAACTCTAAATATACAGAAATAGTAAGAGAAAAGAAAGGAACATCATTACGGGTCCTACATATAGTCAAAGTTATATCTCCTACATATCTAATGCGCTCAGTACCCTAGTCAATGCACCAAGTGTCTGCACTTCCATGGAATTGGACTCGGACATAACTAAAAAGATCTCTTCTAGCAGCCATCCCAAATTAAAACAACAGCAACTGTAACTCTTCCTCTTAATCTTTATCCACAAGAACATATAAAACAGAGACAGGTGGAATAACAATACAAAGAGGTGAGACTCTCTACATCGTTACCAACATGGCAGCAAGAAACATCAACATCAAATAGATCATAGAGTACACACATAGCAATTTACAGTCATAATATTCCTCAACAGGTATCTCATTAACATATCAACAGATAAATCCACACGATAGTAACAGATAATTTCACAATACTGATACATCATAATAAAATGCCATATAATCGATTACATAAGTCTGGTAATCGATTACATCATACCCAGAAATCTAAGAACACGTTCAAATAGCCATGTAATTGGTTACAGAGATTGTGTAATCGATTACCAGTGGTCTGACAATAGCCAACAACTATTTTCTTGGCATTTAATGTTGCCATAAATGCTACCCAATGACTCTTTAATGTTGAAAACTTATAAATACACGTCTTGGGGCATCATTTGTGGCTAACTAACAACTAAGAAACATATTTCAATCACTATAATCTGAGAATCATCTTTGAATCATCAAGTGCTCTATTTTTGTATATATTTGAGATATTCTTGAAGAGCATTGCTAGAGCTTCAATTTGTATTAATCTACTCTTGTGAGAGTTTCATCTTTTAAACACCTTGATTTTTTGTAAAGAGGGTGAGGTATCCCTCTAGAGAAAAAGAGTGAGGTATCCTTTGTTTGTGAAGAGAGTGAGGTATCTCTCAAAGGTTGTAAAGGGTGAGGTATCCCTTGATTTGTAAAGAGGGTGAGGTATCCCTATTTTGAGGCTCAAGCACAAAGGTGAGGTATCCCAAGGTATGGTGAGTGCTCTAGCTTGTAAAGGTTATGAAGCACCTATTGAAACTTAAAGATAGTGGAAAATCTCTAGCAGTTGCTCGAGGACTAGATGTAGGCCACAAGTGAATTGGTGGCTGAACCAGGATAAACCTTGTGTTTGATCTTCTAAACTCGTCTCTTTACATTTGTGCATTTATTTTATATGCTTGCTTGAATGTTATTTATATTAGCTTGTTTAATTTATGAGTGAAATATTCAATCTTATTTATCTATTCACTTCAATCATCCAATAGTTTCAACAAAAATTGATAAACAAATGTTTTACGAAAGCTTTGCGAAAATATTTCATAAACTCAATTCACCCCCCTCTTGAGTTTAAAGCCATGGTAACAAGTGGTATTAAAGCTAGGCTCTTGTGTAAAGGGCTTAGAAGCTTCAAGAGAAAGTGATGGCCTCCTGAAATAATTTTTCAGAAAGTTCTTCTATCTATAGACCTCCCGTTTTCAATGGGGATGGGTATGCTTATTGGAAAGAAAGAATGAAAATTTTTATTGAAGTTATTGACTTAGATGTGTGGGAAGCTATTGAAAATGGTCCTTTTATCCCTACACAAGTTGTTAATGGTGTAAGAGTTAATACACTAAGAAGTGAATGAACCAATGATGATAAGAAAAATGTCCAACATAATTTGAGTGCCAAAAACATTATTACCACATCCTTGGGGTATGATGAATTCTTTAAGGTGTCAAATTGTAAAACTGCCTAAGAAATGTGGGACACCTTACAAGTAACCCATGAGGGTACTAGTGAAGAGAAAAGTTCAAGGATCAATACTCTCACTCATGAATATGAGCTTTTTAGAATGAGCCAAAATGAAAGCATTCAAGAAATGCAAAAACATTTTACACATATTGTAAATCATCTTGCTTCACTGGGAAAGACTTTTCCTAATGAAGATCTTATTAACAAAGTATTGAGATATTTGAGTAGACATTGACAACCGAAAGTGACGGCTATTGTGGAGTTAAGAAATCTCTCAATCATGACCTTAGCCATACTTTTTGAAAAGCTCCAAGAACATGAATTGGAATTAAATAGACTTAACCAAAGTGAGGAGCATAATAAGAAAAAGAAAGGAATAGCTCTCAAGGCCACTTCTTCCATGGTTAATGATGATGATAATGATGAAGATGATGGAGATGGCTTGGTAATAGATGAGGAGAATCTTGCTCTACTAGTAAAGAAATTTAGAAGATTCTTCCAAAAGAATAGAGCTCAAAGAAGACCTCCCTTTCCCCAAAAGAATGTCTATCATAAAGGGGAAGGAACCTCATCCACTCCTAAATGCTATGAATGTGGAGAATTGGGTCACATGAAGATGGAGTGCCCAATTTATTAAAGGAAAATGGAAAAGTATAAGAACTGGTCCTCAAAAGAGAAGAAAGAAAGAAGAGCCTACATAGCTTGGGATGATAACGACATGGATTCAACCGATAGCTCAAATAATGAGAAAGCCAATCTATGCTTCATGGCTAGAGGAGAAGAGGAAGATGAAGATGACATGGAGGTAACATCCGCAAATTCTGAATTAAATTCTTCCCCTTCCTATGATGAATTACAAGATACATTTGAAGAATTGCATAATGAATCTATGAGGCTTGCAAAACTTGTTTCATCTTCTAAGAAAATAATTTCCTTCTTTGAAAACAAAATCTCTATTCTAAACAAGGAAATTGAGGAACTAAAAATAGAAAATGAAACTCTTGGACTTATTGATGCAAATTCTTCATGCATGACATGTTTATCACTTGATAATGCATCTACACCCTCATCTTGCTCATCATGTGAAGTATTTGAAATTGAGGTTGAGGATTTGAAAAATACTCTCTCAAAATTTACTTTTAGAAGAGATAATTTGAATGTATTGTTAGGAAAACAAAAATGTGTTTTTCAAAAGGCTGGTTTAGGGTATAATCCTAATAACTAACAAAAGTTTCTCAAGAATTTCTTTGTTTCCTCAAGTACATCAAGTAGTCCCTTTATTAAATGTTTTCATTGTGATAGGAAAGGGCATAGTGCATCAACTTGCAATGTAAGGAAGAATATCAATAACAAGTTAGGAACTAAAATGGTTTGGGTTCCCAAAGGCACTTTGCCAAAAACTAACACACAAGGACCCAAGAAAATTTGGGTACCAAAAGTCAAAAATTAAAGTGTGTTTTAGGTGTGCTTGAAGGCCAAAAATTGACTTTGGATATCTTGAAAAGTGGTTGCTCCAACCAAAAAACCAGAAAATACTTCAAGCTGTCCTCCTTTTCTCTAAGAAGCTTGAACTTGCATCCTTTGGTTAAGTGGAGACTTGCTCTATGCTTTACTAGTTTAACATCTTGAAAAATATCTCTACATGTCTTGAATATGCTAAATGAATATGCTTCTTGTGTGAAATGGCATGTATATTATCAATATCTTTGAACTTGATATAATGGATCAATTATGCATCCATTTCTGCTATACAATACATTAACTTGCTGCATAATATGCTATTTTAATGCATAATATATTGCTTTGCTGCATAATGTGATATCTTGCTGCATAGTATGATATTTTTTATGCATAGTATGTTGTTTTGCTACACAATAATGTGGTTTTGCTACATAATTTCCTTGCTTTCAATCTTTTTGAATCCAATACTAATTTAAGCGTCAGAGATTACCCCTAAGTTGTTTTGCAGGTGCTTCCTCATGTCAAAGACTTCCAAGAAACTCAAAAATTTCACAAATCCATCCAAATGGTGTAATTCTTGGTAAAACTAGTAACTTTGCACAATTATGTGTTTTGGATCATAATCTAATTGGACTATATACTTAAATGATGTTTGGAATTGATTTGGAACAATTTTGAATGATTTAAGTTTGGTCATTTACTGTTTAAAATGAAAAAAATCGAGCTTTAGTAATCTGGTAATTGATTATAGGACCATTGTAATTGATTACAAAGGCTCTGTCAAGTGTTCCAAGCCAAGTCAGAAAGCATGTAATCGATTACACAAACTTTGTAATCGATTATAAGGAAAACAAAATGTGTGTAATTGATTACAATAAAAGTGTAATCGATTACAAAACCTTATTTTTCATAATTTTGCTTAATCTTGATGTTCTATTCTTTCATGATGTTTTCCTTATGCTTAATCTATATCTAACCCCATATTGCTCTTGTATATGACTCTGAATTCTATTGGCATAAGTGATAAATACTATCTAAGATTTTCTTCATATGCATTTGCTTTTGGCATCACATATTGATGTGCTAAACGATTTATACTCTGATATTGATCCTATTAGGCTGAAATGATTATATCCAATTTGAAATGCTTATGTCTTTTTTATAATGCCAACGGGGGAGAGATTAGTGATTGCATAAATACGACGGAGCTTGATTTAAGCTTTTACATGGACACATCACTAAACATTTCTTGTGCATATATTACGGGGGAGAGTTGCACTTAAATCTCTAATATACATATCTCTTCTTCTCAATGTTTAATTTGTCATCATCAAAAAGGGGGAGAATGTGAATGCTTATGTCCTGTAGCATGTCAAATGGTTTTTGATGATAACAAAGCCAAAGATGAAGATGAAGATCAAAAGAGAAGACCAAGATCGAAAAATAAAGACCAAGATCGAAAGAGGTATATTAGATATAGGTCATATAACATCAATGTGAAATGCACTCAAGGTATCTCAATTATATTCAAATGGTTTTTCAAGATCTTTTAAATCAACTTGATATTCAAAGTTCATATTTTAAAGAAATGTTGATTTCAATCTTGGATTTTGTAAAACATAAGTTAATCTTTTCCAATCCAAGTTTCTATAAGTAAGAAATGGCATGAATTCTCAATTGGGCTTGAAAAATGTGTTCAAAGGATAAGGTAATCGATTTTATATATTTTGTAATCGATTACAAGCTAAACAGAGACTTGGTAATCGATTACATTGAGTATGTAATCGATTACAAGCAAGGCAGAAGTCTTGTAATCGATTACACCAAGTGTGGTAATTGATTACAAGTCTGGCAGAGGTCATGTAATTGATTACACAAGTCTGGTAATCGATTACATCATACCCAGAAAGCCAAGAACACATTCAAATAGCCATGTAATCGATTACCAGTGGTTTGACAACAGCCAACAACTATTTTCTTAGCATTTAATGTTGCCATAAATGCTACCCAATGACTCTTTAATGTTGAAAACTTATAAATACACATCTTGGGGCATCATTTATGGCTAGCCAACAACAGAGAAACATATTTCAATCACTATAATTCGAGAATCATCTTTGAATCATCAAGTGCTCTATTTTTGTATATATTTAAGATATTCTTGAAGAGCATTGCTAGAGCTTCAATTTGTATTAATCTACTCTTGTGAGAGTTTCATCCTTTAAACACCTTGATTGTTTGTAAAAAGGGTGAGGTATCCCTCTAGAAAAAAGGGTGAGGTATCCCTTGTTTGTGAAGAGAGTGAGGTATCTCTCAAAGGTTATCAAGGGTACGGTATCCCTTGATTTATAAAGAGGGTGAGGCATCCCTCAAGGGTTGTAAAGGGTGAGGTATCCCTGTTTTGAGGCTCAAGCATAAGGGTGAGGTATCCCAAGGTGTGGTGAGTGCTCTAGCTTTTAAAGGTTATCAAGCATCTGTTGAAGCTTAAAGATAGTGGGAAATCTCTAGAGGTTGCTCGAGGACTGGACGTAGGCCACAAGTGGATTGGTGGCTGAACTAGGATAAACCTTGTATTTGATCTTCTAAACTCATCTCTTTACCTTTGTGCATTTATTTTATATGCTTGCTTGAATGTTATTTATCTTAGCTTGTTTAATTTGTGAGTGAAGTATTCAATCTCATTTATCTATTCACTTCAATCATCCAACAGCTTCAACGAAAATTGATAAACAAACGTTTTACAAAAGATTTGCAAAAATATTTCATAAACTCAATCCACCCCCTCTTGAGTTTGAGGCCATTTGGTAACAAACAACAAGTCATTCTAACTTTCACAATGCATGATCACATGATAAAGATACATAATATTCTTTAACAACATCAACCTCATCAAGAGGAGCCACAATAGGCTTAACTCAACTATTAACCACTCAGGGTCTAGTCCACTAGCTCTATAGCATAGGAACATAATGTTCAATCACAAAGCATCTCAAGTGCACAATTTTCAGAAATATTATTTTCTTCAAATCTCATGAGGCAATCTTCACAAACTATACTCATTAAAATCTTCAAGAACAAATGTGAAGATGTACTTAAAATTTAAAACCTTTCTAGTTAAGTTCCACTAAGTAATGTCTCCTCACATTTTTCATAAAGAGCCTAAAAGAACTACATGGTATTAACTTTACAAATCTCACTTCTCTTTGTCCACAAGCCCTAAAGGTACTCTAACTTATTATGAATTTTCTTCCTCACTCATTTTTTTCCTCTCAAGGCCGAAACCTCTCTTTATCTAAGGGAATAAATTTATTTTACCACTCACTCATTATTATCAATCCTCAATCCACTTCTTTTCTCATCTTAACACTTAGGTTTCAATTTAACATAGCATTTTTTTTATCTTAAATGCCTTATTTAGGTCTCTTGGCCGTGAGCTCTCTAGGACACTAGGGTCTCACATTTTTTAGCTTCCACAAGGAATCTTAAGCAAATAATTCATATCAACCATCAAGAATTTCATTCAAAACCAAAAACATAAATATCACCAAGTTACAAAATCACATAGGCAAAATGACAACAAGGATCAAACACAAATCAAGTGAAGAATCCTCACATGGATTCTTCACTCTCATCACAACCAAACATCCCTCACCACCATGGAAGGTAGATAAGAGAAATCTCCTTCTTACCTTAGGGGATATTTAACCACTTTTGTAAAGCTTTTTGAAACAATCTTCCTCCTCCAAGAACCCCTTAAAATCGAAAATGATCTAGCCAAAAATCATCATTGTTAGACTTAGAAAAGAACAACTAAGGATGAAAATCAAATCTTTGGAAGGAAGAAAAGGAAAAGAATGAAAAAGATGAAACCTTTACCTTAGAAATCTTCAAGCCCTAGCTTGAAGGAAAGCTTGAAAAGTGATGACCAACCAAAATTTTCACACTAGATGATCTTAGAAGGAAGTTTAGATTCAATATTGTGGAAGAGTGGGGTCAAAGAAAATGAAATGATGGATCTTTGGGTGGTGGCCGTGAGGTAGGGTGGAGAGAAAAGGAAGAAAATGATGAGAAAAAAGTGAGACACTTTCCTGGGTGGAGAGATAAAGTGATAGAAAGTATGAAAATGTGAGTAGAAACTTGTCCAAGAATCTCTCCCATCCTCTATGGCCGTGCACCCTTGGGAGAAGAAGCAAACCTTCCTTTGCAAGCTTCTCCCAAAGCTTCCTTGAGAACCTTCTCACATTTTCCCAAAAAGTCAACTAATGATGTGATGTGGTGATATCACTTAGATGATGTCATAAAAGTGACTAGATAAAAATAATCTACTAGATTTTTACCACAATCTATTATGAAGTGAATAATAATCTTAGTTAACAAGGTCGGTATCTATTGTCCAATGGATAATAGAGTGTACCCAAATTTTATCTATCAGATAAAATCTCAAAAAGTGAAAACTTCATAAACTATGTCCGACTTTGGGTTTAGTAAGATTCCCAGCTTCGGTTTGACAGTCCAAAATTTTTCGGCCTCAGAAAAATATTTTATTTTTTCAGTCCCGCTTAACGCGCATGCAAGTCTAAAAATATAATAAAATAATCAAATAATTCAAATAATTCTAAAAAAATTCAAAAAAATCACAAATATTATAAAATGAATATATATAAGAAAATAAGGAATTTTCGGGGTGTTACACCAAGCTCCGGGCTTAAGCTGCCGAGGTCAATGCACTCCGTGTCCAACTTGTTAAAGGGGTAGCTCCGGAGAATATACGCGAATAAAACTTAGCTTCTATTGAGTCTAACCTCACTAGTGTCCGAGCTGAGAATGAATTCATTTATCAAAATAAGGCCAAACTTAATGAAGAGATCGTGGAACTTGAAGATGATTGGTTAAAGTCAATGGATGAATCATTTGCGAATGCTCTCTCCTAACTCTCCCTTCTGAATCGAGACCTTAATGAGAAGGGTATTGGTTTGATGAAGCTTGTTCGGGATGGTTGAATTGTTGATGCTGCTACTCCCGTGACTACTCCTATTGACCAAGTTACTCAGAGGATAGATGTTGGTGAAGAGAAGGAAGATGCAGCTTCGGAGCCTAGGTAGTCAGATGCTTAAACATGCTTCTTTCTTTCTTTTTTGTTTCTTATTTCCCACTGTGTGGGGTTTTTCAGTTGTGAATGGACAAATCCTGATTTCCTGCACCTTTTTTTATTTAAATGCTTAGAAAATTTTCTTTATATTTTTGTTGTTGTGTTTTTCATCATCGAGATGGGTCCAACATTCGATCTCAGTATTTCTTTCATGATTAGCAATTGCTCATGTCTTTTGAACCATGATGGGTCCAACGCTCGATCTCGGAGGCCATTTAGACTTAACGAACACTCATTTTTCCTAATCGAGATGAGTCTAAAGCGCGATCTTGGTGGTCGGGTTCGTTTAGAAATATTTGACACTTAGTCAAACTTTAAGTGTAGAAATATGACATGGAAACCTCTTAGAGTGATGTCCACTACCCAGGGCAATGGTTTAATGCTCGTAATTACGTTAAACCTTTTTCAGGCTTATAGGTTAATTTTAGTCTTGAAAAAGTGAAGTATTTGTTGACATGGAAGCCTCTTGGTGTAGAGTCCATTATCTTGAGCTATGGTCGGATACGCTTAACCTTGGTAAACATAGTCAGTTTATGGGTTAAGGTTAAGCTCATTAGGGTAGGAGTGAAAACTCTTGAATACACTCCTTAACCTCGGATACTAATCAAGTAGATTCCCATGTTTGGTTGTCATGTACAGATATCAAAATAGTTGATCCTCTTCGGACCTTATATTCCTCGGACCTCTTCAAGGTATGGTAACTGTAATAGCCTAATACAAATAACCTAGTATATATGACCTATACCTAGATATGCAGTATTAGCTATGCTACTTCTAACTTAAACATGAACTAATCCATAACATTTAAACAAATAATTATGGAGAGCCACATCTAAAAGTCATACATATATACAACTTTTACATCCTCAAAGCAAATATAAATATTTACATAAGCTTTGAACTAAAAATATTGAAACTAAACTAATCTAGTTCTTTTGTATCTTCGTATTCTTACCCTCATGTAGGGCCTTGACCTACTAACCATGAAACATAAAAGGGAGAGAACATAAAAATTCTCAGTAATAATACATATATCTCATGGCACTAATATAAATATACATAAAGGTATATTTACAAACTATAACTCATATCTTGCTATCGATATTAAACAAGTGTCTACACAATTGTAAAATATCAAAAGTTTTCTTATGCCTCATCTTTACTCTTTAAAGTAGGCATACTATACTAACTTCTCCAGTCTAGTTATTCATTAACATGATATAAGTACTATACAAATATCATATCACAATGAATAACACTACTAGCATTAGATTAATAGTTGCAGCAGGTAAGTGAGAATATACTCACTACCACTAGAACATTCACATTCTGACTCTATGTAAACATTCATCTAGCAACCTTATAATCCAACACTACATTCATACACATAACTTAGCTATTTTTGAGAACTGTGTCTCCTTGTACTTATCTGAGTAGAATAGGCTAAATAGGCCTTAGACTACCTAGTAATAAGTTGATTGTTCCATCACACAATAGTGAGTGTACTACTTCCACAACATCATATTTCATCCTTCGCCTAGCATAGGATTTATCTCATCACAACTTTACCTTTAGCAAAGTGCTTGTCTTACTACTTTGTAAGGTCAAGGGGCTTGCCTTGCTCCCTTAGTTAGGAATTGTGGTGAACTATGGCTCAACCTTAGTAAATAAGGGAAACATCTTTATGGATCAACCTCATTACATAAGGGTTCCACTCTATGGATCAACCTCATTGTATAAGGGTTCCATCTCTATGTTTTTAACTTAAAACAAAATGATTCTAGTGGCATTAGAAAGCTAAGAAAAAGAACAACAACTTTTATGAAGACCACAAAAGATGGTTCTCATTCCAGAGGAAACCATGCCTCCCCTCCCACATGGAAAATTCTATGGGGCTGTGGGAAATGGTGTTGAAATAGGGATGTTAACAGAAAGAACCATAGCCCCCCATAGGAAATTCCACAGGGCTGTGGAAACTGGTGCTGAAATAAGGAAGCTAACAAAAAGAACCGCGCCCTTTGTGGGAAATTCTATGGTGCCATGGAATTTTTGTAGCAACCAGAAACACTCTCTAGCTCTAGTTCTAGCACCCTAAATCTTACCATTTCAACACTAAACCAACACTAAACTAGCATATATCAACTTAATAACACCATCATCTCATGCATTCCATTACAAATCATGATTCAAATCTCAAGTTTCAAACTAAAACCCTTTTTTCTTAACTTTAATCTCAATAAAAAACTATGGGTTCTAGGAAACCAAAACTAAACTCAAACTCAATCCTTGAAACCAAGAATCAAGCAAAGAAAATAGATTTTCTTCTCAAATCCATTTCTTCCTTCTCATACAACCTGGTCTCATAGAAAATGAAACAAAAGGAAAAGATGAGAAAGAAACTTCCCTACCTCTTATGGTGTGGTTGAAGATCTTCAAGCCTCTTGATCTTCCTCTTTTTCCTCTTCTTCTTCTTCTCCTTCTTCCTTTCTTCCCCTTTCTCTCTTCTCCCTTTCGTTTATTTCTTTTCTCTATTTTCTATTTCTTCAGCTGAGGGATAGAGAGAAAAGTCAAAAAGGATAAAAACAAGTTTTTGTGTTGAAACTTATATCTGCTAAGGACACTTGAATTATGATAAATTAAGTTTCCTAACTTCTAAAAACTTTAGAATAAATACTAGGATTCATCTAAATTATTGTTTCACCCTTTTTCTAATTTTTCGTATCTGCTACTAGTCAATCCAGCATTAAAGCACACAACTAGTATGCCTAAAAATACCAAACTGACTCTAATTATCCTTAAATTTTAACTACATCTTACTTAGCTCATGTGTGACCCAGAAACAAGTTATCCATACCTTTTTCCCTTAACTTAGCCTTTAAACCCATTTTCTGAGTTATTTTAGGCTAATTTTCACCTTCTATGTTGTAGCAAAGTGCCTAAACTGACTCAATTTGACATAAAACTGAACTAACATATCAAGCAAGTATTAGGTTACCTCTATAATCATTTACAAGCCTAAAATGTTTTTGAAGGTGTTATAGTAACCTTATGGGTTGTAGTGATCATGGATAAAGTAAACAAGTGTTTGAAGAAAAAAACATCTAATTTTTTCATGATAATAATACCAAAAAAAAAATTTTTAACTATAGGATTTTCCTAGCTTGTCCGCATTCCAAAACTTTTTGATCAATTTTCCAGAGAGGGTTTCTAGAGTGTAGACTCCTGTGTTAGTTTTAGATACGATCATGTATGGACTTTCTCAATTAAGAGCTAACTTCCTAGCATTCACATTTTCCCCTCCAATATCCGCACTACGGAGGATGAGGTTACCAGGATTAAATCTTCATGGAATCACTTTAGTGTTATATTGTTTAGAGATCCTTTATTTGAGGGTGGCCTCGCAAACATGGGCAATGCATCGTTGCTCTTCTAATAAGTCCAATTCATGGAGGACAAGCTTCGGATTGGTTTCTTCAAAAAAGTTCTATTTTTTCCAGCTCAGTTTTCCTATTTCTACTAGAATGATAGCCTCATAACCATAGGTCAATTTAAAGAGAGTTTCTCTAGTGGAAGAATGTGGCGTGATCCGATATGCCCATATGACATGATCGAGTTGCTCCACCTAATTCCCCTTAGCATCGTTAAGTTTCTTTGTTATCCTTCTAAGTATAACCCAGTTGGCAATTTTAGCATGCCCATTGGTTCTTGGATGCTCCACCGAGGTGAAGTGTTGCTTGATCTTGAGACTAGATAAGAGATCCTTGAATTTCTGATATATGAATTGAGTGTCGTTATCTGTGATAATTGACTTTGGGATTCCAAATCTACTGATAATGTTTTTGTAAGTAAATTTTTGGATTTGTGTATAGGTGATGGTGGATAACGGTTCTACTTTAATCCACTTAGTGAAGTAGTCAACAACCACCACTAGGTACTTGGCCTGCCTTGGTGCTGGGGGAAGGGACCTAAGAGGTCCACCCCCCATTGGTAGAATGGCCAAGGGACGGACATCTTAGATAACTCTTCTAATGGGACTGCATAGATGTCAGAATGGCATCAACAATGGTCATATTTTTGTACGTGTTCCTCACTATCAGCTTCCATAGTGGACCAATAATATTCAGCCCTCAACAATTTTCATGCTAAGGATTTTTCTACCGATATGATGACTAGAGCTTCCTTTATGAATCTCGACCAAGATGTATTCTGCCTCCTTGGGACCAAGGCACTTAAGAAGGGGAGAAGAGAAACTACAATGATACAACTGGTTGTCTAGGATAGTGTACCATGCTGCTATTCGTACTATCTTCTTGGCTTCTTTCTGATCTTCAAGTAGAGAGCCACTACAGAGGTAGGCAACTATAGCTATCATCCAGGTTTCGTTATCTTCCAATAGGAGGACTGATAAACACAATTTTCATATATTAATTAACCTTCATATTTATTCTCTTAGACCTCTTATATGCTTAATTGATTAGTTTTGGTCGCATTTTATAAGTTTGGGTTCAAATTAGGCTTAATTGTATTTTTCAGCATTATTGGAAATTTTACGTTGTTTCGTTATTTTGGGCATAACCTGAGTTCTAGACATTTGAAAATTATGAATTTTATCTTGTAGAAAATCTGAGAGAGATCTCTACAACTTTGATGCAGAGCTTGAAGGCTTAATCAGATGTCTAGTGGGTCAAATTGGGCCACAAAATTAGATCAGAGATGCTGTCACTGGAACTAGGATGATATGCACAGATTTGACCATAATTTGCGCTAAAGGTGTCATTTGGAGCTTAAACCAATGTCATATGAAAACTGAGACATAGATTTTCAATTCTTGTGAAGACCACTTATCAAAATGGTGACGTTTTAATGGTATTTTAATCCTTTGAAGTTGACTAACTAGTTTAGAGAGTTGTTAAGAATGTTTTGAACATATCTCTCTCATCCTAAGCCTAAATTATATGAATTAGGTGTCCAATTAAAGCTAAGAGGAAGAGGATTAACCCAAAGTTAGTGGAAAACTTGTATTTTTAATTTTAGAGATAGTTGTTTAAGTAGAAATAGCAACCACAAAACTTAACCCTAATTTTCTCCTAGCTACTCTTGCTTGCATTTCCTTCCTTCATCTTTTTTCTTCTCCTTTCCCTCTAGTTTTGTTTCTTTTCTATTTTTCCCTTCCATCCATGGAGGGCGAGACCCTTTTACATCAATCCTAGGGATTGACAATATTGATGTTTAATTCTGAGATCTTATTTTGATTGTTTTACATTAAATTGTTAATCAAGTTTCTTTTTTACTTATTGATCAAATTTATCTTTTACTTGTTAATCAAATTTATATTTTACTTGTTAATTAAGTTCTTCTTTGATTTTGTTAAATCTGAATTGAATTGATTAATTTGATTTGGATATTGATGTGATAATTGCATAATTACCACGTGTTTAATGAGGATTACATAGATTAAACAATG
This sequence comes from Ormosia semicastrata, assembly GCA_029884595.1. Lineage (NCBI taxonomy): Eukaryota > Viridiplantae > Streptophyta > Magnoliopsida > Fabales > Fabaceae > Ormosia > Ormosia semicastrata. The sequence goes on along the minus strand of JAQQTO010000047.1, from coordinate 18,954,979 downwards.
CACCAAAGGCTTCATGGTTGTTATTTGTTAATCTTGGTTGAATTCCAAGTTTTAGATTAATTTAGGGTTAGATGGGTGCTTAATTCATTTAGCCTTAATTAGTTAAATTCTGGATTCTTATTTAGTAAAGAATTTATGGATCATCTTAAGGCTTCTTGATGTGATCTAAGACCAAGGATCAGATTAGCAATTGAATGGATTCGTAGTGATCAATGATGGATAAAATTCAAGATGAGTTGATTTCTTTGGATTGTTTGTTTACTTAATTCTGTTGGCAACTTTTAATTATTTTTTGTTAATTAATTTTGCAACTTTTTCCCCCTATTAACCTCTTAATTTGATTGCTTGATTAGAGTGATCCAAGAGCTCAACCCGATTGTGCCTTATACTACAAGTATTTTGATGAATTAGTTTATAAATTGATTTAATTTGATAATCTCAACATCTACCAAATTTTCGTGTCATTGCTGGGGATTTTGTAGTGAGGTCCACCCTATTTTAGCCAAATTCCATCGTTTAGACCACTTTTCATTTTTTGAAGATTTTTTATTGCATTTTTTTGTACCATTTTTGAGTAGTTTTTACCCTATGATGGCCCCATAATTTTTAAAATTGTGTAGGTAAGGTAAGTAGTGTTATTTTGACAGAACTTTAGTATTGCGTAATTCATTTTGCATATTTTGTGTTTTTGCACTTTTGCATATTTTATGACCAGGTCTTCTAGTAATCATTTGCTTGACATTGACCTTGATATTGAGAGGACCTTGCATACACTTAAAAGAGCTAGTAAGCATAGTGAAAGGATAAATTCTAAAATTGAAATTGAACTTGAGAATATAAGTAGTACTGCAACTATGGATGATAATACTAAAATTGAAACTGAACATAAGAATACAAATAACACTACAAACATGACTGATAATATGGATAATAGGACTCTTAAGGAACTAGCTGCACCTGATGTGAATTACCAATCTTTGTGCATTCAATATCCTAATTTAAATGCTGATTTTGAATTGAAATCTGGATAGATACACTTGCTGCCAAAGTTTCATGGACTTGCAGGAGAGGATCCCTATAAACACTTGAAGGAGTCCCATATGGTGTGCTCCACCATGAAATCACAAGGCATTCCTGAATAACACATCAAATAGAGAGCCTTTCCTTTCTCATTAGATGGAGCAGCTAAGGATTGATTGTATTACTTGCAGCCAACTGTCATAATAGGTTGGAATAATATGAAGAGATTGTTCCTAGAAAAGTTCTTCCCTGCTTCCAAAGCTACTGCCATTAGGAAGGATATAAGTGGCATAAGGCAAATATCAGGAGAAACTTTGCATAAGTATTGGGAGAGATTCAAGAAGTTATATGCAAGTTGTCCTCATCACCAGATCAGTGACCAGTTACTAATCCAGTATTTCTATGAGGGACTTTTACTCATGGATAGAAGCATGGTAGATACTACCTCTAGAGGAGCTTTAGTGGACAAAACACTTGTTGTAGCAAGAGATTTAATAGCGAACATGGCAACAAATGCACAATAATTTGGCACACGAGTCATTACCTCAACCAAAGGAGTCAATGAAGTAAGGGTTTCTGATGTTGATCAATAGAGAATTGAGAACAAATTAGAGGAGCTAACTTCCTTGGTTAGGCAACAAGCATTGGGACAAAAACAAATTCAATCCCTAGTAAAACTTTTGTGGAATCTACTCCTTACTAGATCACCCAACAAACCAGTGTCCTGCACTCCAAGAAAGAAGTGAAGCAGTGGCTGGAATCTTTCCTAGAAAATCATACTTGTAGCAGCCAAAGTATGACTCTTATTCTAACATATATAACTGTGGATGGAGAGATCATCCTAATATGTGGTACAACAACAATTTTAGCCAACTACAATAATAGCAGCAGTAGACCAAATATAACACAGTAGGCCTGAGTAAGCAACAATTTTAATAACCAGTGAAATAGCCCATGCTACAAAGTAGCAATTCAGAACCTAGGTTGGCAGACTTGGTGAAGCAGTTAGTAACCAATAACATTTAGTTTTAACAAAGAACCGAGACTACTATTTAGAACATGGAGACTCAAATTAGTCAACTTGCAACTTCCAACAATGAGTTGAAGACTCAATGTTCGGGTCAATTGCCTTTCCAAACAATTAATAATCTAAGAGGCAATGTGAGTGCCATAACCTTGAGAAGTGGCAAAGAAGTGAGTGGTCTAACCTAACTCCAACTAGAGATTGTTCAATAGGATTGTGTAGAAAAATTAGATTCAATAAACCAGAATTTTACAGAAGATTCAATACAACAGAATATACAACTTTTTACAGAGAATTCGATGAAAGATCATAAGTTAATGAAAAATTCTACAAAAACATTTTCTCTCAGCACTCCTCTTCCTTTTCCTAATAGAATGACTCAATCAAAGAAGATTGATGAAACTGAATTGGACAAGGAGATTATGGATACCTTTCGGAAGGTAGAAGTTAATATACTGTGGAAATAAGTTTGTCCTATTGGTTTAATATGTTACGTTTTGATGATGACAAATACAAGACAAAAAGAATGACGTTTATGCTACATAGATGTGCCTAATAGATTATGGTAGATCATGCATGATCATGTACTCCATCTTGTTGGATTTCATATAAGAATCGTGCATATTTTTTATAGAATCTTTTATAGGATATATCCAATAATATGTTATATGAGTGATATTAAATTAATAGTGAATTTGACTCTATTTAAATGAAAATGTATAAAGTGAGCAATATTATGTTTGAGAAATTAAATTAATAGTGATATTAAATTTTGATATGCATATTAGATAAACTAGAGTTATACATTTATGAATCATGCATATGAAGATATTGAATTATGAATTTGAATTAACTATATTTGTTTTAAGTGAGCAATAGTTTGTAGGATAGTCCAGTAGTAATAGTGAGAATTGTAACAAAAAAGCAAAAGATCACAATTATACTCAACTCAAGAAAAATGAGAGATAAGATATTTCAAGCATTTGCAAGATTTGAAGAGAAAAAGTTTTTGGAAGCTTGGATTACATCAAGAAGCCTAAGGACTAGAATTGGTATATTTTCCTTTTAGGCTTTCTCCTATGTAAAGATAGAGGTTTTACAAGAAAAGAGCTCAAATATATTTTTAAATATTTACAAATATTTCTTACATGCTAAAATACCTAACAAACATATTTTTAAATGTTAAACATGGTGGTAGTTCAAAACTATGAAAAATAGTTAAATTTGAGTTTTGAAAAGCTAACTTATGGTTACTCTTTTGATCATAACTTTTGAAATACTTTTATTAATGTTCTGAAACTTAGTTCATATGAAAATAGACTCAGAACTTTCTAATATGTGGTTATTTGCTTAAAACGGATAAGAAATGAAGAAGTTATGGGTGTTTAAAGTCATTTTTCAAGTATCTAAATGTTGTAAATGAGCTTTTAACAAAACAAAAGCATGGTACCATGCTTGGTAATCGATTACCACGAGCCTCATTTATAATTCTACCAACGACTATTTTATCACTTGCACTCTATAAATAAGTGTAGATTGAAGATTTTATAACTCTAGAACACTTGATTTGATTCTTAAATCATCAAAATCATATTTTGAGCTCTTTATTACAAAATCCTTCTATTACTTTATTCTTTAAGTTGTATATCTACTATTGTGAGAGTTTCTAAATCTTCTCTTTATCTAAAAATAATTGTAGAAGGACGAGTTATCTCTCAAGAGAGAAAAGTGTGAGGTATCCCTTGTAGTGAGGCTCAAACACAAGCGGTGAGGTATCCTAAAAGTGTTATGAGTGCTCTTGAATGTAAAGGTTTTTCAAGCACCTATGAAACTTGAAGAGTTAGAGGCTTTAACATAAGGGTGGAGGATCCCAATGTGTGAGGAGTGCTTTTGTTTATACAAAGGTTTTCCTAGCACCCGTGAAGTGTAAGAGATAGTGAAGAAAATCTCAAGTTAAGCTTTGGGACTGGATGTAGGCTACAAATGGTTGGTGGCTAAACCAGGATAAATTCTTTAGTTTGATTATCTCTTCCTTACAGTCTTAAATTTTAGTAGTTGATGTAGTACATTTATTTATTGCACTTCTTGTCATCTTGGTACTTTGATGTTAATACCTTGATATGTAGCTTGTTTGCTTATTTTCTTACTTTAATCCAAGTTTTAGTTGAGTGATCTATAATAGTTATACCTTTATTATGCATGGTCTGCTGCATTTATTAATTAAGCAGTTCAAAATATTTAATTTCTTAATGTTATTTTAAAAACTTGTAATCACTCAATTCACTCCCCGTCTTGGGTGATGATTGTTGGTGTATGCCCTAAAGGCTATTTTATTTTGATCATACTTACATACATTGTATTATGCTATTTATTTAATACATGAGGTATTTCATTTATTGTGTTATTTATAATAAACATAATAAAGTCCTTAGAATAGTAAGTTTAATACCATAGGACATCAAGTGGATGACTTGATCGTGAGATCCTATTGGATAGATTCAGAACACTATTCTTAAATATCCCTAGTCAAGTATTATTATTAATTAGGACAGTAATAATGCATTGAATAGCACTCAAAAATGTAGACTCAAAAGAATTAGCTCTAGAAGGATTATCAGACATAAACATCAAAGTTTTATCTGAACAGTTTCAAACAACATAGTTTGATGACAACCAATTCATGCCTAGAATAATATTCACCAAGAAAAACCTATCTTTAATTTTCACACAACAATCCAAATAAAAAAAGGAAGTTGTGACTGACTTTCCTATTGGTGTAGATACAGATAAAACTTAGAAAAACTTAGACATAGGTAAATCTAATCTCTTCATATATTCATATGAAATAAAGGAATGAGATGCTCCTAAATCATATAATATAATTAAGATATTATCTTTAACTATGCATTTACTTTGTATAAGATTGAGAGATTGAGCCTCCTTCTTACCACTAAGAGTATAAACTCTTCCTTTAACTTGAGGTTTAAGGTTGGGTGTTTCTCCTTGTCTTTGTGGACACTCTCTAGCATAGTGCCCTAATTGGCCACATGAAAAGCATACTGATTGGCCCACTAAACAAGGTCTGCCACCATGTTGTCTCTTACATTTATCACATTTTGGTCCCTTAGGTTCCATCTGAACTTGCTTGCCTTTATCTTGAGGATAACTTAGCCTAGAAGAATCCTTCTTGTACCTATCATCCCCTCTCTTCCTCTTTTGAAAACCTTGTGATTTTTGCTCCACTTGAGGCTTGTTATCTTGACCTTCCACAATTCTACATTTGTTTACCATGGTCAGAAAGTCTCAAATCTCAAAAGGTCTAATGGCCTTCTTGATATCATCTCTCAATCCCTCTTTGAATTTTATACACTTTCACTTATCATCTGAGTTGAACCTAAAGTAAGAGAAGAACTTAGACAACTCCTCAAACTTAGCCACATATTGGCCAACAGATATGTCACCTTGCTCAAGTTTCAGGAATTTCATCTTGGCATTCCGTAGGTTCTTAGGAAAGTATTTGTCTAGAAAATAATTCCTAAACACCCTCAAAGTAATTTGAGTCCTTGATGCATCAAACAACCTTTTTGCATCTATCCACCAGTCCTTTGCCTCCCCCACCAACATATAGGAGGAAAACAACACCCGTTGCTCATCAGAGCAAGCTATGACCGTGAAGATCTTCTCCATCCCCTTCAACCACCCATCTACTCTAACTGGGTTGTACTTTTCCTTGAAAGATGAAGGGTTGGCCTTCCTAAACTCTGAAAGATCTAGGAAGTTTGGTTCCTAACCACTAGTACTTCTTGTACTAGTTGTACAGGCTGTGTAGGAGGTGTTGGTTGCTGAGGTGGATTTCCTTCCATCCTCTCTAGAACCCTATTTGTGATAGCAGTTTGCTCCCTCATAGCAACTGTCATCCCCATAAACACACTAGTCATATCATTTGGGCCATCAGAAATAAAGTTATTTTTTTCCCTCTAGTTCACCTAGGTGAAGCCATAGTTTCCTGCACACACAGAACAATACATATTGAGTTGATCAATCTCAATATCACATAATAGTGCGACAGTAGCTAATAACATTCATACCTAAGGTTATCATGCAATTTTATTCATACATCTCATATTGAGATAAGAAAATACACAACATAAAATAAGAATATCAAATTATACCAAAAGCATAGTCAGTCCATACCCCTGCTCAATAGGATAAACTGCTCTAATACCATAATGTAATGTCCTAGATCGATTTACTGCAATATAATCAAAATATACATCTGTAAACAGGATTAGACACGTTACTTCTAACTTTTAAACATCATAAAAACCTTTAACTAAACATGTTGAAATATATAGAGTCGAAAAAATAGAGCCTAAAAAAGAAAGTAATTGAAGAAAAGTATTCGAACTATTCAACATAAATACACATCTAGAAATTTTGATTCTTTACTGCAATATTAAGTATAAATACAAACTAAGCCTTCATGGCATATGTATAATATATATAAGTCAAAAATAAATATTTTACTCTAAGCTACCAACTTTAATTTCCCTTCTCAGAAGAACTTCTATTTCGATCTATAAATTATCATGGGAACAAACAAAAGGGTGAGAATTCAAAAATTCTCAGTAGTATAACACAAAACGAATCATTCGAAATACAATTCCATGATAAATACATAAGTTAACAATTCAAATGAAATTATGTGTGGATGCTCATGAAAAGATAAATGTTAATGTTTATGAAATGTATTATGTTGATGCTTATAAAATGATAAATGTTAATGTTTATGAAATGTATTATGTTGATGTTTATAAAATGTCATGTCCTTCAACAAAGGGCTTTTCTTGCTCCTTTGACCATAGTAAGGTGCTTTTCGTGCTCCTTTACTCTTGGCAGAGTATTTTTCTTACTACTCTACTGAATACTTTATCCTTCGACAAAGGGTTTTTCTTACTCCCTTGTTTCATGATATGTTATGCAAATGTCATAACATTTTGAAATTCTATTATTCAAGTAGCATCTCTAAGACTTTTCAAATAGTATAAAAAACATATCACTTTGGATTATACTTTTAAAATAGCTCACTTTGCCTTTTCAATCATAGTCGAAACACATGCTAGTCAAATAACTCTTATAGTATATTCAATTAGCCTCAAAATCATGCTAATCGAATAGCTTTCAGTCTATTCGGTTAGCCTCAATTTTACCATTTTGAAATGACATGTTTGAATAGCTCTCTTAGTCTATTCGATTAACATAAAAAATATGTCATTTTGAACTGTCGTTCAATTAACTATCATAATATTTTGATTAACATCGAAATCATACCAAATTGAATAGCACACCTAGTCTACTCAATTAGCATAAATAGTATGCCCTTCTGAACTATGCCGATCGAATAGCTCTCCTAGTCTATTCGATTAGCCTCAAAATCATGCTATTTGAATTGCTTACTTAGTCTACTCAATTTATCATTAAAATCACGCATATAGCTGACACATCAAAATCTAGAACAATCTGTGATATTCTATTCGAATTTTCCCTTGGCCTATTCAAATAAAACACTGTAGAAAGACATTTTGGAATATCAAAATAACAATTTTCTTATTCATTTCATTTCTATACCAATTTTTTTTTTACTACAAGTATCTATTTATACTATAAATCATGTAGTAAAGTATTTAAAAAATCATCAATAACAAGTTTTGATAGTTGTATTCACACATATACATGTCCATGCAAATATATGCTCAAGTCTCATAAAACATATCTCTTATTACACTTAATCATGATTTTTCTTCGAGTATTATAAAGAACTCGATTTTGTCCATTCTTTGCTAGTTTTCATGAATAAAGAATGATAAAACACAAAAAACAAACACAACAGCCCCTACCTCAGTTCCCTATGGATGGAGTTTGATTCTTTTTCTTGTTCTTCCCTTGGATCATACTTCTTCCTTTTCTTTCTTCTCTTGATTTGCTTTCTCTTTTCTCCTATTTATTTTCTTTCTTTCTTCTCTGTTTCCTCTTTTCGTTCCTATCTCTAAGTTTTCTTCTATTTTTTGCTGATAATAGCTGTGTGAAATAAGAGAAAATGAGAGATATACCTGCACAAAGTCAAGAGATGGTGAGAAAATGTGGAATTAATATAATATCCTTTGACTTTGGGTAACTTTGAAAGTTTTATACCTCATAAAGATATTTTAGTCTTTTGTATTAACTAAAATTGTCATTCTAGCTCATACTAGTATTAATGCTCTTTTATAATCAAATTAAAACTAATAGGTTATGGAGGACGTTATAGGTAGAGTTTTTCTTACCAACTTTACCTATTCCTTTTATTTTTGTTTTGTTGTTGTTTCCAAAAGTCACAACACCTCCATTTTTGTCTTTTAATGAAAAGAACTTGCTTTGTTCCCCTGTCATGTGTCTGGAACACCCACTATCTAGGTACCATATATTCTTCTTTCTCTTTGTTACTAGGCAAATTTATATGAAAAGGAACCATTGTTTTAGTTACCCAGACTTTCTTGGCTCCTTTCATGTTAGATGGTTTAGCCTTTGGTGGTGTGTTTTTGAATATGCATTGAGATGCTTTATGTCCAACCTTGTGGTAGCAAAAACATTCTATCTCAAGCTTCTTAGCAGGCACAAACAGGTTCTTATACCATTTTGGTTTTGATCCTCCTTTGTATCATAGACTAACTTTATCAAAGATACATTTTTCCTTTGCTAAAAGCTTCTCAAGATTTTTTGTACCATTGGCAAACTTGGCTAGCTCATTAGTCAAATCTTCCACCTTTTATTTCAGCAAAATATTTTCTTTTGTCATATGAGAAAGTTACTAGGAAGGTTGATGAGAAAATTCAACCTTCTTCAATTAGGACTGAGCTAATAGCTCAATGTTCAAACTGACCAAGGATCTAACTCTCTTATTCAAAGTTGCATTGTCTCTTTTCAATAAATCATTTTCCTTTTCCATCTCAACCAATTTGGCTTTTACGATAATGCACTTTTGAGCTAAGATATTAGAATCAGAGGGGAGGTTATCAAAAGTAGTCTCAAGTTCATTATAAGAAAGGGGAGAAGGTTCAGTATCTGATACCTCATCATCACTGTCTTGATCTTTTATAACTAAACACAGATTGACAGTTTCCCCTTGCTCTTCTTCACTTGAAGAATCATCTATAGTTTCTGAAGTTTTCATCTTTCTCTTATTCTTTAAGAACTTTTTTTTATGTTTTCTTCAGCTGTTCAAATTTGATATAACTTGGCTTCTTGCATTCAAAACATGTCGGTTGTCCCTTATTTGAAGTTCCTAGACTCATGTTTTTTAGAGTCCATTATTGGTTGGAAGCCTTTTCCCTTCCTTCCCTCCTTCTCAACATCTTGTGAATCTTCTTGGAAATGAAGGATAGTTCATCCTCATCATATTCATCATCATCATTTTCATCTTTTTCTTCATCATACTATGCTTTTGAATTGAGAGAAGTTTGAGAAGATTGGTGAGAAGATTGCTTGACATTCTTTTGAGTATATTTGAGAGCAATACTCTTCTTTTTCTTAGCCATATTTTCTCCCATTTGAGCAAATTATTTCTCATGATTTCAAGGATCCCAGTAGCTCATTCAACTAACAGATCTTTGGCTTCTTGGATAGCTGTAACCTTTGGTCTCCAGACTTTAGATAAGCTTCTCAGTAACTTTCTCGTGTGTTCCTAATTTGAATAGACGTTTTCTAATACCCTTAATCACATGTTAGACTTGTAAATCATAACAAAGGTAGCATATGACTTGTTTAACATACCCGTGAAGTTTTGTGATAATTTGAGTTAATTTAGGCACTTAGTTGCAATCCAAAAGGTGAAAAGTAGATTAAAATGACTTAAATAATAGCATAAATTGCTTAGTGTTAGGGCCAAAACAACTTGTTTGCCCATTTGCTAACCGCAAGTGCACGAGTCACGCAAGTATTACAGATACAGAGTAAAAGATCGTTCCCACGAGAATAAGTTTATTTCCAATGCTAAGTATTAACCGATAGGTTACCTAATTCTATTCAAGAACATAAAATAGGGGAAAACAATTAAACTAAAGACTAAAAAGTGGTAAAGATAATGGTTAAAGATTAAGGAAATCCTTCTTCATCCTTTACTTCAACCAATAACATGTAATCCTCTTCATAAATATGAATGCAATGATTAGGTTAGCTTGAGAATCTACATTAGCTAAATGCCTATGTCTAAGTCATCTAACTATAGTTTTAATTTCCCAACTCACTAAGTGTCCTTGAGAGCTAACACAAAATCCACTCTTTAAGGTCTATTCTCAAACACGTGATATGCATGGGTAAAAGGTATATTTCTATCCCATTAGCGAATTAACTCATCCCGCTATTAGAATAGAATCGAATATGCATCAATTATACATATGATCTCAAACCTAAATCCCTATGTCTAGGATCATTGGACTTTAGCAAATCAACTTAAATGTTAGCCAAACACTCAAGAGCATTAAGAACAATATGATTGAACAAAATCAAAGATCCACACAAACTCAGAGAAGAACAAATCATTAATATTCATAAAAAAAGATTCAAAATCATCCCTAAATAAAGCTCAGCTATGCAATGAACATGAGAATAACTTACAAAATACATGTTCAAGAAATGAGGAAGAGAAAAGAGAAAAGAGAGAAGGTGAAAGCTTACGGATTTAGCCATTGAAGCTCGGATCCTCCTCCAAGAGAAAGAAAGCTTCCATCCTTAGCTCCCCAAGCTTCATCTCCACCTCCAATAGAGGACCCAGCCGCAGCCTCTAACCCTAAACTACCTAAAACCTAAAACCTAAGAGAGAAAACTAAGAGAGAGCAAGAGAAAGTATGAAAAATAGAATAAATAGGTTTAGCTCGCCGATGCGCGTCGCGACGTGAACATTACCATGCCGCGGCGTGGAAAGTTGTGTGCTAAAACACGGGCTAGGCTGTGTTGCTCTCTGTGTATGCGTTGCTGAAACTTTCACACTGTGGCGTGCACATGTTTGCGTCGCGGCGTGGACCTCTGGAATGCATCCTTGGCCTCTTTCCTCCAATGCTGGGCCTTGGCTTGCATCAATTTGTCTCTTTTAAGCCCTTCCTGCATTAGAGAAAGCACCAAGTTAAATATAATTACAAATCTACTTAATCAATCAACAAATATGCACAAATTGCTCAAAAACATAAAGGAAGATCTCAAAATAGAATTCCATAAATATAAGCATAAAACCTTCCAAATATGCATAAGAACAAGGACTAAGCATGCCATGAAGCATAAATATGGGGCATAAAGAACTACATTTCATGGAGTTATCACTTAGATGAGGGAAATAAATATGGATAATTTATTTCTAAGTCATAAATGTATGAAATAAGATGCAGTTAAACTTTCAAGATAAACTGAGTTAGTTTGACATTTTTAGGCATACTGGTTGTGCATTTTATACTAGATTGACTAGTAGCAGATATGGAAAATTAAGATAATGGTGAAACAATAATTTAGATAAATCTTAATATTTATTCTAAAGTTGTAAGAAGTTAAGAAACTTAAATCTGAGAGATTAAAGTATTTCTAAGAGATATAAGTTATACAGTATGGCTTTAATGGCATTATAAGTCAAAGGCTCCTATCTTATTTCCATTCTCATTCACAGCTCTCTTATTTGGAAAATAGAAGCAGAAACTATGTAGAAAGAAAGGAAAGAAGAGGAAAGAAAGAAGGAGGAAGAGGAAGAGAAAAAGAGGAAGGCCAAAGGAAAATCCAAAGTGTGAAACTAGCTTCACTACAAAGAGGTAGGGGATTTACTTTCATAACTTCATCTCTTTCCTTACGTTAACTTGTTCATGGTGATGGCTTGTTGATTAGAAATGGGATTGAATGTTGTCTATGGTTTTTCTTGCTTGATTCTTGTTTGGAAACTTGTTGAAGGCTTGAATTTGTGATGTTTGATGATTGGTTGAGTTAAGGTTTAGTTATGTCCATGATTCTCCATAACCTCTAAAGTGAAAATTAGGAGTTTATGGACAAAATTCTTGTTCATCAATCTATATAAAATGGATTAAGTTGATATTTGATGATTCTATAATGTTTAGGATTGGTTAATATCTAGAATCCATGAAAATGATGATTGAAATTGGTTTGGAAAACTGATTCTATAGAAAGCATTCTGCATAATCGGTTCTAGTATATGGGCACCTAAGCACTTTGAGCACGAGCACTCAAGCGCCTAATGTCCAGCAGAATAGGGCAAATGCTCTGGTCTACCTATGCTTCAGTGCTAGCAGTGAGTGCTCGAGCACCTCAAGACCCAAGATTTTGCTGCCTGATGAGCGCGATGAGAAACCGAGCGCCCATCCCAAAGCTCCTGAGTTTGCTAAGCGCTGGAGCACCCCAGGGGTTAATGCTTGAGCGCCCAATACAGAATTTTATAGAATTTTATGTTGATTAAATAAGGTTTCCTACTTGCTTGGATCCATTATGCATGCTTTTTAGCATATGTTAGGGTACTACTAGGGGTATTTTAAAAGGGAAACAACTACCCAGTTAGTATATGAAATGTATGAAACTTAGAACAACCTAGAGTAATGGTTTGATCTAAGTGTCCAGCACCTTTAGCAACTTAGCGTTACTTTAGATATCACTTAAGATGTGATGATGTGATGTATTAGATAGTAGTAGACTAGTATAATGTCCTAATACTAGTATCCCAAAATACATAGAGTACAAGGAGATACTTAGCATTACAATATCACTACTTACGTACTAATCTGATACATATATCCATGATGTTCATTGAAAACATTATAAAGAGCCATATGAAATGTGAAAAATATATATTTCAAAACATAATGCATATATATATACAACATTAGCCTTAACAAAGGCTTGAAGTACTATCTAACTCTTTACATTACAAAAGAAGCACTAATAAATATAACAGTTGTAATGTAAACTATAAAGCTAATCCAATCTTTACTTTCCTTTTTCTTCTTGTTCTTTGAAGAACTTTCACCTAGAATTACATGGCAACACAGTGGGGTGAGAATCAATAAATCCTCAGTATGAGTAAACCAAGACTAATATAAATAACATAATAAACATAATCTTAACACATGCTAAATAAGATACGTTTAAAGCATCTATAAGGTTTAGCTTAAACATCTAGATAAACCAAGTTAACAGACATTCATTCATACATACTTATTTCAATTTAGAACCAAGATGAGCATCTAGGATTTCTAGTTTAGTGTGTTATCTTATGGTAAATAGAGGGAAAACTTATCCTCATATTACACGTAACCTAGCACTATAGAGAAGTTTGGGCATAATCCTTGTTCAAAAGAACCTTCTAGACTCCTTACTTATCTCCCTTAGCCTTAATGATGGTGCACAACATCAAAGGATACTCATAATAATCAATACTACTAGACAATCCTTCATACATACATTTAAACATCACATCATCACTCATTACTCTCAAGTGATACACCTATACCACAATAGTGGCCCAAGATGCTAGATGTTTACCTAAGGCATACCATAACTCTTGATTGCTCAAAGGTTCATACATATAATATAAATACCAAAGGATCATACCCTTACTGAATTACATCTAGTGGTATATTATTCATAACTTATGTCAATCCATAGCTAATGGATGCACAAAGTCACTTTACTTTTCCTTGTATGCCACTGGGTCTTTCTCTCTAAGAAATACCCTATCTAGTGCCTCAACACCCTTTAAATGACATAAACAAAGGATTCTAATAATTAGGGATCTCAAAGCATCAAAATCCACTTATTGTTAAATTCTGCGATGGGAGCCTATGCGCCCTCTTCTGAAGCGCCTGAGCACTCGCTAGGCATAACACAGCCCTGTGCTATTTCGTGACCAGTGCCTAAGCACTTTGGACTAAGCGTCTAAGCACTCATTGCCTTGCTGCACAATCACTCATCTCTGGACCACGAGTGCCTAAGCGCTCTGCGTAGAGTGCCTGGGCTCTCTCCACACGATAACAAATTTGTATAATTTTGTAGATTTGTGTAATTCTTCCATTGGAATTTTTCATAGATTTTGGCTATTCCAAATTAGTTTTTAGGTGATCCTCAGCCCCTAGTTAGTTCATTTGTGAATGCTTATGTCCTTAAAGCATGTCAAATGGTTTTTTGATGATAAGAAAGGCAAAAGTGAAGAGCAAGTGCAAAAGTGAAGATCAAGTGCAAAAGAAAAGATCAAGATCAAAGAAAGAAGTCAAGAGGTTTATTAAGTTATAAGACTTAGAACATTAATGTTAAATGCTCTCAAAATTTTTCAAATGGTTTTTCAATATATCATTTCAAAATAAGTGGAAAAATTCAAAGCTAAACATGTTTTTCAAGAAACTTGAGTTTCAATCTTAAATCTAACACTCATAAAAAGGATTTATGTTTAATCAAATGTCTTGAGGTGTTAGAAATGGCTTACAAACTTTATTGGACTTGAAAAATGTGTTCAGAGGCCAATGTAATCGATTACATGCAAGTCAGAGGCCATGTAATCGATTACACCAATAATGTAATTGATTACAATAAGCCCAGAAAGGCAAGAACACGTTCAAAGAGTCATGTAATCGATTACATAGATATTGTAATTGATTACAATAAGCAAAAAGGCAAGAACACGTTCAAAGAGTCATGTAATCGATTACATAGATATTATAATCGAATCAATTACATAGATATTATGTAATCGATTATATCAATAATGTAATCGATTACATCAATAATGTAATCGATTGCACAGAGCCCAGAAAGCCAAGAACACATTGGAACAAAAATGTAATCAATTACATTTGTTGTGTAATTGATTACACGCATCCTAACAATGTCCAACGGCTATATTAAATGCATTTAATGCTTAGCTAAAACCTTCCAACGGCTTCATTTATTGCAAAACTTATAAATACCAATGTTGGGTCTTCATTAGAGGTTGACCTTGAACTAAAAACTGATTACCAATACTTCAAAACGTGATTCAATCCTCAAATCCATTATTGCTCTATTTTTGTGAAAAACGTGGGTTAATCTTTGAGAGCATATTAGAGCTTCAATTTGTAATCATCTACTCTAGTGAGAGCTTCATTCAATCAATCTATATTGCTTTGTAAAGAGAGTGAGACATCCCTCCAAAACTGTAAAGGGTGAGGTATCCTTTAGTTGAAGAGACTCAAGCTCCAAGGGTGAGGTATCCCAAAGTGTTGAGTGCTCAAGGTTGTAAAGGTTATTAAGCACCTATTGAAGCTTGAAGAAATAGTGAAAAATCTCTAGCGGTTGCTTGAGGACTGGACGTAGATCACAAGTGGATTAGTGATCGAACCAGAATAAATCATTGTGTTTGTTTTCTCTAAACCCATCTCTTTACATTGAGTACTATTTTATTAAATTGCTTGAATATTGGTCCATTTGGCTATTGCATTTATAAGTAAAAGTGTTTATCTCTTATATCCAATCATCTCTAATCATCAATTAGCTTTAACAAAAATTGTTTATCAAACGATTTGAGAAAGATTTGTGAACTTGTTTTTCATTCTCAATTCACCCCCCTCTTGAGTATTGAGACCACTTGGTAACATCATTAACACATAGGAGTCATTAATCACTAACTTAAGCCTCTTAATTTGGATTATGAACCAAAATCCTACTTACTTGACCTAAAACTTCATTTTGTGAATCAAGGGTTCCAATGAGATGTTCTAAGTTTCTAACTTCAAATTATACTATGAACAAGTCATAAACAACCAATAAATCACATTCATGCACATCAAACACCTCTAGAACTCATTTTGACTTATTATGAACTAAAAGTGCATTCATGGAGAAAATGATGAAAAGAGATGAAAAGAAGCTATAATCCCCTACCTTGGCAGCTAAGATGATGCTTCAAACTTGGTTGACCTCAAACCTTGGCTTTGCATTTAGCCTTCCTTTTTTCTCTTCCTCTTCCTTCTCCTTTCCTCCTCTGCTAAGAACACTTACATTTACCTAAATCAAGATTTATAACTTCCAATAACTTTAAAATAAATACTAAGATTCATATAAAAAGTTGTTTCATCATTAACTGATATTTCCATATCTACTGCTAGTTGATCCGACTTTAAATGCACAACCAATATGTCTAAAAATGGCAAACTAACTCAATTTATCTTGAAACTTTAACTGCATCTTGTTTTATATATTTGTGACCAAGAAATAAATTATTCATATTTATTTCACTCATCTAAGTAATTTATGGTATTATCTGAGCCATTTTAAGCTACTTTTCATACTCTGAGTTACAACAAAGTACCTAAACTAACTCAATTCATCATAAAATTAAACATGCATATTAAGCAAGTCATATACTACCTTTTGTACATATGCAAAAGTCTAACATGTCATTAAGGGTATTATAACTAGGATGGATTGATAGTGTTTTCCTATGAGTGTGACCTTATATGATAAAATGTCATTTGGCCAAAAGGAAAGGAATTAGAAGTTCCTAAAGAGACAAGTCATTCCTGACCAAGAGCTAGGGTTACATGTAGTGTGAAATTTTGATTCTTCCTATCTACAGGAGGTAAACATGAGAAACCAGAGTTCCTAGTAAAAACATGCCTAGATCTTAAATGAGCTAAGTATGTAAGAACATATGCATGTATGTTTAACTTGGTTTGCTTTGTTATTTAAGTTAAACATTGTAAAGAATTTAATCATGTCTTACTCTTAATTTTTAAGATTATGTTCTCACGTTAGGTATGACTAGTTTTAGGTTACTCATACTGAGAATTGTTATTTCTCACCCTACTGTGTTGCCATGTAATTCCAGGTGAAAGTTCTTCTAAGAACATGAAGAAAAAAGAAGCTAAAGATTAAACTAGTTCTAGATTTATGGTTTATATTGCAACTATTGTATTTATTTATACTTCTTTTGTAATGTAAAGAATTATGTAATATTTCAAGCCTTTGCTAAGGCTAGTATTGTATATATATGCATTTTGCTATGAATTTTTATGTTTTCCGCATGTCATATGGCTCTCTATAATGTTTCTAATGAATATTAAGGATATATTTATCAGGTTATTACGTATGTAGTGACGTTATAATGCTAAGTATCTCTTTGTGTCCTACGCATATTGAGATATTAGTATTAGGATGTTAAACCTTTCCTAGAGACTTGAGGTTAATCATAATGATAATGAATATTGCAAACATTTCATCAATAGTCTCATGGTCCTTCATTTTGAACATCTCATACTAATGAACAAGCATGTTGGTCTTAGCTTCCTTTACTTGATTTGTTCCTTCATAAGCTATGCCAAGTGCATCCCAAAACTTTTACAATTTTACATCCAACAATCTTGTCATACTTACTCCTATTCAAGGCATATGTTAGAAAGAACTTTGCCTTTGAGTTGAGAATATACCTATTCTTCTTATTTTCTATCCAAGATTCTTTAGGCTTCTCAACTTTTGTTCCACCATTGAATCTTATCATTGGGATAAAGGGACAATTTTCAATGATCCACCATAGATTAACATGCTGAGACTCGATGTGTAACATCCTAATACCAGATACCTTAGTAAACAATATTAGCCATGCTGCTTTTAACTTAAACATCAAACTATGCCATAACATTTAAACAAATAATTTTGGAGAGCCAAAACTAAAAGGGTCATACATATATACATCAATAGCCTCAAAGGTAAGGTGTTATACATACAACTTTTTACAAACTCAAAGCACATGTAATAAATACATAAGTTTTGATTACTAAGCTTATAAATCTATACTAGTCTTCATACTTCTACTTCTTCTCTTTTGAAAGGCTTCCACCTGGATTTACATGATAACGCACGGGGTGAGAACTAATAATTCTCATTAATAGTATTCCAAAACCAACAGTTATAACATTCATAAAGAATAAACAACTAACTCACATCAAGAATAGAGTTGAAAAAGTACATGAGCTACTACTAATTACCGAAGGAACATTCACATACCTACCTTTTGTAATATTCCTAAGCAAAACATAATCCTTGTAACACCCTCCTTAGGGCGTCACACTTCGTGTTACTTAATTACTAAATTACCCCTTCATTGGAAAATCGTGCTTGTAATATAAATACGAGTTATAAAATTTCTTGATGATAGTAAGATAAACTTAGTGGAAAATAAAAACATTACAACAACATCATAAATTAATATACATCATATATATACTAGTCATAGTACTGTCATATTTTAATATTTACAAACTAGACTCTCAAAATATTTAAACTTTAATTTAAACTAACATACTGCCCAAGTACTACTAAATAGTAGAACCCTCAGACGGTCCTCTTTAGACTCCTTAGAAGATAGAAGTCCGACTTGACGCGAAGTCCTACGGACAGGTATCCGCACAGACGACACTATACTAATTGCACTCGAAGTATGATAGTATACTTCCCAATACTGTCTAATTGACAATGGAAACTCTAGGTGTATATTAATATTTACCCTAATTTTCAAGATATAGCCTACTTAAAATAGTGTTTAAGTTTCTCTATGTAGCAAATACGCCCTCTTTTCAGGTCAACATGCCACGACTCCAATCCTCCACGAAACGTCGATCTCGTATACCCAAGGAAACAAGGCACCTCCATTTTCTAGAACTCAGCATCCTTTACCAGAATCTACTCTTCCTCAGCTTCTTGCTCAAGTTCTCGCTCAACGTCTTTAAAATTATAAATAAAATATAGAATAGACATAGAAAGAGGTGAGATCACCTACGCCAATACCAGTATGATAGCAATGAAGATAAACACATCTAATATCTCATATTAGCACATCATACATAATCACAATTATGTCACCAATATCATTTATCATCATAATTCATACAATAAGTCATAATTACGATCATGTCCTTATCAATATTCAATTATTCAATAATCCAATTATCATAAACAATAATTACGATAATACTCTCAGTATCTCTGCATATGCACCTAGACTCAGTTTTCCTACTCCATGGAGCTACAACTCAGATCGGAAAGAATGATCATAAAGATCATGTCGGTACAAAGGTGCCTCAGACCACGTGCTCAGTTTTGCACATCTAGCACATACTCGATAGTCTTTATCAGATCTTGATTAAGGATAGTGTCTCGGTCCGGATCATTGGTGTGTTATATCGGTCTAACCCACGTACAGAAGAGCTACCAACTCCACATTGTAGGCAACCCGCACCCCAATGCCCTCAAGGTCAACGAAAGACCTACACTACGCATATCGCACCCACTCAAGATGTGTATTCTCTCCTTCCTAGGCAAATAGCCTTATCCAGTCCATCGGACCTTTTCAATGCATATACAAATGCACCATTCTCAGTTCAATTCATTCTATCATATTCTCAATTAAATTTTCTTTATCTCAAGTTCGGGGTCCTCATATTGGCCCAACAGTGTCATTACTGTAATTTCATCGCGAAATCATATTTTTCGTATTTTCTCAATCACGTATCATTATTTTCATCGTTTCTCAATCGCGTAAAATATTTTTCACACGTTTTAAATCAAAAATACTATTTTCCTCATTTAACACCAAAATTAAACTTCATTTTTCATATATGCATAATAACCCCTCAAAACATAATATTTGCTTTATAATCCTAATTTAAATAATATTTTCACAACAATCCCTCATAAAATTCATATTTCCAAAATAGTCCCTCATAAAATTCATATTTCCAAAATAGTCCCTCCAAAACATAATATTTACGTTTTAGGCCCTCAAAAATTGTTATTTACAATATGGCCCTATTAAAAATGAAAATTACTATTTTGCCCCTCTAAAAATCATAATTACAATATTGCCCCTCTAAAAATCATAATTATAGTATGACCCCTTTTAAATATGAAAATTACAATATTGCCCCTCTAAAAATCATATTTACAGTATGGCCCCTTTTAAAAACAAAAATTACAATATTGCCCCTCTAAAAATCATATTTATAATAATTCATTTTCCCATAAATCATTTTACTTTGCTATACTCAAATTTGTCCCAAATTTCATATAAATCTCTCAGTTCTCATTTTAATTCATCAGTTTAATTATATCCGATTAGTTTCCCACAACCTTCAAACTTGTTCAAATTCATTTCTTTTTCATTTAAATCCTTCATTTTCAATTGAATATCTCATTTTCAGGACTTTGGTCCTTTCTAGCCTAGTATGGTCGTAAGCCTCAAGCTCTTTGGAGCTCTCATAAAATCGGTTCATCATATTATTCACATCCTAAATTACTCATACACTTGCATGCAATCAAAATTATCCATACAAGCATATTATCAAAGCTTTAGACATATTATCACACATGCAATCAAAAATATAAAACCATAAACACCAAAATCACAAACAAAGAGATATCAAACAATAAGTGAATAAATCCTTATGGGTTTTTCACTGTCCACAACCATCCCCACACCACCAAAACATGGTTGGTGAGGTAAAATCTCCCTCTTACCTCTTGAAGACAAGCTTTTCGGTTAGTTTTTCTCCTTTCCTTCAAATTCGTACAATCTTCCAAACAAATCCCTAAAATTCCTAAATAATTAGTAAAAACACAAACAAGGTTTAATATTGAAAAACCATGGAACAATCATGGTTAGAAAAATTAGAAATCCAATTTTGAACCATAAAATCAAGACTTACCCTTAAGTAAGTAAGCAAAAGGTTGGATTTTGGACAAGATAGAGTAGTTTTTTGGAAAAACTTTGTGAATGAAAAGTGTTTAGAATAGGATTTGGGTTTAGGAAATATGATGAGATAAAATTATAGAGGTTTGGTTGTGTAGATAGTGGGCTTGGCCGAAAAGAGAGGAAAGAAAATAGAAGAAAAAGTGTTCTTGGTTCTTGCTATTTTTGGAGAGAAAATGGATAGATTAACTAGGATAAATGTGAAATAAAAGTGAAGAGTGTAATATGATAGGGCTGCTGCCGTGTGGGTAGTTTTAGTGAGGTTGAGTGATTGAATTTGCATGGTAAATATCCTCGAGTGTTCACATTGGTTAAGCACATGGCTTATGTCATTGGATGGTTCAAGAACCATGTAGAATCAAGCCAACTAGCCTCCTTGATTGCAACCCAAAAACCGTGTGGTCTTCATCTTTTTAGGGACTTAATTATTCTCAAATTACTCCTAATTGCATGCTAATTAATTAGGGAATTAGTTAGGTTAAATATCCTAACCAATCTTAATCAACATCCTAATCATATAACTAATTAGTTTAATATATATTAGCATATATTATATCCTTTAATCAATATTAAGATATCTAATTAGTATTTAGATTATAATTAATTAAGAACTAAACTAGTTCACTTAGTTTGCTAATTAGGTAATTAGATTAGTCAAATTAAGCTTAATTAGCTATTAACCAAATTCAAGCTTACTATTTTTGACTTAATTCTAACTATTGGTTCATCTTTAATTCCTAGTCATAGATTACATCTAAGGTAGATATCAATTAGTCATAAAACTAGCATTCTAATCTCACCATTGATTAGATCAACGGTTAAGGTTAAAGGCTTCCTAACTAAGTCTTCATCCAACGGTTCATACTAAAGTCCAAGCCACTAAGTTTGACTTAATCTCAACCCTTGATTTTAACTTTAATTCCTAGCCCTTGATGTAATCTAAGGTGGATATTGCTTAGTGATTTTATCTAGATTCATTTTACACCATTGATCGGATCAACGGTTAAGATCAAAAGCATCTAAATTATGCTTTTCATCCAACGGTCCTAAATAAAGTCTATGCTTCTTTCGTTGACTCATTCTTATTGGTTTAGAAAGTCAAGCCACTTTCGTTGACTTGCTCTCATTGGCTAGAATTTGTTCAGTCGGCACAGTTGACTGCTTTTCCTAAACGCGGGTCCCACAGTACTTTTAAAGACCTGTGATCAAATCGAAACAGATTTTTACTATTTTTGAGACAGTAGGTACTATAATATAAAATAATATTATAATAATATAAAATTATTTTATTACACGCTTAAATCTAAAAAATTATAAGATTAATATATATATCAATCAATTGGGTTTAGTAATATCCCCCACTCCAATTAATTAAAATAAGAATTTCCCTGGCCGAAAATTATTATTTTTCTCGACCCTCGAGCAAATCATACAAAACAATCAAAAACAAGATCGAATAATCAAATTATTTTTATATTGCACGAAAAACACAAAACAGTGTAATTACAATCGGTTACCAGAACATAGTCTAAAATTTGGGGTGTTACAATCCTTAACTAATCTCATTCCACAGATAAGACATTCGCCCATATAATTATCACCAAAAGGAAAATGTAATGCTTATGATATGTTGTATGATTATGTCATGAAATGTGTATAACAGTGTGGATGCAATGTCATGAAACTTAGCTATTCCCAGGAACCCGGTTCCTTGTATATCACTGGGTAGGGAAAGAATGTGTTAGCTCCTTAACATACCTTGTATTGAGTGGATAGGTCCACTACATAACATTGGTAATCCTGACCAAAATAGCCCTCACTACGAGAATCTAGGACCAATCCTTATTCTCTGGCTAAATGATTATGCACATCATATGAGATTACAAATACATAGGAATAGCAAATGTGTGTGAAACTATGCAGTTCTATGTTTAACTCTTACATAACCACCACAAAAATTGCTTACTAAGTCTATCCTTGCATTACTAGCTCTACCTTCACTCTAAGAGAGCATTTCATGCACTACGATATACAACTATTTCTAAACAAGCTTAGTATAGTTGTATTTAGTACTCTACCTCATCACCTCACATGTGAAATAGACATACAACTCAGTACATCAATTTGAAAGCACATAAAAGGTTACTCCCTTAAGCTACCAATGCACAAAGTGCTTATTCCTAGGTTAAATCACTCATCTTAGTGAAAACCTTCAAAAACTCCTCAACTTGTACCCTCTGGATCCTCCAATTCTTTAAAACAGAGTGTCTTTATTCGAGTAATACTCCTTGTTATTTGAGTAAAAGCATCACAAAAACATTTCCTAAAAGGGCTTATTCGAATAATCCTTTGGGTTGTTTGAATAACCCTTTAAAATGTCAAAGTCTAGTTTTCTCTGCATTGTGTTGTTCAAATAACATATGGGTTATTCGAATACCACTCATGAAAACCTACCTCCTGATGCACTTTGTAATGCTTTATTCGAATAGCCATCTTGTTATTCGAATAAGGAATTCTAGAACAACATTTCCTGGGCATGAAACAGCTGTAACACTGTTCCATCAATCCTCCTACTATATCCTAATCCTCAATCATGGGTTGTAAGTGATTTTTAATCACATCTAAGGTCCCTAATCACATAGCAACCTTCATGCAAACTCCTAACTCACCTAGCATGGATTTATGGCCAAGAATTCTAAACTCAAATACCCATTTCTCAACCTCCTTCACAAGGAGTTCCATGGATAATCCTATGGTTCAAACTTTCCACCATGCCAAGACTAGCTCAAGTTGAATCACAAACTAGCTTTCCAACTAGTTTCATCTTACCCAAACCACGGAAAACCATACAAAAACAAATTTTTCTATCCAAACCTATATGCATCATACATGAAGAAGGGAGTAGAAAATGAATGAACTAAGTATCAAACACCCCTACCTCTAGCTCTTGAAGATGACCAAGCTTTGGCTATGGAAGCTCCTAGCTGGCCTTCCCTTTTCCCTTTCTTTTCTTTTCTTCCTTCCTTTCTCTGTTTTCTCTTCTTCTTTTTGCAGCAGCCATTTTTGTGAGAAAAGAGAGAGTGAAAGATGAGAAAAATATATCTAAGAAGTCAAGAATAGTGGCTACTAAAGAGTCGTGGAGGACTTTGTAAAATTTGATATTTTATGAGAACTTTTATCTTTTAAGATTACTTTAATCTCATAGAATCAAGTTTCCTAACTTCCATAGATATTATGAAAAATCTTAGGATTCATCTTAATCCTATTCTCATTATTTCCATAAACTTCCATATATCTACTAAGTTAATTCAGTATTAAAACATTCACTCAATGAACTTAAAAATACCAAACTAACTCAGTTTATCCTCAAATTTTAACTACTCCTTACTCCACACATTTGTGACCTAGAAACAAATTCTCTATATTTATTTTCATTAACTAAGTAGTTTATGCCATTTTCTGAGCAAATAACAGCTATTTTCACATATAGTGTTACAACAAAGTGACTAAACAAACTCAGAAAGCCATAAAATTAAATAGGCATGTCAAGTAAGTACTATGCTACCTCTATAATATATACAAGTCTAACATGTTATTGATGGTGTTACATGATGAAGAGCCTCATTCTCTCCTTCTAGTAGTAGGAATCTCTTCCATCAAAAGCTGGTGGTCTACTAGTTGATGAACCTTATGGAAGGTAGCTTCCCCCTCCTTGTAGGTGTGCCATACTTCCTTTGGGACCTTTATCCTCTTATACTGTTAGGTGTGCTCAACCCAAAGGCTGAGCTCTTATAATAACTAAAGTTAGTAGTAACACACGAATGAGGTTGAATTGTGTTACCCTTTTTCCAAAAAAATCAAACTTCTCACAGCTTTCTCATGTTATTTAGACAGAGGTGAAGAGGTACAAATAGAAACCAAAATATTAGTGAGAAGATTCAGAATATGTTCTCAAATCAGAGTGAGAAGGTTCATAAGAAGATTTGATGGTTGAGTATGAAGAATTGATGGTTGAGTATGAAGAACTTTCTCAAAACTGAAAAAGTAGTTTGTATATTATAATTAAATCTGTAACTTCTCTTTAAGTTACACATTTAAGGTATGAAGCTAAGAAAAATTGCATTCATTTGTTAAATCTCCAATATTTTAGAATAAGTTTCTTAAAAATATTTTTCAATAAAAAGTGTTTGTTCCAGAGTTCATTTTTAACTTAATAACTTCTACCAAACTGATATGAACAAGTAAAGAGCAAGGGAAGAGAAGCCTCACACTAGGATTTATACTAGTTTAACCTTAAACCACGTGGGGCTATGTTCAGTACCTAGCAACAACTACGATTTTCTACTATCATAGGTATTCTTTTACAAATAAGCTTTTTCAGCATTTAATACAAGTATTCTTTAATAACATCCTCTTTAGGCTCAACACCAAGTATTCTTTGACATAGCCTTTTTAGGCTAAACACCAAGTATTCTTTTTCATATCTTTTTCAGGCTCAGTTTCACCAAATTGAAGTGGCTTGTACAACACAAAGCTCACTCAAGAAGTATAAGAATCTAAGATGAATAAGAGTGTTTGTTTCAACTGGGTAACACTTGAAAATACTCTAAGAGTGTATACAAACACTTAACTAAAGCTAACAATACACCTACTCAAGGTTTTGCATATTTCCAAATAGTAGGAAAAGATGAGAAGGTTAAGTTTGTGGTGTTCTTAGTTATATTTTCTTCAAAATTCATTAACCTTCTGATTTTCAAGCTTGGATCCCTTTATAGGCTTCAAAAATATGACTTTTGGATTATTCAAACGGTAATTGTACTTGCATATTGTAGGTGACCATTATTTTATCCTTTCTTGTTAATTCAGTGTGTCAGTCTTTTAAGTTAGAAGGTTAAGCAACTATCTCACACACAACCTTCTCATAAATTTTCTCAGCAGCAAGCTTCTCATTGAATTCTCTCAGCTAACTTTCTCATCCAACTTTCTCAATTTTGAATAACTTCAATCTTCTCATCTTCTTATTCCACCATTTTTTCTTATTCTTATTAAGGATTCTGATGGTAAAAGCTTCACTTGTAAGTTTGAATTCTTTTTGAGTTTAACCATTGTGGGAGTTCTTCATTTTGTTGAACTTTCTCACAGTCTTTTTAAGACCTTCTCATGCTAAACTTTCTCATGTTCTTCAGGAACTTTCTCAAGTTGTACTTGAACTCTCTCAAGTTAGAAATTAATTTTCTTAGTTTTCTCAAATCACCCAAAAAGCTTCCTTGAATCGTGTTTATTCTTATAAGACTTAATAATACAAAGAAACAATCCACAAAGATCATGTTAAACTGATTAAAGCATTGGGAAGATTCAAACATGATTTTCAATATAGTTATTTTTATCAAAACATAATATATAATGTAAAGCACAAAAGGGCTTTCGAGATTACTAATAATCACATATTTTTATACATTAGTAAACCCTCATTTTTAGTCATTTACACTCTCCATGTACTTAATTGATTGAGCTTCGTCATGTTTTGTAAGTTTGGGCTCAAATTGGGCTTACTTGATTTTTTTTCTAGCATCATTGAGGTTTGACATTGTTTCTGTATTTCGGTCATATCTTGAGTTCTAAATGTCTAAAAATTATGTATCTTACCTTGTAGGAAAGATAAGAGAGAGATCTACAACTTTCATGCATAGCTCGAAGGTAGAATCGGACATCTAGTAGAGCTAATTTGGCTTGGAAGTCTAAACACGAGTTCAGAGACCCTTTGAGAATGTTTTGTCCACAACTTGAGTTTTAGACCTCCAAATGACATGAGGTTTGGGCCTAATTACTCATAATGGACCCAACTTTGTAACTAATAGGGTTCTAATAATCTGAGGCCAAAATAGAAGTTAGTTTATAGCTGTAGAGGCAGAAAATTGAATATCATCTCATTCTACACTTCTCACATTCTTTCTCTAGATCTAGATATTTCTCTCTTCTTCTTCTTCCTTCTTCCTCAAGCTCCTTCGTGGTGATAACTATGGAGGGTTAAACTTCTGTAATCAATTTAGAGATTCTTGAATAAATTACGGTTTGGATTCTTGAGATCTTGGTTGTAACGCCCTAATTTCCTCTTGTTTTTAGCTTATCAGTGTTTTTTGTGATGTTGTGAATTTTGTGAATTTTTATGAATTACTTAGTGTGTATGGATTATTTTATTATTATTTTTAGAAAATTTTGAACAGTTAAATCGGGGCTAGGGATTTTTACTAAACCCAAAATTGGAGACAATTTTCATTGTCTGAAATTTTATCTGACGAATAAAATTTGGGTACGCTCTATTATCCATTGGACAATAGATACTGGCTTTATTAACTGTGACTTTTGTCCATTAGATAATATCTTATAGTAAAAATCTAGTAGAGTGTTTCTATCTAGCCACTTTTCTAGAAACTTCTCTTGATGACATCATCCAAGTGACATCACCCACATGATATCATTAGTCGACTTTTTAAACAAAGAGAGAAGCTTCTCAAGGAAGCTTGGCTCCTTCCCCCTAAGAGTGTTTCACGGCCAAGAGAGAGAGGAGGGAGACTTCTAGAGTAAGTTTTGCCTAATTCTCATTTTCATACTTTTCTATCCATTTCTCTATCATCACCAAAGCTATACATTTTCTCTCTTATTTTTCTTTCATTTTCTTCTCTCATTTTCTCTCCAAGCTCATGGCTACACCTCTCAATCCCCATAATCATTTTTTTAATCATTTACATTTCTTGAATCTACATCTATTTCTAAGACCATTTAGTGTGAAGCTCTTATTTTTGTTCATCATTTTTCAAGTATCTCTCCAAGTTAGGGCTTGAAGACTCTTAAGGTAAAATTTCTCCATTTTTATTCTTCTTTCTTTTCTCCTTTCTTTTCTCTTCCAAGACCTTGATTTTGATCCATAGTTATTTTTTTCCAAGTCTAAAATGTTGATTCTTGGCATGTCATTTTCGTTTTCAAGAGTCTATTGGAAAGTGGAGGTTCGCTTCAAAAAGTTCTTTAAAAAGTAGTTGGATATCTTCTAAGGTAAAAAGGAGATTACTCTCATCAACCTTCATGGTGGTGAGAGACGTATTTGTTGTGTTGAGAGTGGAGAATCCATGTGTGGAGTCTTCACTTGATTTGTGTTTGATTCTTGGAGTTTCTCTTTGTCATTTTGCTCTATATGATTTTGTGGCTTGGTGTTGTTCATGACCTTGGTGGAATATAAAATTCTTGATGGTTGATGTATATTAGTTGCTTGAAATCCCTTATGGAAGTTGAAAACATTAAGGCCCAAATAAGGTATTCAAGATAAAATGTTATGTTAAATTGAAACTTGGTGTTTAGATGAGAAAGGAAGTAGATTGTGTTTTGATAATAATAAGGGAATGGTAAAATAAAATTTAGTCCCTTAGTTAGAGAGAGATTTCGGCCTTGAGAAGGAAAAATAGACTAGGTAGAGAACTCATAATAATTTAGACTATTTTTAGGGCTTTGGGAGAAAAAGAAATGAATTTGTGAAATTAATACAATGTAATTTTCTTTTTAGGTCTTTTATGAGAAATGTGAGGAAATATCACCTAGAGGAACTTAACTAGGAGAGTTTTAATTTAAAGTGAATCTTCATAATAATTTTTGAAAGTTTTAAAAAGAAAGGCTTGTGAAGAATGCTTCATGTAAATTGAAAAAGGATGGTTTTCAGAGCTTGTGCATTTGAGATGCCTTGTGAATGAATATGATAGCATTGTGTCGTTGGGCCAATGAGTTAGACCTTGGATGGTCAGTGGTTGACTTAAACCCTATGGTGGCTCTTCTTGGTGAGATGGATATTATTAATAATTATTGTTCATCTCTATCATGCGATCATGTATTGTGAAAGTTGAAATGACTTGTTGTTAATACTGGATGCCTAGGATGTAACACCTCCTCCGAGGGGCATTACATTTTAAACTGACTCCTTTTTTCAAAAAAACTTTAACCAATTTATAAAAGTTGATATTGTAAAATATGAGTTTTAAAATTTCTTTCTTACAAATAACACAAGCTTACTAAAATAAATAAAAGACTCAAGTCATGAGAACTGAATAGTGGGTTTTTCATAAAACAAAGTTTGTTACATCCTTAAGTACATCATCTCATGTTCCAAAGTATAAAACTTAAGTACTCCAAAAGTAAATATACATATATACATATAACTACCAAATGGAGATTGAGTCTTGTCCAAAACCAAACACCTGAAGAACAAGATCCTACACACGATCTTCAACCAGATCCATTTCGGGATCCTCAACAGACAAAGCCCCCAGTCGGGGCATGAAGCTGCAGATGGAAGTCCGAGCAGTCGACTCCATAAAGTCCTCCCTAGAGGAAACTCTCCAGCCATCCCAAAGCTCCCCAAGAGGCATGTAGAACTCCAAGTGAACATCCGCATCCATAGTGAAACCTCGCGGATCTTGCCTTGCCGCCATCACCATCTATCCCAACATAAGTACAAAAATAGAAGCAGACAGAATAATGCAATAAAAGAGGTGAGACTCTTGTTGGTGTATGCCCTAGAGGCTGATACATTTGTCTGTATTTACATACATTCTATTATGCTATTTTTTAATATATGAGGCATTTCATTTATTGTGTTCTTGTTATTAAACATAATAAAGTCCTTAGAATAGTAAGTTTGATGTCATAGGACATCAAGTGGTTGACTTGATCATGAGATCCTATTGGATAAAATTAGAACACTAATCTTAAATGTCCCTAGTCAAGTATTATTGTTAATTAGGACAACAACAAACGCGTTGAGACTAGTATGTGCATAGACTGATGACCACATCTCACAAGTCATGAATATGAGATATCAAGTCTTTCACATGGGTACATATTAGAGTAATGATGTACTGGACTGACCTGCCATGAGAATGCTACATGGATCGTTGTGTGAGTGTCATAACTCATAGGGACAATAGTGTCTATGGTCCTTTGACCTGAAATCACTATGATTCCTACATGAGGAGTTATGTGTTTTAATGTCATTAAACGTCATGTGTAACAAGGTGATTATAAAGTTAGTTATTGGACATACTGCGAATCATGCAGAGAGATGTGAGTGACCTAGATGGGATTTGTCACTCCTACATAATAAGAGCGATATCTTTGGGCCCCTGATCGAGTGAGACTGCGAAATGCATGGCCATGCTCAAATGAGTCAATATGAGATATTGATTTCATTTGTTGTTACAAAGTCTACTCGAGTATCAAGAAACGAAGGATTAGACTATATAAGGGTGGCACATTCCATACTTTGTGTTCAATCTAGATAACTTGACAAAGGGACTAAACGACATGAAAACATTGGTCACAGAAAGGTTATGTCAAATCACTGACATTCTTGTTACTTGGGTAGCAGCGATGTGTTGCTAGATACTTCTCACTGCTTGTAATATTAAAATGGGATTTTAATATTACTGCTAACGTAATGAGAACCTGCTGGGTCACACACATAGAGCAGACTAAAATTGGAGTAATAAATCTAAGTTGGACTCGGATTCAAATATGGACCAGATTCATAACAGATGAGTCTAGGGTTGCACAGTTTACCTTGTTACTACTCACACTCACTTAAGGCAGTTACTATTATAAATAGTACTACTAAGGGGGGCTGCTAAGATAAACATATTACAGAACCCTAGCCACACCTACAGAAAAGTGAGTGAGAGAGCGACAAGTTTTTTCTCTTCTCTTCGTAGCTAGCACTGTGTGAGAGACATGAGGCTTCTCTTTACGGACGTTGGATGTTCGTAAGTCTATTTATGTGGATACCGCAAAGACATCATTACTATTATAGTGTTGGTGATTCACGTCACTTCCTTTTGATCATGCTTTAAGAGGTAAATATTTTAAAACTCGAGTTATGACTTTTTTGCATGGATCCTTGGTGGGAATCCTATTTTTTCGCTGCATGATGTATCCGTAATTCCCAACAGTGGTATTAGGGCATCTTGCGAAATCATGATTCGGTTTTCTATTTTCATTTTGCATGAGATAACGTGTTTGTTGTTCTTATTTTGATAAAAGATATGATTTTTAATATGTTATTTCAGAAAATGAATGAAACCCTTTTGCGAAAACATATTCTGTTTTATATGGGTATGCAAAACTGTGATGTTGTTTTCAAAAACCCATGAAGATGTTCATAAGCTCTGTGAAAAATTATTTTGTATCAAGATGTATGTTTTTTCAAAACTTTCTGGTATGTATGTGATATGTACAACGTAATGGAATCCTTATTCTCAATACAAGGCGCAAGGGTTTGGGAAATCTTGTTCTTGGTTTGCGGTAGCAAGGATTATGGAATCCTTGTTTCTGCACAAGTGGCGCGGTTCAAGTGTTGAACAACAGCATAAGGGTTCCCTGCGGCGTGTGAAGTGTTCATGTGCTTTCGGGTTTAGGGTTCAAGTGTTGATACCCTAGCCGTCAAGGGAGGCATAAGAGATTCAGCTTTTGTTATGGTTCAATTTTTGGGTCGGGGCACTGCCCCACACCCTGTAAGGGGTGGCCTCCCCTTGACCCTCGGTCGCATACTGGGATGTGGCACTCCCACCCGCTGTCTGGGCAATGGGACCCCCGTGGTAGGGGCTCTACCCCGAACCCCGTTGCGTAGCGTGTGTTATTCGAAAGCACCTTTTTCTATCCATTTTTATGACTCACAAGAATAATAATGTATTATTGTTTTGAGTTTGTATGTTCTTTGTGATGCATGGTGCATGGTTATGGCCTTAGTCCTCCTTTTATGCTATTTTGGTTTTTATAAATACGACCTGCGTGTCATGCCTTTCTCTCTACATTCTGATTGTACATTATCTTCTCACTTAACTCCCCTCGAATGTAAAAGAGGTTTCTATATAATGTAATCTTGATGTGGAGGCAATAAGACAACATCAAGTGAGGGCGTTAGTGGGAGACGCTTAGTGAAGATGGCTTATTTAATGCTACTCTCTTAGGGGGCCTTAACTATGTCACTTTTATTATATGCTTTACATGTATGAGATGCATGAATGATGTTTATGGTATGATAAACAATTTAATAAATGGTGAGATCTAATAATAATAAAAATTCCTGCAAAGCAAATATTAAGTCATTTTGTGATTCCTTCCAATGTGTGGCACTCGTCAAGACTAGTATCGATCAAGTGTAGGTCTGCCAAAGTAGGATCCCTTTATCTATATTAGTAAGACGCGATGGGAAAAGGGTAATATCCAACTGCCAACCATTGGGTCTGACTTAACTAGGCCATTTCAATAGGATTGAAGGCTTAGAGGCGTGAAGTTGGGCTTTAGTCCATTAGATGGATTAGAATAAGTGTTATTCACCTAACTATCCAAGAGTTACATGTGATGTAATTGGAAAGTGCTTCCTACCTAAATACTGAATTTTGGGTGATCAGCCAAAGCTGACTCAAAATTAGGTGAAATATGGATCTTGGCCCACTAGGAAATATTTTGATGGGATTTTCTGAGTCAATGTTGAAGGTCATTGATTTGAATAAAATAGTGGGAGGCATATTTAATTAAAAGACCTCATTAAA
Source organism: Ormosia semicastrata (assembly GCA_029884595.1). Taxonomy (NCBI): domain Eukaryota; kingdom Viridiplantae; phylum Streptophyta; class Magnoliopsida; order Fabales; family Fabaceae; genus Ormosia; species Ormosia semicastrata. The sequence continues at coordinate 18,922,554 of JAQQTO010000047.1, read as the reverse complement.
TATGTTTATTGTATGATACTTATATTTTGTATATTTCTGTTGATAGATTACCATGGCAACAAACACATCAAGTAACTTATCACTGCAATCCGTCCTTGAGAAGGACAAGTTATCTGGAACAAATTTTCTAGACTGGTACAGGAATTTGGGGATTGTCCTCAAGCAAGAGAAAAAATTGTATGTACTAGAATAGCCTATTCTTGAGTCACCTACTACTAACGCCCCTAGAATTGAAAATGATGCTTATAAGAAGCATCAAGATGATGCCTTGGACATCGAATGTCTAATGCTGGCCACCATGAACTCTAAGCTCCAAAAGTAACATGAGAACATGGATGCCTACGATATGATCGTACACCTTAAGAAGCTCTATCAAGAGCAGGCCAGGCATGAGAGATACGAGGTCTCTAAAGAACTATTTTAGTGCAAGCTGGTAGAAGGAACCCCTGTTGGTGCTCATGTACTCAAAATGATTGGGTACATTGAAAACCTAGAGAGACTTGGTTTTCCTTTGGGCCAAGAGTTGGCCACTAACTTAGTCCTGCAATTGTTGTCGAAAAGTTTTAGTCAATCTATCATGAACTACAGCACGAATGAGATTGACAAATCACTACCAAAGCTGCTAGGCATGTTGAGAACTACTGAGTAGAACATTAACAAAGACAAAGGAAAGGCCATAATGATAGTCCAAAAGAATAAGGGCAAGAAACACCAAAAAAAGCCCAAGGACAACTAGAAGGGCAAGGGTAAGGATAAGTCCAAGCCCAGCACTTTTGGCTTGAAACCAGTGGGTGGATTGGCTAAGGAAGGTACATGCTTTCATTGTGTTCAGACCAGACATTGGAAGAGGAACTGTGCCAAGTTCTTAGAGGATCTCAAGAAGAAGAAGGGAAGTAAGACTTCCACTTCAGGTATTTTTGTTATTGAAGTCAATTTATCTACTTCTGCATCATAGGTACTAGATACTGGCTATGGATCTTACATTTGTGTAAATGTGCAGAATTTAAAGAGCAGTAGACCATTGACGAAGAGTGAAGTTGACCTACGAGTGGAAAATGGAGCAAAGGTTGCTGCATTAGTTGTAGGGACTTACTTATTATCTTTGCCCGCTAGACTTGTAATAGAGTTAGAGAATTGCTATTTTGTGCCTGCTATTAGCAGGAATATCATTTCTATTTCTTGTTTGGACAAGAAAGGTTTTTCTTTTATTATAAAATATAAATGTTGTTCCATTTATATGAATGATATTTTTTATGGTAGTGCACAATTGAGTAATGGACTTTATGTCCTTGATCTTGAAATGCCCGTCTATAACATAAATACAAAGAGGTCTAAATCAAATGATCTGAACCTAACTTTTCTCTGGCATTGTTGTTTGGGCCACATAAATGAGAAATGCATCTCCAAACTCCATAAAGATGGATTCTTGGACTCGTTTGATTTTGAAACATACGAGATATATTAATCTTGTTTATTGGGGAAAATGACAAAGGCCCTATTCACTAGACAAGGTGAAAGGGTTAGTGATCTTTTAGGCCTCATACATAGTGATGTATGTGGGCTACTAAACACACTGGCTAGAGGCAATTTTCAATGCTTCATTACATTTACTGATGATTTCAGTAGATATGGATTTGTATATCTTATGAAGCACAGATCAGAATCCTTTGAAAAGTTCAAAAAATTCAAGAATGAAGTACAAAACCAACTTAGAAAGAGTATTAAAATCCTTCGATCAGATCGAGGAGGTGAATACTTAAGCCAATAGTTTGATGATCATCTGAAAGAGTGTGGGATAATATCTCAACTTACTCCTCTAGGAACACCACAATAGAATGGTGTCTCTGAAAGGAGGAATCAGACATTGTTAGACATGGTCCGATCCATAATGAGTCATGCAGACCTTCCAGGCTCCTTCTGGGGACATGCTCTGTTAACAGTAGCTTTCACACCTAACCGTGTTCCATCTAAGATAGTTCAAAAGACACTATATGAGATATGGACTGCGAAACGGCCCAGTATGTCTTTCATGAAGATTTGGGGTTGCAAAGCTTATGTGAAACGTCAAGTTTTCGATAAGCTTGGACCCAAATCAGATAAATGTTTCTTTGTGGGTTATCCCAAGGAAACTAAGGGATATTATTTCTATAATCCTACTGAGGGCAAAGTGTTTATCGCACGGATATCTATATTTCTAGAAAAGGAGTTTATCACCAAAGGAACCAGTGGGAGAAAAGTAGAACTTGAAGAAGTTCAAAGTTCACAAAGTAGCAGTAAACTGATGATGAAAATAGAGCAGCCTCCACAAAATGTTGTGGAACAACAACCTGCTCTAGTAGCACAAGACCTGCGTAGGTCTAACAAGATATATCATCAACCAGAGAGATATGGATTTCTCATGACCCAACAAGGTGACGTATTGCTCATGGATCAAGATGAGCTTGTGACTTACCAGGAAGCCATTATTAGCCTAGAATCTAAGAAATGGCTTGAGGCCATGAGATCTAAAATGGATTCTATGTATGCCAACCAGGTATGGACCTTGGTTGACCCACCTTGTAACATCCTGGGACTGCTTGCAAGATTGGCGAGTGTCTCCACAAACCAACACGGGTCTTTTCAGCGTGCTTTGTCCTCACTCACATGCATCCTAGGAAACTTCCCAAGAGGTGACCCATCCCACAATTGCTCTAGGTCAAGCACGCTTAACCATGGAGTTCTTATGCTCTAGGCTCCTGAAAAGAAGTTATAACTTGTTGATATAGCTACGCCAAATCAATTCCTTTAAGTCATCCTCAACTATGCAGTCCCATACCTGCACAGTCTCTGAATCCCTCTCATTTTGGTGCATATTCAGTTCATTCATGTGACCGTTCGCCTAGAAGCCTGCCAGAAGCCTCTTCTTGTCTGTGCTTCATTGCACCGGTGATCATTCCCCGCCTTCGTCAGCCCCGGGACACGCATGCTTGTAACATTCCCAAAAATTTCTTATTTCATGATAGATAATTATTTTATAATATTTATGATTTTTGAGAATTTTTTTAGAATTTTCTGAATTGTTTGATTATTTTAATATTTTTTTGATTTGTGTGCACATTGAGCGAGGCTGGGAGAATGAAATATTTTCCCCAAGGCCAATAAACTTTGAACTGTAGAAACATTGATGAGGGATCTTACTAAACCCGAGGCTGGACACAGTTTACGATATTTTTATTTTTTGAGATTTTATCTGATAAATAAAATCACAGTACATTATGTTAAACAAAATTCTGCGGAACGCTCTATTATCCATTGTATAATGTATACTGGCTTTGTGAACTAGAACAATTATCTATTAGGTAATAGCTTGTAGTAGAAATCCTAATCACTTTATCATCTTATCTAAATGAAATCCACTTTATGTCTAATCATATCTACTTTTTAGGAATTCAAAATGTGCAACCCTAATTTTTTGGAGGCAAAATTTCCTCCTCTCTCTCAAGTAGCTGCACGGCCATGAGGCTTTGGGAGCCAAAAAAAAATTGGCTTTCCATATTATCATTCCCATTTCTAATTTCAAACCCTTTACTATCACTTTCTCTCTCTAACATTTTTCTCCTCATTCTCTCTTCTTTTCTCCTCTATCTCAATTCTTTCTTCATTTTTTCTCTTCACTTTTCTCTTCTCCTTTTCTCTCTATATAGCCGGCCACCCACACACACCACAATCATCTCTTCATTTTGTTTGCTAAAACTACTTCCATTTCTTATTTCCTCTCATCATCCTAAGGCTTTTCTCCTTGGTGGTCATCCCCTAAATCCATCTTCATCTTCTTCCACCATTGAAGCTCAAAGCTTGAAGCTTTAAGGTAAAAGATCATAGCTTTTCCATTTTCCCATCTCATTTTCATGGTCCTTGGCCACCATTGTGATCAAGGACTCCCTTTTCAAGCTTTGATTTTGGATTTTTTGGGTTTCACCATCTTAGGGTTTTCTTGGAGGTTTTCGACGAAAATTGCAAGAAAAGCACCAAGAAGGTTCCTTTTCTTGTCTTCTCTTAAGGTAAGAGAGAGATAATCCTCTTCACCCAATCTTGGTGGTGAGGAAATGCCTTTGGTGCTAATGGTAAGGAATCCATTGTTGGTTTCTCACTTTGTTTGTGATTTTTGATAATGATTTGTTTTGGATGTGTTGTATGATTTTCCATGCTTGTCATTATGAATCTTGATGGATTTGTATGTGTCTAAATGCTTAAATATGTATATGGATTGGTACCTATTTAATTTGGAAGCTTGGATAAGCTCATTTTCATGATTTTTGGTGTAAATTCATGGGCTATGTGGATTTACACGGCCTAGGCCATGTTCCCCACTAGAAACACAACTCAACGCGCAAGACAGAGTGTTACACGACCTAGGCCATGTAATATTACACGGCCGTGTAATCAGGCAACTCAGTTTAGGCACGTTTTCAGGTTCTTCTAGAGGAGTACACGGCCTAGGCCATGTAATTTGACTTGGTCGTGTACTCCAGGCCATGAAATTGGTCATGGCCGTGAAATCAAGGGTAGTGAAGAATTGTTTAGTTTTTCTAGTCCCTTGGAGGCTCACAGTCTCATTGGGCACTCATTGTGAGACTTTCCAACAAGCTAGAACTTAGCTAACAAAATAAATAGGCACTTAAGTAGGAATTCATAATGTGGAAAGGATAATGAACATAACCTTATTATACAACTTAGTGTGAGGTTGGATAAATAAAAAACATGATTGTGAGGAGGGTTATGAGAAACTCAAAGTAAATATTCTAGGAGAGTTAACACAAGAACACAATGGGATTGAGGCACAACTTTCGTAGCAACTTTGAATAGTATATGTTCATCTTTGAGATTTTAATATTAGCTTGATGTGGGTTCGTAATTGGGATCAATGATTTTTGGATGAATGATTGGGCTCTATATGGCATGTGAATTTAGATAAGTTATGCTATTATTGTGAATCTATATATGTATATATATATATATATATATATATGTGTGTGTGTGTGTGTGTGTGTGTGTGTGTGTGTGTGTGTGTGTGTGTGCATTGAATCCATATGCATTGAGGCATGATTGATATAGTCTGCCCTGATGAGCATGATTGAAGTATACATTGACATTGTGATTATGGAACCGAAGTACCAGACCAAGAAACATCAGGTAGACGATTTAGTCAGATGTGGGTTGCTTTTATAACTAGAAACATCAGGTAGATGATTTAGTCAGAAAGGACTGGTTATTAGACAAAACCCAAATAACGGTGGTACTATGTAATCGTATGGACAGTTATATAATATCATTGATGCAAATGGTATAGAAACAATTGTATGGACGATTGCTTTGATACCATTGGGAATGGTACATCTGAATGTTGAATCCCATTGAATATGCATTTGTACATTATACAGTTATGACATTTTATACCTAAAAGTGAACGAGAACTTATAGGATAGTGGGGTCTCGAATAGACTTAGGGTTCAGGGCGCAGTGTTTCACTTGTGATCATATTATCACCTTGTATACCCCTGGCCGTGAACACTGTTGTAACGCACTGGCATCCCAACAAGGCACTATTGCTTTTCACTGGCCCGGCGTAGACTGTCTATTGAGGGGGGACAGATCTTCTGGGGCGTTCATCTCTAAAAATTGAGTCTAGCTCCATGGAGTAGGAAATGAGTACATTGTACATAAGAATGGTCAACATACGCATTGTGCATATGTATGGTCAGTTCACATAATTGTCATGGCATGGTCAACATACATATTGTGGTGACATAATTATTGTCTATATACTTGTGGTGGATATCTGTTAATAATAATACTGTTAATTATTCTGATTATTGTGGAATATGTTTTCTGATGACATCTATGCAATTGATAACTGGAATATATGTGTGATGTCTGTATGTATGGAATGACTTATCATTCGTATTATTTTTATTTGTTGCCATAATTGGCAATGATTGTAGGATATCTCACCTCTTGCTTGCACTATTCTCGTTCTACGTGTTTTTTAGTTAAAGTCTGTAAAAGGGGGGAGGTTGAATCTCCTAGATTTTACTTAGTTTGATCTTCTACGTTCGGCGATGGCAACGAGCGTAAATGGTATTATTAGGGATCAGATCTTGACCGTGAAGAGGACTACGATTGAAGATCCTATCTTGATTCTCATTACATCAGTGTATGCGGAGTTGCCTTACTCATTCGGGAGCTATGGAGTGATCTAATTCGTACCCTTAGAGAGGATGAGGAGTCTGTGGCATCAACTGCGAGGGCGCCTGCCCATGAGACCAGACACTGTTATGTCCTTGTGTCTTCAGATGAACCGGGGGAGAATCCCGAGGTGGATCTGATGGAGTACCTAACTCCTTAGTCGTGGATTTGTTATGGGTATATTTTCTTTTGATTACTTGTATAAGGGTTATTTTGAGTATATGTATGTTTTAAGGTAATTAACCAGTCTTAGGTGCTGTATTTTGGAGTATGCCTTGTTAAATTATATTTTAAAATGGCAGTATATTTAACTATTCATTCATGGCTCATATTTTCTATATATGCACAATGATTTGGTTTTGGAAAACTTGTTATTTGAATTACAACACACCAAAATTTAGTGACTGTGGTATAATGACGATTGTGCCGTGGTTATTAAATCAAGGGGTGTTACATTAGGTGGTATCAGAGCGTAATTCATCCTGTTGAGCCGGGGTATGGACTAACTATGCTTAGACATGTTAGAAGTTTCTTTTTGTGTTGTGCACTTCCTTGTCTCTTGATTGAAATGTTTGGGAAAGGAAGGCATGACTTGCCATAGGTTGAATGTTGGTCCGTACTGTTATATAGTTACATGACATTGAGTATTGGCCCACCCAGTGTGTAATGTTCTGTGTTTATGGGAAACTATGACTTCACCTAGGCGTATTAAGGTAATAGGAGTTCTTTAGTAAGAAGCTCAGCTGGTATGGCTGAACTTGCTTAGGATTTGATTGCATTTACACCCTTATTATGTTACCTCTAGAATTGTTTGAGCTAAGAGGTTAGAAAAAGGGTAGTTAAATAGGACTTGTAAGGTTTGTGAACTGAGGCGTCCAAGAAGTTTTGGAAAATTGATTTTCTTGGGAAATGAGTATCTAGCGTAAGTTTGGTTCGAGGAGTTGCTTGGGAGTTAAAGACTTACAGGAGATCGCACCATAGAAGGCAGAATGAAGGAACTCAAGTTAGAGTCTTTTTGGTTTGGTGGTTTGGTTTGTTTTACTGCATTGTGTAACTCTTTGTGTTTGGTTTTCGAAAGGAAACAATATTATTTGGATTGATTGCTTTTGATTTTCCTTATGTTTTGATTCGTTTATCCTTGAAGGGAGGCAATGGCTCAGGGTAGACATAAGCGTGCGAATGCGGGGAGTGACGATGATGGTACGACTGCGGCAGTCAAAGTAATGCAAAGAATGGTTGATGTAACAACACACCAGGATCAGAGGGCCGCACAGCAACAGGAATTGGAAGTTGAGGTTCAGAATTTGTTGGAAGAAAGTCAGTTAAGGGGTAACTCTGGACTACCTAGGTTCCAAAGGAGGAATAATAGAAAGTTCAATTAGCGTAAGCGAAAATCGTATTCCCGACGATCGAGGGAGCAACAGCGATAGCAAACACATGAAGGAGCTGCGAGTGGTAGTAAATCCAATCCGACCGTGGTATCTTTACCAAAATGTAAGAAATGCGAAAAAGGCCACTTAACAAGGCATTGTACGATCGAAGGAATAATTTGTTTCAAGTGCGGAAAGCTAGGACATGTGGCTAGGAATTGTGCTTTGCATAGGACGAAGCCTTCTGTGAGAGATGTATGTGCTTCAAAATCTCACGAAGAAGGGGGAGTTAATTCCTCAAGTGGATTAAAAGCATCCCAGACGAAAGATCTAAATGAGGGAGATTGTACTACAATAGATGACTTGTGATTTTACTGTAAAATTCTGAGGGATACCCATTTCTTTATGGCGTGTAACTGTATGAGTCCATTGGGGTCATTTGTATCTTCGTCATCTTTTGACTAAGTTATTTCTACTTCTGCTACTAAGAACTTGTTAATGGTAGCCAAGTTGTTAAATTATCCTATGACCTGTTATAGACAAAATCTTTTCTGTTGATCTGATTTGTTTACTTATTTCACAAATTAGATGTAATATTGAAAATGGATTGGTTATTTTCAAACCATATCCTATTAAATTATTCTAATCAAACTTTAGTGTTTCTCGGGATAAAGATTTCTGGATTTGAATCCATGAAGCTCATTCTAAAATTTTGTTGAACGATGTCAAATTCTTCATCAGATAAATCCGTGCTAAATGTAGTATAGACAGAAAAGAACATACCCTATGAGATGTTTCCTGTTAAGATTGAGGATCGATGGCTTAATGAATCAACTAAAGGAAGTCGCTGTTTTCTCCAAGATTAGCTTGTGTTCTGAACTACCATCAAGTTCGCTCAAAGGTATGAGATATTTCCAAAAATAACTTTTTCTGACGTGTTATGGACACTACGGGTATTTCATAATGTCGTTCCATGTAACGAATGCTTCGGTAGCATTCATCAATTACGTGACTAGAATCTTCTTCTCTGTTGAGACAGACTTGTCGTTGTTCTTGTTGACGACATTCTGATATATTCTTGAAGTTTGGAGGAACGTACTAAACCTCTCATCATGATTCTTCAAATTCTGAAGAAGAAGAAGAAGTTATGCGAGAAATTGTCTAAGTACGAATTCTGGTAGGAGACAATTCAAATTTTGGGTCACGTAATCTCAAGGGAATGAATTGTTGTGAATCCATTGAAAGTCGAAGCATTTCTTCACTGAGAAAGACCGACGATCATAACGGAGATTTGTAACCTTATAGGATTAGCTAGTTAATATAGGAGACTCACCGTAGAATTCTCCAAAATAGCAAGACTTCTCATCTAACTCGTAAGAGAGAGTCAAGTTTATAGGATTGATGTAAATAAGGAAAGATTTTCGAGGATTGAAGAGACACTCGACTACCTTGTCGATGATGATTCTACCCAATCCCAACGAACCTTTTGGGATGCCTAGTGATGCTTCACATTAGAAGTTTGGAATATGTGTTTGATCGGAAAAGAAGGAATAGTAACATATGTTTCGAGACAACTGAGAGCACATGAGAAGGACTACTCTACACAAACTCAGAATTAGCAATGGTAGTGCATTGAAAATATGGAGGTATTTTCTGCATAAAGCAACGTTTAAAGTCTGCAGAAATCATTAGAGTCGAAAATATATGGTTGATAAGAGGGAGTTAAATATAAGACATTACATGGACAGCGATGTAAGACACCTTTGTGTTGGCACCAAGACAGTGAAAGGAATGCGATTAAACCTGAGCTTGTACAATGAGCAACGGATAAAGCTAAGATGACTCAGGAAAGGATGCAAATAATTCAAGGGAACAAAGAAATTGTGTTAGAATAAGCGATTTGGAATGTTGTGCTGGAGGCACAACATTGGAGCTAGTTTCTAAGGAAAGAAAATTTCGAGGACAAAATTTCTTTTTGAAGGGAAAAGTTGTAACATCCCAAAAAAATTTTATTTCATGATAGATAATCATTAAATAATATTTACGATATTTGGGAATTTTTCTGAAATTTTTAGAATTGTTTGATTATTTCAATATTTTTCTCGATTTGCGTATACACTGAGCAAGGTTGGGAAAATGAAATATTTTCCTCGAGGCCGAAAAACTTTGAACTGGAGAAATATCGACGGGGGATCTTAGTAAACCTGAGGTTTAACACAGTTTATGAGATTTTATTTTTTGAGATTTTATCTGATAAACAAAATCGCAGTACATTCTGTTAAATAAAATTCTGCGGAACGCTCTATTATCCATTGGACATTGTATATTGGCTTTGTGAACTAAAACAATTATCCATTGGGTAATAGCTTATAGTAGAAATCCTAATCACTTTATTATCTTATCTAAATGAAATCTACTTTATGTCTAATCATATCTACTTTTCGGGAATTCAACATGTGCAACCTTAATCTTTTGGAGGCAAAATTTCCTCCTCTCTCTCAAGTAGCTGCGCGACTATGAGGCCTTTGGGAGCCAAAAAAAAATTGGCTTTTCATATTATCATTCCCATTTCTAATTTCAAACCCTTTACTATCACTTTCTTTCTCTAACATGTTTCTCCTCCTTTTATCTTCTTTTCTCCTCTATCTCACGTTCTCTCTTCATCTTTTCTCTTCACTTTTCTCTTCTTCTTTTCTCTCCATACAGCCGGCCACCCACACACACCACAATTATCTCTTCATTTTGTTTGCTAAAACTACTTCTATTTCTTACTTCCTCTCATCCCCTAAATCCATCTTCATCTTCTTCCACCATTGAAGCTCAAAGCTTGAAGCTTTAAGGTAAAAGATCATAGCTTTTCCATTTTTTCATCTCATTTTCATGGTCCTTGGCCATCATTGTGATTAAGGACTCCCTTTTCAAGCTTTGATTTTGGATTTCTTGGGTTTCACCATCTTAGGGTTTTCTTGGAGGTCTTGGACGAAAATTGCAAGAAAAGCACCAAGAAGGTTCCTTTTCTTGTCTTCTCTTGAGGTAAGAGGGAGATAATCCTCTTCACCCAATCTTGATGGTGAGGAAATGCCTTTGTGTTAATGGTGAGGAATCCATTGTGGGTTTCTCACTTTGTTTGTGATTTTTGATAATGATTTGTTTTGGATGTGTTGTATGATTTTCCATGCTTGTCATTATGAATCTTGATGGATTTGTATGTGTCTAAATGCTTAAATATGTATATGGATTGGTACCCACTTGATTTGGAAGCTTGGAGAAGCTCATTTTCATGGTTTTTGGTGTAAATTCACGAGTTGTGTGGATTTACACGACCCAGGCCGTGTTCCCCACTGGAAACACAGCTAAAAGCACAAGACAGAGTGTTACACGGACTAGGACGTGTAATATTGCACAGTCGTGTAATCGGGAAACTCAGTTTAGGCATGTTTTCAGGTTCTTCCAGAGGAGTACACGACCTAGGCCATTTAACTTCACATGGCCGTGTACTCCAGGCCGTGAAATTAGTCATGGCCGTGAAATCAAGGGTGGTAAAGAATTATTTAGTTTTTCTAGTCCCTTGGAGGCTCACAGTCACATTGGGCACTCATTGTGAGGCTTTAGAACAAGCTAGAACTTAGCTAACTAAATGAATAGGCACTTAAGTAGGAATTCATAATGTGGAAAGGATAATGAACACAACCATATTATACAACTTAGTGTGAGGTTGGATAAAGAAAAAACATAAGTGTGAGGAGGGTTGTGAGGAACTCAAAGCAAATATTCTAGGAGAGTTAACGCAAGAACACAATGGGATTAAGGCATAACTTTCGTAGCAATTTTGAATAGTATGTGTTCATCTTTGAGGTTTTAATATTAGCTTGATATGGGTCCGTAATTGGGATCAATGACTTTTTGGATGAATGATTTGGCTCTATATGGTATGTGAATTTGGATAAGTTATGCTATTATTGTGAATCTATATATATATATATATATATATGTATATATATGTATATGTATATATATATGTATACATATATACATATACATATATATATACATATACATATATGCATTGAGGCATGATTGATAGTCTGACCTGATGAGCATGATTGAAGCATGCATTGACATTGTGATTATGGAACTGAAGTACCAGACCAAGAAACATCAGGTAGACGATTTAGTCAGAAAAGACTGGTTATGAGAGAAAACCCAAATAACGGTGGTATTATGTAATCGTGTGGACGGTTATATAATATTATTGATGCAAATGGTATTGAAACAATTGTATGGACGATAGCTTTGATACCATTGGGAATGGTACATCGGAGGGTTGAATCTTGTTGAATATGCATTTTGTGCATTATACAGTTATGGCGTTTTAGGCCTAGGAGTAAACGAGAACTTACAGGATAGTGGGGTCTCGAATAGAACTAGGGGGATGTCAGGGCGCAGTGTTTCACTTGTGATCATATTATCACCTTGTATACCCCTGGTCGTGAACACTGTTGCAACGCACTGGCATCCCGACAAGGCGTATTGCTTTTCACTGGCTCGGCATAGACTGTCTATTGAGGAGGGACAGATCTTCTGGGGCATTCATCTCTGAAAACTGAGTCTAGCTCCGTGGAATAGGAAATAAGTACATTGTATATGAGAATGGTCAGCATACGCATTGTGCATATGCATGGTTCACATAATTATCATGGCATGGTCAACATACATATTGTGGTGACATAATTGTTATCTATATACCTGTGGTGGATATCTGTTGATAATAGTGCTGTTAATTATCCTGATTATTATGGAATTTGCTTTCTGATGACATCTATGCGATTGATGACTGGTGTAACACTCCAAAAATTATTTATTTTATCATTAATCATCATTTTATAATATTTATGATTTTTGAGAATTTCTGCGGATTTTTTCAGAAAAGTTAAATATTTTAATATATTCCTTATTTTGCGTGCACACTGAGCAGAGTCAATGTAACACCCCGAAAATGATTTGTTTCATCATGAATGGTCATTTTCCAATATTCGTGATTTTTAAAAAAATTTCTGGATTTTTTTGAAAATGTTGAATATTTTTAATATATTTCTCGTTTTACGTGCATATTGAGCAGAGTCAGTCAAACGCCCCAGAAAATCATTTATTTCTTAACAAATATCCATTTTCTAATATTTGTGATTTTTTAAGAATTTTTGTAGATTTTTCTGAAAATGTTAATTATTTTAGTATATTTCTCGTTTTACGTGCGCATTGAGCAGAGCCAGGATAACGAAATATTTTTCCTGAGGCTGGTAAATCTTGAACTGTCGATGTGTCGACGGGGGATCTTACTAAACCCGAGACTGGGCACAATTTATGAGATTTGTATTTTTTGAGGTTTTATCTGATAAATAAAATTACTGCACCGAAAATTTTTTTGATGAATAGTAAATACCATTTTCATTAACTGTAACTTTTGTTCACTGAAAAATAATTCTAGCAGAGTAATTAATAATCTATTTTAGAGTGTTTAATTAAGTAGACAACCTTACTTTTCACTTTATCGAGAAACGTGTGAAGTTTCTCAAGGAAACCTCAAGGAAGCTTCTAGGAAATTTCCTTCCAAGCTTCCCAAGGAAGCCACTCACTCCCTCTCTCCTCTCTCACCCACACGGCTGCACCCATTTTTGGAGCTAAAGAATTGTGCTTCATTTAATTAATCCAATCTAAACCAATTTCAAAATTCAAAAGTTATCATCTTTATTTTCCTATGCACTTTCTCTCTCTACCGTCTTCTTCATTTGCATTTTCTCCTCCTTCTCTCTAGGAGAAGCTCACGGCCAGCAGCCCCATTTTGGCTCATCCATCACAAAAACTCCATCCAACCCCATTTTCTTGATCCTCTCCATCATCTAAACACTTCTCTAGTTGGTGATTCTTTGAAAAACCTTCATCTTCATCATTTTCTTCAAGCTTCAAGCTTAGGGTTTTTGGGTAAGCTTCTTGATTCTCCACTCTCTTTTCCCCATTTTCGTTTCTATGGTCTCCTTTGTGACCATCTATACCTTATTTTTCAAGCATTGATGTCATTTTGATGAGATTGAAATTTTAGGGTTCTTGGAGGTACCAAATCCAAAAATTGCAAGGAGCTTAAAGGGGGGTTCTCTTGTTTTCTTCTCTTAGGTAAGAGGAAGACACTCCTCCTCAACCTCTATTAGTAGTAAGGAACCTTGTTTTATGATTGATTGTGAGAAAACTCTATTGAGGGTTATTCTTTGTTTGCATGATTGGTATGTTTACATATTGTTTGTAATTTGTTTAAGCTATTGGATTGGTTGGTTATGTATATTAATATATTTGAATGGATTGGAAGGCATGAAATGTAAGGAAATAATTTGGATTCCCTCTAGGATGGCTCACGATTTTGGGGGCCCAAAATTAGGGTTCTTGATGAACAATTGTAACAAGTGGAAGGCATAATTAATCAAGTGTACAATATATAATTAATGGAATGAAAAATTTGGGAACTTAACCCCCTAGGGAGACCACGGCCTCTAGGGCCATTTAGGGCTTGATTATGCAACTTTAGGTAATCTTGGAACTTAAATAATCAAGTGATTAAATTATTAGTAATAGGATGGAAAATTAAGAAATTGGAAGATTAGAAAAATAATTGGAGATTCATAAACTTGAAAGAACCAAGAATGGAATTTTTCATAAGACTTAGAGTAATTTAATTAGAGAAAGAACAAGAGAGTGTGAGACTTTGAGACTCTTAGAATAATTTTCTAAGTGTGTGTGTGTGAATAAATTACAATAGAAAATTTAAATTAACTAAGAGAATTCCTCCAGAGACTAACTTTGTAAGAAATGCTATATTTAAGTAAGAATTCATAATAAACTCTGATAATGTATTATTTCATTTAAATTCTGATATTATAATATTGTGGGTCTATGTGAGTGACCAATGATGTGTTAATACTTACCTTGGCCAATTGTGGCATATTGTGGAAAAGCATGTAATGATAAACATACATGATTATGCATTGAGTTGTCATGCACTGTGAAAGTCCGTTGGACTGTTGTTAAGGCCATGTTGCCTAGGAGATTGAACACACCTTTGTGTGGGTGTGAGTAGACTAGTGTAGTTCATACTGTTGACCTTGGGGGCGTCGGGGTGCGGGTGCCTCGCAATGGACAGTTGATAGCTCTTCTGTTCATGGGGCAAACCGAGGCAAACGCATTGACGATTCAGACTGAGACATTGTCTTATATCGTGATCTAGCATAGACTGTCTGTACAATGCCTTGATGTGCACGTGGATAAACTGACGAGTTATAGCATTTTGGCCACGACAGCCGAGTGGGAAATGTGTCTCCTGCTCTTTCTCTCCGACTATTTGTGTTTAGCTCTATGGAGTAGGATTTTGACCTTGTATGCATATGCATAGTGAGTCCATGTTTTATCTGGCATCTATTTATTATTATTGGAATTGTTGTATTACTGATATATAACTGCCTAGAACTGTTTGATTGTTTATTACTGCTATTTAATGCTTATTATTATTATTACTGTTGAAATGCTATGTGGGCACTTTGCGCTGCTATAATTGGTAATGATTGTAGGATGTCTTACCTCTTTCCTGTATTTCTATTATTTTCTATCTGTATATGTGTCTCATCGAAGACGTCGACAAGGAGGGTGAAGTTCCCGATTTCCCCGGCTTCTGGCCCGATCGCGATTAGCACTTACTGCTAGATCATGGCGGCGCGCTCACGCAGATTTTTAGGTGATGTGTGTTTGACCTTCCTTGGAGGGCCAGAGTGCTGGCACATCAACCTAAACTCTAATCGTTGTGTCCACCTGGGAGGCGTGTCGATCTCACTGGCTTGGAGGTGCATGAACCACCGATCTTTACTTGCTGTGTCAGCTTACGTTTGGAGTTTTATCTACCCATCCGGGAGATGTGGGGTGATCGCTATTATACCCCACAGGAGGATTCTTTTGATTCCATTGCTCGAGCTCCTGCTTGTAGCTCGGTGGCTCCTATGGAGGTTTCCTCGGAAGAGAAGGACCCCGAGGAGGATCCCGAGGAAGACCCTGACACGGTTCCTTCTCATCTTAAGGATTGATACCATTGGTAGCTACTGATGGCTACCAGTGCTTTATTTTGGGGGCCTGATGTGTCTTTATTTTGGTGGGCTATATATTTCTGATATCTTGGGGGCATATATATAGAATTTTGCTTTTTGTAAATCAAGCGCTGTAAATCAAACAAGTTTAATATAATGATATATTGTTGTACATATTTGTTGTTTCGATGTATGTCTCACTTCTATTTTACTCTTCATTGTAATCATTGTTCGTATGCCTTATCATTATTTTATTAATTACAACAGCAAAAAATACTCGCTAATTTAACTACACGTTTATAACCAAGCGAATTTATAATTATCAAAAGAACCGGGTCTTAACTTCATTTTTATTTTCCGTATTGTAAATGACAATGTGACACTCCCTCCTAAAAAGGGGGCGTTATAACTGGAATATCTGTATGATGTCTGTATGTATGGAATGACTCGTCATTCGTATTATTTTTCTTCGCTGCCATAATTAGTAATGATTGTAGGATATTTCACCTCTTGCTTGCACTATTCTTGTTCTATATGGTTTTTGGTTAAAGTCTATAAATGGGGCGAGGTTGAATATCCTCGATTTTACTTGGTTTGATCTTCTGTGTTCGGCAATGGCAATGAGAAGGGGGTTTTATTGATCTTTCGTCAGGATTGTGTTCACCAGGGATGCTAATACTTAGCGAGTCGACTGGGGCGATAAGCATAAATGGTATTATTGGGGATCTGATCTTGATCATGAAGAGGACCGCGATTGAAGATCCTATCCTGATTCTTACTACATCAGTGCATGCGGAGTTGCCTTACTCATTCGGGAGCTATGGAGTGATCTGATTCATACCCTTAGAGA
Source organism: Ormosia semicastrata (assembly GCA_029884595.1). Taxonomy (NCBI): domain Eukaryota; kingdom Viridiplantae; phylum Streptophyta; class Magnoliopsida; order Fabales; family Fabaceae; genus Ormosia; species Ormosia semicastrata. The sequence goes on along the minus strand of JAQQTO010000047.1, from coordinate 18,905,992 downwards.
GGACGAGGAGTCTGTGGCATCAACTGCGAGGGCGCCTGCCTGAGAGATCGCACACTGTTATGTCCTTGTGTCTTCAGATGAACTGGGGGAGGATCTCGAGGTGAATCCGATGGAGTGCCTGACTTCTTAGTTGTGGATTTGTTATGGGTAGTTTATATTTTCTTTTGCATTACCTGTATAAAGGTTATTCTGAGTATATGTATGTTTTAAGGTAATTAACCAGTCTTAGGTGATGTATTTTGGAGTATGCCTTGTTAAATTATATTTTAAAATTGTAGTATGTGTAATTATTCATTCGTGGCTCATATTTTCTTTATATGCACAATGATTTGGTTTTGGAAAACTTATTATTTGAATTGTAGCACACCAAAATTTAGTAATCATGGTATAATGATGATTGTGCTGTGGTTATTAAATCGAGGGGTGTTACACACTTGACGGGGTAAAACCCATTGGGTGCAAGTGGGTTTTCAAGAAGAAAATCGACATGGATGGTAATGTGCATACCTTTAAGGCGCGATTGATGGCTAAAGGTTTCAAACAAATTCATGGTGTAGACTATAATGAGACTTTTTCCCCAGTTGCGATGCTTAAATCCGTTCGGATCTTGCTTGCTATTGTAGCATACCATGATTATGAAATCTGGCAAATGGATGTCAAACCTGATTTCCTTAATGGAAATATTCTCGAGGATGTGTACATGACACAACCTGAGGGTTTTGCCACTCTAGAGGATGCTGGAAAAGTGTGCAAGTTGCAACGATCTATTTATGGATTGAAGCGAGCTTCCAGAAGCTGGAATCTTCATTTTGAAGATACAATAAAATAGTTTGGTTTCATCAAGAATGAAGAAGAATCTTGTGTCTACAAGAAGGTTAGTGGGAGCACTATTGTCTTTCTGGTATTGTATTAGATGATATACTACTTATCGAAAATGATATCCCTACCCTACAGTCCGTAAAGACTTGGTTAGGGAACTGCTTCTCTATGAAAGACTTAGGCGAAGCCACCTATGTGTTAGGTATCAGTAGGAATGGAAACAGGCCAGACCAGGCCAGGCTTCACACTAAACAGGCCAGGCCTGTGTTACAAATACCTGGCCTGAGCCTAGCCTGGGCCTGGCCTGTTACTTATCAAAGGCTTTTTTTTGGGCCTAGCCTGGCCTGTTTAAGAAGCCTGACTTGGCCTGAAGCCTATTTAGAAAACCTGATTTATATTAAGGCCTCTAAATAGGCCAGCAGGCCAAGGCCTTCATATAGGCCTGAAATAGGCCTAAGCCTTCAAACAGGCCTTGAAAGACCATTGAAAAAAAAAATTAACATTTAAGTACAACTCTTGTTTCTAAATACCATTACTAATCACTCATTAGACTAAATAAAATATAATTACACAATTAAATCATACATAACCATAACACACAAAATTCATCAAATTCAAAGACCCTTTTCAAGTCACTTGAGCATATAAAAAATGGGACTCTTTCAAGCACATAAAACACCTCTTTCAAGCTTGTTCTCATATCACATTCATAACCAATTGGTCATCACTCATCATCAACATCATAGTATCATCAACATCATAGTCTCAAGATCAATAATACATCTTAATAATGACAAATCCAAATTATTCAATTATCACATGATTAAATTCAACAACGCAATACAATAACTAAATCTAAATAGTAAAGTACAACCAATCAACAAAGTGTCAACATGCAACCAGCCAACTAACCAACAAAGTGTCAAATCTTCAAAGTGATCTCTTCTTCTTGTTCAAACACCTTGAAAAAACAAATTAATTATATTATTAGATCATAGCACAATTTAACAGCTACAAGAAAAAAGAAGTATTATTTTAATATCTAAAATTTGTACCTTTTGTTGTCTCTTCAAATTATACTTGTTGCAAAGCCAATCGCCACCACAAATAAGTGCTTTAATAGATTCTTCATTTAATCTTGAATGAAATTCATTAATAACTCTTCCTCCAGCACTAAATATGGACTCTGATGCTACTGTTGAGACTGGAATAGCTAGAATGTCAACAGTCATCTTTGATAAAATCTTATATTTTAAGCTATTATTTTTCCACCATTCCAAGGCACTGAATGAGTTAGAAATACCATCAGGAATATAAAGACCCTCCTTATGATAAGCTTCTAATTCAGATTTTATTGGAGGAGTTGCTTGCTTTTCACGAACAATACTCATGATTTGGTCAAATCCAGTGATAATTGAAGAACCAAGCACATTAGTAGAAGAGTTGTTGCCACCATTATCAACTTCACCACTAGCACTAGCAGATGCCTCTTCCTTACTGAAGTCAACATACTCATCATATAATATTTCCAATGCATTCATCACCCTATCCACATTCTCTTTAGCCACATAATCTGGATCATATATCAACGGAAAGCAATAATTAACAACATAGAATTTGCACCTAGGATCCAAAACACTTGCAATGGCCATTAGCATATTGCATTCCCCCCAATATTTATCAAATTTTGCTTTCATTAGGGTTGCCATTTCTCTCATGAAGTAATCATCATCCTCTGCGGCTTTATCAATTACTCGTTTTACCCTCCAGACTTCAGGAAGATACAAATTTGCAGTTGGATACTCACTGCCTGAGATGACATGAGTGGCTAGATTGAACACTTCTAAAAGTTGACAAACCTTCTCAACCTTTCCCCAATCCTCTTGAGATGGTTCATAGTCATAATGTGGCTCTCTTTCCTTATAAGCTGGAAAGACAATCTTGAACTTCAAAGCAGTAGACAACATTTTATAGGTAGAATTCCATCTTGTTGAACAATCAATAATGTGTTTTCTTTCTTTCAAGTGTTTCTGCTTAACAATATCACAAAATGCCTTCAACCTTGAATCGTTATAATTAATATACTTAACACTCTCACGAACATTATGAATGATATCCTTAATTCTACCAAGGCCATCCTGCACCAACAAATTTAGAATGTGTGCACAACATCTAACATGAAACAAATTACCACCAAGGATTAATTTACTACTGAGTGATAAGTTGTCCTTAAGAGTCCTGAGGCATGAGTCATTGTAAGAAGCATTATCAACTGACACAGAAAACACTTTGTTTTCAATCCCCCAAGCTTTTAGACACTTGACAGGCCGGCTGGCCTATTTCTATCCCTTGGTATCAGGATCTGTAGAGATAGATCACTGAGATTACTTGACCTAATTCAGAGTACATACATAGACAAAGTGTTAAGATAATTTAACATGCATGAATCCAAGAAAGGACTCTTGCTTATGTCGCATGGTGTAAGCCTATCTAAGGCTCAATCCCCTTCCACCCAGGATGAGATGGATCGCATGAACAAGATTCCATATGCATCTACAATTGGGTCTATCATGTATGCTATGTTATGTACTCAACCAGACATCTCGTATGCTTTGAGCATGATGAGCAGGTACTAGTCTGATCCCGGTGAGAGTCACTGGACTGCTGTCAAGAACATCCTTAAGTACTTGAGAATGACTAAGGATTCATTTTTAGTATATGGAGCCGAGGAAGAGCTAGCTGTAAAGGGTTACATTAATGCTAGCTTCCAAACCAATAATGACAACTCTAGATCACAATCGGGTTATGTTTTTTGCCTAAATGGTGGGGCTGTGAGCTGGAAGAGTTCAAAGCAGGAGACAGTCGCTGATTCTACCATAGAGGCTGAGTATATTGCTGCCTCCAATGCAGCAAAGGAGGCCATTTGGATTAGGAAGTTCATTATTGAACTTGGTGCTATTCCTAGCATTGTGGACCCAGTGGACCTCTGTTGTGATAATAATGGAGCCATTGCACAAGATAAGGAACCTAGATCTCACCAGCGATCCAAACATATATTTAGGTGCTTCCATCTCATTTGAGATATCATCGATAGAGAAGATATGAAGATATGCAGAGTACCAACAGATAATAACATTGCTGATCCACTGACGAAGCCTCTTACACAGCAGAAGCATGGGGGTCACACTAGGTCTTTAGGCATTAGACATATGCCTGATTGGCTTTAGTGTAAGTGGGAGATTATTAGTGTATGCCCTAGAGGCTGATACATTTGTCTGTATTTATATACATTCTATTATGCTATTTTTTAATATATGAGGCATTTCATTTATTGTGTTCTTTTTAATAAACAAAATAAAGTCCTTAGAATAGTAAGTTTGATGCTATAGGACATCAAGTGGTTGACTTGATCGTGAGATCCTATTGGATAAAATTAGAACATTATTCTTAAATGTCCCTAGTCAAGTATTATTGTTAATTAGGACAATAATAATGCATTGAGACTAGTATGTGCGTAGACTGATGACCACATCTCACGAGTCATGGATATGAGATATCAAGTCTTTCACATGGGTACATATTAGAGTAATGATGTACTGGATTGACCCACCATGATAACGTTACATGGATCGTTACGTGAGTGTCATAAGTGATTCTCATAGTGACAATGGTGTCTGTGGTCCTTTGACATGAAATCACTATGATTCCTACATGAGGAGTTGTGTGTTTTAATGCCATCAAACGTCATCTATAACAAAGTGATTATAAAGTTAGTTATTGGACATACTGCGAATCCTACAAAGAGATGTGAGTGCCCTAGATGGGATTTATCACTCCTATATAACAGGAGCGATATCTCTGGGCCCCCTGATTAAATGAGACTGCGAAATGCACGACCATGCTTAAATGAGTCAATATGAGATATTGATTTCATTTGTTATTACAAAGTCTACTCGAGTATCAGGAAACGAAGGATTGGACTATACAAGGGTAACACATTCCATGCCTTGTGTTCAATCTAGATATCTTGACAAAGGGACTAAATGGCACGGAAACATTGGTCACAGAAATGTTATGTCAAATCACTGACATTCCTATTACTTGGGTAGTAACGATGTGTTACTAGATACCTCTCACTGCTTGTAATATTAAAATGAGATTTTAATATTACCACTAACGTAATGAGAACCTACAGGGTTATACACATAGTGCAGACTAAAATTGGAGCAATAAATCTAAGTAAGACTCGGATTCAAATATAGGCCAGACTCATAACAGATAAGTCTAGGGTTGCACAGCTTACCTTGCTGCTGCTCACACTCACTTAAGGCAGTCACTATTATAAATAGTACTGCTAAGGGGCTGCTAAGATACACATATTACAGAACCCTAGCCACACCTACAGAAAAGTGAGTGAGAGAGCGACAGGTTTCTTCTCTTCTCTTCGCAGCTAGCACTATGTGAGAGACGTGAGGCTCCTCTTTACGGACATTAGACATTTGTGAGTCTGTTCATGTGGATACCACAGAGACATCATTGCTATTACGGTATTTGTGATTCACATTACTTCCTTTCGATCACGCTTCAAGACGTAAATATTTTAAAACTTGGATTATGACTTTTTCGCATGGATCCTTAGTAAGAATCCTGTTTTTCCGTTGTGTGATGTATCCACAATTCCCAACAACTCTATACATCATTACCAACATGGCAGCAAGAAATAGCAAACAATAATAAAGTCACAGAGTATAATTATAATAGTTCACAGTTAATAAGTTTTCCAGCAGATATCTCAATAATACATGTAAACATATAAATCCGTAGTGTAATAACAGATAATTTCACCGTATAGGTACATCATAGTAAAATGCTAAATGGTATATGCATGCACAATGGATAGACACCTACTCCATAGAGCTAAAACCAACATCGGAGAGAATGATCGGGAGAACCACTATCTGTATATCGTTAGCCTCAAATAATGTGCTTTTCAATATAATCAATATGCACAACATGGCTATACAAGAGACTCTCAACTGGATCGGGAATAAGATAGTGTCTGGTCAAGATAGTCGGTGCATTGCTTAGTCACCACGGCCTAATGGAGCTACCAATTGTCCACTTGTGGGGTACCTGAGCCTCGACGCCTCCAAGTTCAACAAGTGAACCACACTACGCAATTCACACCCGCACAAAGGTGTAATTCATCTCCTAGTCATTCTACCTGATCCAAGTCATTCTGACTTTCATAATGTATGATCATGTGACAATGAACCTAGGCATTCCGCCTTAACAAGTCATTCCGACTTTCATAATGCATGATCACATGATAATGAACCTAGGCATTCCGTCTTAACAACAAGTCATTCTAACTTTCATAGTGCATGATCACATGATAATGAACCTAAGCATTCTACCTTAACAACAAGTCATTCCGACCTTCACAATTTATAATCACAATACAATGATGCATAATATTCTTTAGTAACATTAATCTCATCAAAAGAAACCATAACAGGGTTTCAAATCAACCATTGACCACCAGGGTCTAGTCCATTAGCTCAACAGTATAATAACATCACGTTCGATCACAAGGCATCTCAAATGCATAATTATCAAGAAATCATCCTCTTTAAAGTTTCATGAAGTATTCTCCACAAACCACACTTAACAAAATGTTCAAGAATTAATGTGAGATTTCACTTTAAATTTAAAATCCTCCTAATTAAGTTCCACTAAGTAATGTCTTTGTCACATTTATCGTAAAGGGCCTAAAAGAAACTACATGGTATTAACTTCACGATCTCATTTTTTTTCATAAGACATAAAGGTACTCTAATTTTTTATGAATTTTCTTATTCACTAATTTTTTCTTTCTGAAGGCTGAAACTCCTCTCTAACTAAGGGACTAGATTTATTTTACCACTCACTCATTATTACTAATCCTTAATCCACTTCTTTTCTCATCTTAACACTTAGATCTCAATTTAACATAACATTTTTATCTTGAATGCCTTATTTAGGCCTCTTGGCCGTGAGCTCTCTAGGACACTAAGGTCTCAAATTTTGTAACTTTTCCAAGGAATCTCAACAATAATTTATTTAAACCATTTAATAATTTTATTTACCACCAAAGACATGAATATCACCAAGTCACCAAAAATCATCCATCTTTTTTTTCCTCTCAAGGACGAAACCTATCTCGAACCAAGTAGCTAAGATTTTGTTTTTACCACTCCTCCATGATCAAGAAGTCTCTAATTTCAATCTTATTTCCATTCAAGTTTCCAATTCAATATAAAAATTTATCTTGGACACCCTTCTTTATGGCCTCTTGGTCGTGAGCCCTAATGGGTCCTTGGGTCTCAAAATTTTCCTTTCCACAATAGATTCTAAACAAACAACATGCATCGTATGTCAAGCTTTCCATTCAAATAAATCATACACACAACTAGAGCTGTCAATATGGGCTATAGCCCACACTACTGCCCACTAAATCCTATTTTTAGCCCACTTTTTTTAAGTCCATTATGTGATAGGGCTTTTTTTAGCCCTACCCCATTAAACCCACTAATTTAGTGGGTCAAGAGGGGGCTGACCCACTAAACCCCTGGCCCATGTTTCATTCTATAAAAAAATTTTAATCCTAAATTAAAAAACCCTAATCCTACCTAAACCCAATCCACCTTCAATCTGTAGAGTTTTCTTCATTTCTTTCCCGGGAAACAAATACAGCAAAGAAAAATTTTTCAAATCCAGATTCAGCCAAAAAACCAAAAACGCCTCTTACTTTTTCTCTGAACCGGTAATGCTCTAAATCTCAATCCTTCTTCGCTCATTTCTTTTTTTCTTTCTTTCTCCGATCTTAATAAAAACCTTGTTCTTCAATCTTCTTAACTAATTGGTTTGAGAACCATTGTTGCAGTGTTGATTTCTGCTCTGATAGGTTTCGATTTTTAGTTTCATTTTTGAAATTCGAACACGAAAATCGTATTAATTTTTTCTGACACATTCAATGCTCTATCTGCATATCCGCATTTTGATTTTCTGAGAATCAAATAGTGTTTGTGCTTCAGTCATTTTGCTGCATCAATTTTTTTTCTTTAGTATACCTTCTTATTTTTTCTGTTCTAGTTGATATGTAAATGGGTATATGGGTTTTTGTTCTTTTATTAGCCTAGTAGGTAGCTACTATTTTAGTTATTTTCTGGTTTTTCTTCTTGTATGGGTATATGTCAATTGTTTTTCTTCTTGGTTAGTTCTTCTACTTGAATGCTCTGTGTTTATATTTTCTAGCATCTGATCAACCTATGAATAATGAATCACCATGATTGGTGTTTTTTTTTCTTGATTACTTTTCAAATCGGGTTATGCTCCTTTGATTCTTTGACACACAATGTATTTAGACACTTGTTCTTGGTCACTTACAGTTGAAAATGGATGTTTGACATAAATTACACTTCTATTTTAAAGAGGACATGAACGAAACAAACTCCTTTTGTTTGGCTCAAAGCAAGGGTTGGCAAAAAAAAGTATATAGCTAAGAGGATATTTACTAGCTAAATTTGTGCTAAAACTTATCCTATCTCTCTCTTTCTATATGTGTGTGTACTCTTAGGGATCTTTTACTTGCAAGGAATTAAATACTAAATACTAAAAATAAGCTTTGTTACTAAGTATTTATGGATTTTAATATAGGCAAGGTCCTTGTCAGATATGGGTTCAACCTTTGAAACTTCAGTGCCGAATGAGGTAAAGGTTTTCGAGAATTTTATTCCTTATTGATAAATTAGGACATTTGAGGTAGGGGACAAAATTGTATGACTATTCATAAGTAGGGACTATGTGAGGTGTCATTAATGGATATAATTATTTTGTGTAGGAAATTTCCATTACACATGTTACCAAAGCATCAGAGTCTTTGTGAAACTCAATCCGACAGTGGAAAATGTAATGACCTGATCTCACAGAATTTAAATTTGATTAGGACCTTCTTTCAACCAAAAATATTTGCAAGTTGATACTTGACTTTTGTTCATTCAAGAAACTAATAAATATGCTTTATGCAGGATGACTCATCATTGAATGCTAGCAGTGAAGTGGAACTCGATCCCATAGTGGAAAAGGTAATTTTATGAATGCCATCAAAAGTTTCATCTTCTTCCTTTTGGTTTTTCAATTTGGCCTTTATAAAACCTATAAAAGTTAAAAATCTTAGTGCCAAATGTTAGCATGATTGTTAGTGGACATCTTTGAATTCAGGCTCTCCCTTGATAGTTTCCATTAGAATAGAAAAGCCATACAGCTTTAAGTGGCATAAATGTTTTATTTGGCTCAAGTATGAAAGACACTGTAAATATTCTTGTGTGTTTCTACAGGGAATTTAATGTCAAATGAAGATGGTTCACCACCCATTAGTTCTCAACTGCGTGATCTGTCTAATAATCTTAAATCGCTCTATTCGTCAACTACTTTATCCATGCAGATACCAGAAAATGAATGCGTTTCACTTGATGATCAAATGATGTCTAGGGATATTGTGGAACCAAAAACTCCTGTAATTGAACAAAATATGAGCATTAATGATAGATGGGATGTAATAAATGCCAAAAGTCCTTGGGAAACATACAGCATGCGTGGTTCTGGAATAAAGGTTTGATTTATTCATAATAGTGCCAAATGACTTTGTTTAATACTTTCAAGTTTTTAACCCAGAATTTATTTTATTTGCAGAATTCTCTTGTTCAAGAATATCTTAGGTTTTTAAACACAGCAAATAAGTAGGTGGACCCTCTGTGGAATTGCATGTTCAATATCGAATGAAAAATGCATATATATACCTTTTCTCTTATATATGACTTGCTCAATGAATATATAAGCATTCAAATTCCACAAATGAACTTTTTAAAAGTATGAAATAATTTTAGAAATAATTTAGGGACAACCTATAAATGAGGTGGGTTAAGTTTTGTTTTTAGTGGGCCAAGACCAGCCCATTAAATAAGTGGGTCAAATTAAAAAAAAATTATTATTATTGTGGGTCAGCCCATAGGCCAACCCTAACCCACTTGGCCCTGTGGGCTTTTAGCCATATGGGCTTTTTTGCCTTGTGAATTTTTTGGCCCTATGGGCTTTTTGGCCCTAGCCTATGTGGGCTAGGGCTTGATGGGTTGGGCTGGGCCTTTTTGACAGCTTTACATACAACAAGCCACAACATCACATAGAACAAAATCATAAAATCACTAAGAATCAGAATAACAAAGTGAGTAATCCACACATGGATTTCCTCACTTTCTATACACCAATTTCGTTCCTCACCACCAGTGATGGTTGATGAGAGAAATCTCCCTCTTACCTTAGGAGATATCCAACCATTTGTGTAGAGCTTTTTGAAACAACCTTCCTCCTCCAAGAATCCCCTTGAAACTGAAATGACATAGCCAAATGTCATCATTTTTGGACTTGAAAAGAGTAGCTAAGAATAAGAATCAAAACCTTGGAAGGAAGAAGAAGAAGAATGATGAAAAAAGAGGGAACTTTTACCTTTGAAATCACAAACCTTAACTTGAAGGATTCTTGGAAAAGTGATGAACAACCAAAATCTTCACACTAGATGATCTTAGGAGGAAGCATAGATGCAAGAAATATGGTTGTTAGGATTTTAGAATGTGAGAGGGTGATGCATGGGGTGGTGGCCGTGTGGTGTAGGAGAGAAAATGGAAGAAGATGATGAGAGAAAAGTGAAAGGAAGCTTTTGGGGTGATGAGAGAGAAAGTGATAGGAATATTTGAAAATGAAAACTAAATCAAAGACTTGCTCAAGAAGTCTCTCCTTCTCCTCAATGGCCGTGCACTCTTCTTGGAAAAGGGGAATCAAGCTTCTCTTGCAAGCTTCTCCAAAGCTTGCTTGAGAAGTTTCACACGTTTTCTAAAAAGGTCAATCAATGATGTGACGTGATGATATCACTTAAATGATGTCATAAAAATGACTAGATAAAAATAATCTACTAGATTTTTACTACAAGCTATTATCAAATGAATAATAGTCTTAGTTAACAGAGTCGGTATCTATTGTCCAATGGATAATAGAGTGTACCCAAATTTTATTTGTCAGATAAAATCTCAAAAAAAACTTCGTAAACTGTGTCCAGCCTCAGGTTTGGTAAGATCCCCCGTTGACGTTTCCACAGTCCAAAGTTTTTCGGCCTCGGGGAAAATATTTTGCTTTCCCGGCTCCGCTCAGTGTGCATGCAAATTGAGAAATATAGTAAAATAATCAAACAATTCAAATAATTCCAGAAAAATGCACAAAAAAAATTACAAATATTATAAAATGAATATATATCCGAAAATAAGAAATTTCTAGGATGTTATAACTCTCCCCTCTAAAAGAAATTTCGTCCTCGAAATTTGTTATACCTTAGAACAAAAGTGGATATCGCTCCTTCATTATGTCTTCTAGATCTTAATGCAACCACAACAGCTAACTCCAAGTTTGTGTAGAGTTGTTCTTCTCATGTATTCTTAATTACCTTGAAGCATACGCTACTACCTTTTCTATTCCAAACAAGCACACATTCTAAACCCTACAATACCTTAAGTTTTCATTGTTAACGCTCCTCAAAATATCATTTACTAATATTCTCTCCAAAACTTACACTATTTTCAACCTAATGGACCCTTTTCCATCTTCCTTATTAAAGCTCTCTTAAATGAATTACGTTAATTTTTAAACTTACTTCTTAATCCTATCCCTCAATACCAAAGTTGAAAATCACTCTTTTGCTTAATAAAAAATTTATTCTCTCACATCCTTATCTTATAAATCCTTAATTAAATTTCATTATCATTAAACCCACTAGATTCACCATTAATAAGTCATTTTCATCATTCTATCTATCCCTAAAATTATTTTCATTGGCATAACCAAAAGTCATTACTCCTTAACTCATAACATTGTGATCATCTTTTCTCTTTTACTTATAAATCCTCTGATCATTATTTAGTCACCAAATCGTCTAAGTAATATTCTCTAACATTCTTTTCAATACTTCCATCATTCTAATTCTAAATAAGATCCTTCCCATTTAACTTATTGAAATCATCTCAACTAAAATATTTTAAGCCTCTAAATTGCTTCTCCATCCCATTATTAAACACTATGGCCAAAAATCAATTCTTTCTAATATTAGAACTTTATTTCTTTCCTCTTTCAACTTACAACCTCATAAATCATATTTTTTATACTTAATCATTTAAGTCCCTAATCAATGAAATATTTTTCTCATGGTACCTCCTCCTAGACCAAAAGGTCGTGAGCCTTAAGAGACCATTGGGATCAAAACATTTTCCCTTTCTAGCACAAATTGTAGGGTACAACATAATATTAAGCATTACAATCATACCATGACAAGCCAATGCATTATTTCGAAGCAAGAAAATCACATGAAGCATATAATCACAAACCACAAAATCATACAATCATGGTGGTTAAATCCTCACATGTATTAGTCCATACAAAAGCTTGACGCTTTCGTGTGAGGTAGATAAGAGGTCCTGCTATCTTAGAAAATCTTTCGATGAACCTTCAAAAAAAACCAACTAATCCCACAAAGCTACGAATCTCCGTTATGATTTTCGGTCTTTCCCATTGAAAAACTGCTTCAACTTTCGACGGATCCACAACAATCCTCTCCTATGAAATCACATGACCCAAAATTTAATCTCCTCTAACCGAAATTCGCACTTTGATAACTTAGCATACAACTTCTTCTCTTTTAGAATCTAGAAAACTATACCGAGATGTTCAGCATGTTCCTCCTGATTTCGAGGATAGATCAGAACATCATCAATAAGGACAATGATAAATTTGTTTAAATAAGGACGAAAGATTCTATTCGTGTAATCTATGAGTGTCGCAGGAGCATTTGTTACTCCGAACGGTATCACCAAATACCTGTAATGTCTATAACGTGTTTGAAAAGTTGTCTTGGAATTATTCTCTACTTTTATATGAATCTGACGATAGCCAGAGCATAGACCAATCTAGGAGAAAACAACGGTTCCCTTCAACTGATCCATCGAATCATTTGTCTTCCTCCGGGGATACTCACTCTTGATTGTACTATTGTTCAACTGGCGATAGTCCATACAAAATTAAGGAATTCTATCCCTCTCCTTAACTAACAACACCGGAACTCACCATGGGAAACTCATTGACTACAATAATGATATTCACTTCCTTCTCACTATTGTCCTCTAAAGAAGATAACAATATGTGTCCCTGAGCTCCTTCCCTCAATAAAGCTTCAATCTCGGTAGGTTTTAAAAACCCAGAAATCTTTTAGGAAACACTAAGGTTTATTTGGAACGATCTAATAGGATATGATTAGAAAATAACCAATCCCTTCCGGAGTGTTTATAATTTCCTTTCATTCGTATTGCTTCAATCTCCTGCCCTCGTTCTTAACATAAAGCGTCTTATCAGTCAAGTCCTCTTTCAATCATACTGTGTTTGATATTATGACATGATTTGGACCAGGAATATTCTTTCTTACAATTGTGGTGCATAGGAAAAACATTATGAAGGTCAGGAAGAAAAAGGTAACAAAACTATCTGATGTGTTACTGGACATATTCAACAAGGAATTTGATATGGCCCGATCTTTGAAATGAATTTCTAAAATTTCATTGGAACAATTTAACAGGACATGGTTAAAAGATAACCAACCCATTTTCAAGATTATATCTAGGTCTAGGTCTTTAGTCTGGGATGCTTTTACTCCACTTGGGGAATTGACTCTCCCTTCTGTGTGAGATTTTGAGGTATGTACATCACTAATGGAAGACTTCATCTTTTGTGAAGTATAATTCCTAAACACGTGTCCTGACCTTTCGCACTTGAAATAAACTTTCCCCCCTTAATCGTATAATTCCCTGTTGCATGACTTTTTGCATACTTCTTACAGATCTGTAAAAATGTCATGGCTGACTAGGTCTACTACCACTAGCATTATCTTCATATGGCTGCTGTTGTTGTTGATTTCTTGGTGGTCGTGAATACGATTTCTGCTAGAGTTGCTTGACCTTACGATTTCTCCTTTTTCAGAACCAATAGGGTCCAATGTTATGGGGACTCATATCTTGAGACTAATTCAACTTTAATAAAATCTGAGCCCCAGCTATCAATTCCTGCTGCTGAATGGTCTTATGATTCTGCTGTACCATTATGCCAACCATTCCTTGCATTGCCCCCGCAGTCGCAGCCATTCCTTCGTTGTTGCGTTCCACATTCTCACGTGTATGTCTACCCCGAGCCATTGCCTTTTCTTCAATGTCAAACTAATCACAATACAGTGAGGACTAAGTGCAACCAATTTAAACAAGGTCGTCCCCTTTCGGAAACTAACCACACAGAATTATACACAGCACAAACAAGACGAACCTACCCACAACCCAAAAGACTAGGACTTGGACTTTACTCACACTAGAGGTACCACTCCAAAAGGTGTAGGTACAAACAATTCTGCATGAGTTCAATCATCCAACTGGACTCTTACTAGAAGAATTCCAATTTCTTCTAGTTCGCCTAGTTGAAGTCATAGTTCCCTATCCACACAGAACATTGTATTTTGAGTTGTCCAATCCTCAATATCATGTAACTATGTAACAGTAACCACTAACATCCAACCTAAAGCAACTGATGCAATCATCTTTTAACATCTCAAACAAGAGACAAGTAATGCACACTACATACATAGAAACTTCTACATGTTTAAGCACAGTTAGTCCATACCCCGGCTCAACAGGATGAACTGCTCTGATACCACCTAATGTAACACCCCCTCCGAGGGGCATTACATTTAAGACCGACTCTTTTTTCTGAAAAAACTTTAACCAAATTATAAAAGTTAATATTGTAAAATACGAGTTTTAAAATTTCTTTCTTACAAATAACACAAGCTTACTGAAATAAATAAAAGACTCAAGTTATGAGAACAGAATAGCAGGTTTTTCATAAAACAAAGTTTGTTACATCCTTACGTACATCATCTCATGTTCCAAAAGTATAAAACTTAAGTACTCCCAAAGTAAACATATGTATATACATATAACAACCAAATGGAGATTAAGCCTTGTCCAAAACCAAACACCTGAAGAACAGGATCCTGCACCCGATCTTCATCCAGATCCCCTTCGGGATTCTCAACAGACAAAGCCCTCAGTCGGGGCACAGAGTCCTCCTTAGAGGAAACTCTCCAGCTATCCCAAAGCTCCCCAAGAGGCATGTAGAACTCCAAGTGAACAATTGCATCCATAGTGAAACCTCGCAGATCTTACCTTACCACCATCACCATTTATCCCAACATAAGTACAAAAACAGAAGTAGATAGAATAATACAATAAAAAAGGTGGGACTTTCTACATCATTACCAACATGACAGTAAGAAACAGCAAACAACAATAAAGTCACAGAGTACAATTATAACAATACACAGTCAATAAGTTTTCCAGCAGATATCTCAATAATACATGTAAATAAGTAAATCCACAGTGTAATAACAGATAATTTCACAGTATAGGTACATCATAGTAAAATGCTAAATGGTATATGCATGCACAATGGACAGACACCTACTCCATGGAGCTAAAACCAACATCGGGGAGAATGATCGGTGTAACACCCACTGTAGGGTATCACATTTAAGACTAATCCTAATAGAACTTACCCAAGTTGTAAAAGAATTAATCTTGTAAAAACGTCAATTTTAAAATTTCATTTGTGAAACAAAATAAAATAAGTAAACTAAATTAAAACATTAGTAAGACTTGCAATGAACATAATTTATATAGTTACAACCTTGTTCATAAAAGGAAAATACAAACCTACTAACACAAGGTACTCTAAAACAAATCTAAGGATTTGGTTCCTCGGAGGGATCCTCTTCCTCCTCCTCAATATCATCGAAGAACCCTGGCAGATACAAACGCCTCACAGGGGTTCTAGCAGATGATATGATAGAATCCTATTGGATTGTATAAACAGACACTGCTCCACCCCAGAGTTCACAAATAGGTATCGTGAATTCTAACCGCATAGTTGCATGTTAAGTTAATACGAAAATCCCATCCAGGGTTCCACTCAAGGTCATAGTTAAGTCCCCAGTATACACAAATCTTTCATTATTGTAGTCCACCCTCCAGGCGTCAGCTCTCCCATGGAACTGAACCTTAACAAAACCTAGAACTTGTCGTCTTGTCGCCATATAACAAAATAAAGAAAGTTGCTACTAAAAATAGACAGGGTCTCTTGCCTCCTCGTTCTCTCGGTCTTCATAATCATATACAATAGAATGAATATAATGCAATAAAGAGGTGAGATCCCCTACATCAATACTACTATGGCAGTAAAGGAAATGACAACAAATAAATAAAATATAATATTAAAACTATAATCATGTTATCATATCACGGATAATAAATCATATAATAATGAATCAGTTAATTATAAACTTCATGTTATTATGCTGACTCACTATACATGTACACACACCGACCAATTTCCTACTTCATGGAGCTAAACACAGTTCGGAGAGAAGATCCAGAAGACATGTCTGTCACTCGGCTGTCGTGGCCAAAAGTGCTATATTTTATCAATTTTGTCAAAAGTGCACATCAGGCATTGGACCAGACATTCTACACCAGATCACGATATAAGACAGTGTCTCAGTCCAAATCATCGGTGCGTTTGCATCGGTCTGCCCCACGGACAAAGGAGCTACTAACCATCCATTGCGAGGTACCCACACCCCGATGCCCCCATGGTCAACAAGTGACCTACACTTGTCTACTCGCACCCGCACTTAGGTGTAATTCATCTCCTAGGCATATAGCCTTAACCAAATAAGCAAATATGCTTTTCTATGCATGATGTAAGTTTCAAATATACATACCATTATTATTTTTACAGTATTTTTTATGTTCTCATCTTTCCTTGGTAGTATCAAGATTCAACACAACTAGGCCCACCACAACTGCTTGACAGCAAACTACTGTTTACACTTAATCGCGTAGCAATATTATTGTGTTTTTTAAATTGCGAAACATTTTTATTACGTTTTCAAATCGCGTAAACATTTTATTGCATTTTCTCAATCGCGTAGCCTTAAATTACTATTTTTGAGTTGCGTAAATATTTTTCAACGTATTTTCAATTATGTAAAATATTTCTAACTTATTTAATCCAAAAATAATGTTTTTCTTAAAAATTGAATTTTATTTTCATTATTTGCATAATAGTCCTTTATTAAATACTATTTACATAATAATCCTTGTTTAAATAATATTTTCATAATAATCCCTTCTAAAATAATATTTTCATAATAGTCCCTCCTAAAATAATATTTGTAAAATAATGTCTCTTTAAATAATAATTACAATATGGCCCCTCTAACAATCAGTATTTCTACTATTTCCTAGAAAATTGTAATTCTTTGATTTACTTAAGATATTACAACTCAAATTTTCCTAATGTGCTTCAAAACCCATAGGGTGAGCTATACGTTAGAAAATTTCAAGTATTGACATCTGCATTTATTTCATAACCTAATTATTTAATTATGTTAATTTGTTTTCTAAAAAAGTATATTGCTTGCTATGAAATTCAAATTCTTCCAAAATAATTTCCTTTTCAATTAAACCTTTAAGTCTACACCTAATAAAATAATTTTGATTCTAAGTTATGGTAAATGACATGTTGGCCGAAATCCACTTGAGGTTTCATAATCCCTCATTTATTTCTATTTAACATTTAATCCTTGTAAAACCCTTAATTTTTTTTTTCATAAAATCATTTGCTTCTTGGTTAGAAAAATAATTTAGAACCCTAGGTTCCATTTGAATAGTCAAGGTCATGTGCCTTATGGGTCCTTTGGGACCTTCATACATTAAATCCTTCATGTGAATCACATCTTACATTACACACAAATATTTGCATGCTTCCAAAATCACACATACAAGCATAATATCAAAGCTATAAACATATAAGCATACATGCAATCATATTTTCAAAACCTAAAGCATAGCAAACACAAGTAAGAAAGCATAGAAAATTTAGTGAATAAATCCTTATGGATTTTTCACCACAAACAACCCATTTCCTCACCACCAACACATAGTTGATGAGGTTAATCTCCCTCTCACCTTAAGGAATACAAGATCTTCAAGCTCCTCCTCTTTCTTGATTTCGTGTTATTTAAACAAAAAACCTAAAAAAAATCTTAAACAAATTCTAAAGTCATAAACAAAGCTTAAGAACAAAGAACCATGGATCAATCATGGTCTAGAAAACTAAAAACCTATATTAAAATTAAAGAATCAAAAGTTTACCTTTAAAGTAGTAAGCTAAAGCTTGATTTTTGGAGTACTTGGAGTAGGATTTTGACAAAACTTTCTAAAAGAAAAGTGTTTAGAAAGAGGTTTAGCTTTAGAAAGTGGGAAAAGATGAAATTTTAAAAGTGGAGAGGTAGGGTTTGGGGTGTGTGGCTGTGTGGTTCATAAGGAGAAGAGAAGGAAAAAAAACTAAATGTTCTTGAAGGTTCTTAAACATTTGAGAGAAAATATGAGAGTTTGATATTTCAAAGTATATTAAAAATGCAAATGGATGGCCAAATGAGAGTGTGCAGCCGTGTAGTGCATGGAGAAGGGCTTAATGTGATAAGAATTCACTCACATGGTCTCACATGGTGCACACATGGCTTAGGTCACAAATTGGTCATCAAGTGGTCATGTAGATGAACCTAGAACATAGTAGAACATGGTGGAATTGGCTTGCATGGCCGTGGGAGTCTAGGGCATTTAGTAACTAGGTTTTGACTTCAATTAAGTTTTAGTTACATCCTAATTAGATAGTAAGTTAATTGGGTTAGGTTATTTAGTTACAAATTAAACTATTTAAAGTAACTTAGTTAGTTATCCTAGTTAATTAGCAACTAGTCCAACCATTTTTATTGACCAATTTCTATTGGTATAGAGAAAGTCCAACCACTAATATTGACTCATTCCTATTGGTTCATTTTAAAATAAATTACAAAAATTATTATTAATCTATTTTCTAATAGATAAAAATATACCGGGTCCAATAAAATTGCTATAAATAAAACAGTGGATATTTTTTCGTGAAATATTTTTATTTCACAAATAAATTTTAAAAATTAAAAGATTGGATTTCATGTATCTCAAATTCGGGTTTAGTAAGATCCTCCGTCTCCGAATAAATCAAATAAGATTTTTCCTGACTCAAAAATTATTATTTTTCTGACCTGGAGCAAATCTCACACAACAATCAAAAATAGTCTCGGAATAGTCAAATTAATTTTATAGCATACAAAAAACACAAAATAATGAAATTTAGTCATTATTCTAAAATAGTCAAAATCTGGGGTGTTACAATTGGGAGAACCACTGTCTGTATATCATTAGCCTCAAATAACGTGCTTTTCAATATAATCAATATGCGCAACATGGCTATACAAGACACTCTCAACTGGATCGGGAATAGGATAGTGTCTGGTCGAGATAGTCAGTGCGTTGCTTAGTCACCACGGCCCAATGGAGTTACCAACTATCCATTCGTGGGATACCCGTGCCTCGATGCCTCCAAGTTCAACAAGTGAACCACACTACGCAATTCGCACCCATACAAAGGTGTAATTCATCTCCTAGGCATTTTTCCTGACGCAAGTCATTTCAGCTTTCACAATGTATGATCATGTGACAAAAAACCTAGGCATTCCGTCTTAACAACAAGTCATTCTGATTTTCATAGTGCATGATCACATGATAATGAACCTAAGCATTCCGCCTTAACAACAAGTCATTCTGACCTTCACAATTTATAATCACAATACAATGATGCATAATATTCTTTAGCAACATTAATCTCATCAAGAGAAACCATAACAGGGTTTCAAATCAACCATTGACCATCCAAGGTCCAGTCCATTAGCTCAATAGCATAATAACATCATGTTCGATCTCAAGGCATCTCAAATGCATAATTATCATAAAATCATCCTCTTTAAAGTTTCATGAAGTATTCTCCATAAACCACACTTAACAAAATGTTCAAGAATTAATGTGAGATTTCACTTTAAATTTAAAATTCTCCTAATTAAGTTCCACTAAGTAATGTCTTGTGACATTTTTCATAAAGGGCCTAAAAGAAACTACATGGTATTAACTTCACGATCTCATTTTTTTTAATAAGCCATAAAGGTGCTCTAATTTATTATGAATTCTCTTCTTCACTAAATTTTTCTTTCTCAAGGCCGAAACCACTCTCCAACTAAGGGACTAGATTTATTTTACCACTCACTCATTATTACTAATCCTTAATCCACTTCTTTTCTCAGCTTAACACTTAGATCTCAATTTAACATAACATTTTTATCTTGAATGCCTTATTTAGGCCTCTTGGCCATGAGCTCTCTAGGACACTGGGGTCTCAAATTTTGTAACTTTTTGAAGGAATCTTAGCAATAATTTATATTAACCATTCAAGAATTTCATTTACCACCAAAGACATAAATATCACCAAGTCACCAAAAATCATCCATCTTTTTTTTCCTCTCAAGGCCGAAACCAATCTCTAACCAAGTAGCCAAGATTTTCTTTTTACCGCTCCTCCACGATCAAAAAGTATCTAATTTTAATCTCATTTCTATTCAAGTTTCCAATTCAATATAAAAATTTATCTTGGACACCCTTCTTTATTTTGGCCGTTCCCTAAGGGTCTCAAAATTTTCCTTTCCACAATAGATTCTAAACAAATAACATGCATCGTATGTCAAGCTTTCCATTCAAATAAAATCATACACACAACAAGCCACAACATCACATAGAACAAAATCACAAAATCACCAAGAATCAGAATAACAAAGTGAGTAATCCACGTATGAATTTCCCCACTTTCTATACACCAATTTCGCTCCTCACCACCATTGATGGTTGATAAGAGAAATCTCCCTCTTACCTTAGGAGATATCCAACCATTTGTGTAGAGCTTTTTGAAACAACCTTCCTCCTCCAAGAATCCCCTTGAAACCGAAATGACATAGCCATAAGTCATCATTTTTGGACTTGAAAAGAGTAGCTAAGAACAAGAATCAAAACCTTGGAAGGAAGAAGAAGAAGAATGATGAAAAAGGAGGGAACTTTTACCTTAGAAATCATAAACCCTAACATGAAGGATTCTTGAAAAAGTGATGAACAACCAAAATCTTCACACTAGATGATCTTAGGAGGAAGCATAGATGCAAGAAATATGGTTGTTAGGATTTTAGAATGTGAGAGGGTGATGCATAGGGTGGTGGCCATGTGGTGTAGGAGAGAAAATGGAAGAAGATGATGAGAGAAAAGTGAAAGGAAGCTTTTGGGGTGATGAGAGAGAAAGTGATAGGAATGTTTGAAAATGAAAACTAAATCAAAGACTTGCCCAAGAAGTCTCTCCTTCTCCTCAATGGCCGTGCACTCTTCTTGGAAAAAGGGAATCAAGCTTCTCTTGCAAGCTTCTCCAAAGCTTGCTTGAGAAGTTTTGCACATTTTCTAAAAAGGTCAATCAATTATGTGACGTGATGATATCACTTAAATGATGTCATAAAAATGACTAGATTAAAATAATCTACTAGATTTTTACTACAAACTATTATCAAATGAATAATAGTCTTAGTTAACGGAGTCGGTATCTATTGTCCAATGGATAATAGAGTGTATCCAAATTTTATCTGTCAGATAAAATCTCAAAAAATGAAAACTTCATAAACTGTATCCGACCTCAAGGTTAGTAAGATCCCCCATCGACGTTTCCACAATCCAAAGTTTTTTGGCCTCTAAGAAAATATTTCTCTTTCCCGGCTCTGCTCAGTGCGCACGTAAATTTAAAAATATAATAAAATAATCAAACAATTCAAATAATTTCAGAAAAAATCATAAAAAATCACAAATATTATAAAATGAATATATATCCACAAATAAGGAATTTTTGGGATGTTACATAGGAGAAGAATTACATCTTTGTGCGGGTGTGAATTGCGTAGTGTAGTTCACTTATGGTTGAACTTGGAGGCGTCGGGGCGCAGGTATCCCACATGTGGCCAGTATGTAGCTCCACTGGGTCATGGTGACTGTGCAACGCACCAACGATCTCAACCATGCACTATCCTTTTCCCGATCCGGTTGAGAATGTCTTTTATAGCCATGTTATGCATATTGATGAGATTGAGAAGCACATGATTTGAGGCCAACGATATACAGACATTAACTCTCCCGATCATTCTCTGTGATTTTATTGATGTTGCTGTTTCTTACTGCCATGCTGGTAAAAATGTAGAGAATCTCACCTCTTTGTATTGTTGTTCTGCTTGTTTCTATTTTATGTGTCCCTTTTGATAAAGATTAAGAGGACAATCTGCAGTCTGCCATTGTTTTGTTTTTAGAATGGCTGCTAGAAGGGCTTCAGTTGGTTTTGTCAGAGTTCAATTCCACAGAGGTGTGGATGCATGGCGCATCGACTAGGGAAATGAACGGATTAGATATGTAGGGGATTTAACTTTGTCAGTTCGTAGGACCCGTGATGAGGAACCTTTCTTTTTCTTAGTGTTTCTGTGCATCTAGAGTTCTTCATGCCTATTAGGGAGTTGTGGGGAGACTTGTACTACACTCCAAGGGAGGACCCGAATCCTGTGGTGTTATCTGCTAGGACACTTGTTCGCGAGCTTCTTCCTTAGTTGAGGAATCTGGTTGATGAGGAGTCTAAGGAGGAGAAGGATCCATCAAAGCATCCTGTGGAGGATGCCACTCCCTAGGCATGTGGACTTGGGCTAGTAGTTATATATATATATATATATATATGTGTGTGTGTGTGTGTGTGTGTGTGTGTGTGTGTGTGTGTGTGTGTGTGTCTTTTATGCATAAACTTTGTAAATTTTGGGAAAGTTGTAATCTATGCTACTGATGTATATATTCTTTTAGTGTGTAAATATCTAATTGTGTATGTTTATATTTCGTTTAAGTCATGTTTTTGAAAAGAAAATTTGAAAACTGTAATTTCTAAAGATTAAACCTTTTTTCGCGAAAACTTAATTTGATGTCTTAGTACGTAAATGTGGCACCCGAAGGGGGGTGTTGCATTGGTTCTGTTTTTGTGTTTGAATTGCATTTGGATTCCTCTTCTTCTTGATCTTGAATGCATGAATGGTGATTCTGATTATGTTTAATCTGATTGGATCTTGATTTAAGATTGATAATTGTGATGGGATTTAGAATCGATTGATCTGAATTAATCATGAAATTACAGAGGTTAGGTTACTGATTTATGCCTAGGTTAATTGAATTCAAAGATCAAATTAACATAGATCTAACATGATTTATGTGATTACAAATTTGTGTCTCAATTGTTAACTGAATTCTAGGTGATTATCTAATATGAATTATGGATTTGATGTAGATATTTCGGTTAAATCCAAATTAATCATTCAAATGCACTTCAAATGTTTGTTAAATGATCTATGATGGAATCAACCCAATTTTAGATAGGTTTTTGAATTGATTGCTCTTTTAATTGAATTTCTCACTTTAATTCTGTTATTTATATATTCTGTGTACTCAAATCCCTTCCCCAATCTTGGCTTAATCTGATCAAATTGTATTTACAATCCTTGAGAGATGATCTGGTGTTGTTTTCTATACTACGAGCCATAGGTAAAACTCGATTACAATTTTGATTGAGTTCAGCGTTCTTCATTTTCAAAGTTAATCAACAAGTTATTGATTACGTGCATGAAGAGAAAGGTTGCCTTACAAGAAAGAGAAAGAAGAGGAATAGACAAAAAGTTATTTAAATGACCAGACTCATATGCATTGCATTTCATTCTGCATGGGCACTTTTTTATAATACTAATATATAGTGCTTTTAAATTATATGAAGAAAACTGGCTAAAAATGAAATTTTGCCCCATGATAAACAATATATATATTTTTAACTTATATCTATTAACTACTTTTTTGTCTGAGGTAACTGAATTTATTACGATGAAACTATTCATGTAGTTTACTGAGAATTCTTAAGATTCTCACCTGTATTATTTTCCATGATAATTCCAGAGTTTGACCATGCCTCTACTTAGTATCTTTGAGTTCATGGAGGGGAAGTGGGTGTACTCCTTCGAGATCAATGCCCATTCCTTCATGGGTTTGATCTGTGTCCATATTATGTATACTCTGAGTGCACCTGATAATGGATTTAGTAGGTTTGTGATGTAAAGCAAGAAGATGTAGGGTAAGACTAACTGATAGATATCTATAGATTATATTTTGATTGTATATTGTTTGAGCTTATGTTGATGTAATTAGAAAGCAATTAAGCCCCTAAATTGATGAAGAATCGCAAAATTGATAACCTCACCTAAAGATGTCTATTTATTACACTTATCACAAATCAAGGATATATATGTTTTTATTATATCTTTTCTTGATTGTCCACAACTATACTTAAGGGTAAGTCTTGATTTTATGGTTCAAAATTGGATTTCTAATTTTTCTAACCATGATTGTTCCATGGTTTTTCAGACCTTACGTTTTTTGTTTTGGCACTAAATAACTAATAACTAATTTATAGTGAAGGCCCTCAAGGTTAGTATCTTTTATTTATGGTTGCATGTGATATTATATGTGTGTAATTGATGCCAATTGTAGTTAGATGTGAATAACATGATGAATCGGACTCAAAGAAGTTCTTGAGATAATATATACACTCTTTAGAATTGATTTCTTACAAAAAAATTGAGTATAGTAAGGTAAAATGATTTTTATGGGTAGTAAAGGAAAGAAATAACAATTTTTGAAAAAAAAAATACAAATACTTGATTTTTAGAGGAGTTATACCACAAATTTTTCTAAAAGAGGGATTAAATTATAAATATTATGTAAATAAAGCATTGTATAAATATTTATTTTGTAATGTTCATAGTAAATATTATTTTTAAATGGTCAAATTGTAAATAATAAAAGGTTAAATATTAATTTTTGAGGGACAATTTTGTAAATGTAACTTTTATGAGGGACTGAAAATATTAATTTCGAACTATTATGAATATGAATTTTATGAGGAGCTATTTCGTAAATAAGTTTTTGAGGGACTAGTGTGCAAATATGGAAAATAAAGCCAATTTTAGTGTTAAAATGAGAAAAATAGTATTTTTGATTTAAAACGTAAGAAAAATATTTATGCGATTAAAAAGTTGAAAAATCGCTACGCGATTTTGAAAAGGCGACAGAATTGAGTCGCAATTGAGAAAACTCAAAAATATGACTACGCAATTGAAATACAGTAATTATACTGTTAGATTATTGTGTGGGACCCGATTATGTGATATGAAATAGAAATGTGAATAGTGCATGATACATGCATTGGAAAGGTCCGATGGACTGTATGAGGCTAGTTGCCTAGGAGAGACTACACCTCCTGAGTGGGTGCGATATGCGTAGTGTAAGTCACTCGTTGACTTTGGGGGCATTGGGGTGCGGGTTGCCTACAATGGGCAGTTGGTAGCTCTTCTGTGCCGTAGGTTAGACCAACGCAACACACCAATGATCCGGACCGAGACACTATCCTTAATCAAGATCTGATAAAGACTATCGGGATGTGCAAGACTTGGTCCGAGGTATGTTAGTACCGATAATTCTTTTCGATCACTCTCTCCGACTTGAGTTGTAGCTCCATGGAGTAGGAAATTGAGTCACATTGCATAGGGTATTATCATAATTCCTGTTTATGATAATTGATTTATTGGTTGTTTGAATAATGGCATGATTGTAATTATGGTATATTACATGTTTTATGATAATAATGATGTTAGTGGCATAATCGTAATTACTGAGATGATAATGAGATATTGTATGTGTTTATCTTCATTGCTACCATACTGGTATTGAAGTGATCTCACCTCTTTGTATGTATCATAATTACATTTGTTAAGACGTCGAGTAAGAGATAGAGCGAGAAACTGAGGAGGAGCAGATTCCTGCTGAGGATGTCGAGTTTTGAAGAGATGGAGATGCCTAGTTCCCTTGGCTACCTAAAGCTGACATTCATCGGAGGAGATAAGGCATGGATTGTAGATTTAGAGAGAGAGTATATATTACATGGGAGACCTAAATATTAATTTCGAGTAGACAACATTTAGGACACCCTTACTTTTCTCACAATGTTTATGTACAACTAGAGTTCCCAATATCTATTAGGCAAGATTGGGGAGCTTACTATCGTACTCCCAAGACGGTTAGTATTGTGTGTCGTCTGCTCGGACACTGTCCGTAATTCATGACGGATTCCTATATGCTTTGAGGAATCTAGAGGACCCGTCGAGGGTTCTAAGACTTGGGCAAAGATAATGGTTTAAATTAAAGTTTAAAGTTTAAATATTTTAGAAGTCTAGTTTGTAAGATATCTAAATGTGACCACAAACGCTAGTATGTATATATGATGTATTATTTGTGACAATGTTGTTATGTTTTTATTTTCTACATTAAGTTTATCTTATTATCATCAAGAAATTTTATAACTCGTATTTATAATACAAGCACGATTTTTAAATGAAGGGTAATTTGGTAATTTAGTAACATGAAGTGTGGCGCCCTAAGGAGGGTGTTACATAGGGTAGGACTAACTGATAGATATCTATAGATTATATTTTGATTGTATATTGTTTGAGCTTATGTTGACGAATCAGATATAGATGTCTATTTATTCTGGATATATATGTTTTTATTATACTGTTGATTGGACAACTATACTCATAGGCACTGAGACCTACGTTTTTGTTTTGGCACTAAATAACTAATAACTAATTTATAGAACTCAGTTAGATCTTTTATTCATGTTCTTGTTGAATTAATGTTATAAGGACTCATTTTGAGATAATATATACACTCTTATTGATTTCTTAGAAGATAAGATTTATGTGAGCTAAAGAATTAATGTTCAAGATAAAATGAAGTTAAAGGTTAAGGTACTCAGATGAACTATTTAAAAGAAGATCAAATAAAGTTGAAATAAAAGATTTTAAAATAAGTAAGGAACTATTTACATGAATATTAATATTAATTTCGCGTTGAACACAATATAGGGTGGGGTGGACCACATTAGGTGGTATCATAGCAGTTCATCTTGAATAGCCTTAGGGAATAGAATAACTATACTAGAACTAGTTAGAGTTCTTTTGTTAATGTTATGCAATACAAATAAGTTGAAATTAAAGATTTTAATGGGACTTAGCAAAGAATAGATGGTGAACTTTATCATATCTGGTTCGAGAGATTGATTTGAATAGCCTGTAACTATACTAGTTTAGAGTTCTTTTGTTAATGTTATGCAATTGTGATTTCTTATCTAGAAGATAAGATTTATGTGTAGTTTAGAAATGCATAATTGCCTGAGGTATGATTGTTAGAAGTTTCTAGTCTATGGCATCCACCTATGGCATCCACCCAGCGAACTCATCCTAATGATGACATGGTAGAGTTTATAGGAACTTTCAAAGAAATGGCAATCCCCATGAGAGAGTAAAGCCAAACAACCAACATAATGTTGGACTAGATACAAGCTAAGCAAGCCATGTAACATCCTCTTTTTAGCATGTTAGACTAGTTTCTGGTTACAAAGGTAGCATAACACTTGTTTGACATGTTCGCTTAATTTTATGGCACAGAAAGTGAAAAGTAGCTTAAAATAACTCAAATAGTAGCATAAATTGCTAAGTTGAGGGAAATAAATATAGAGAATTTGTTTCTAGGTCATAAATAGGTGGAAGAGGATGTAGTTAAAATTTTAGAATAATCAAAGTTAGTTTGGTATTTTTAGGCATATTGGTTGTGTGTTTTAATGCCGAATTGACTAGCAGCAGATATAAAAAAAAGGATAATGGTGAAACAATATCTTAGATGAATCCTAGTATTTATTTTTAAGTTGTTGGAAGTTAGAAAACTTGATTTAATTGAATCTAAGTGTTCTTAATAGATCAAGAAGTTACAGAAAACCATGTTCCTATCCTTTAAGTTGAAAAGTTAGACTTGTCCTCTTTGTTTTTCTCTCTTTTTCATGGCTAAAATAGAAAGAAAATAGAAAGAAAAGAAAAGTACAGAAATGAGAGAAAGAAAGAGCAGAAAACTGAGAAAGAAAAGAATGGAAAAGGAAGCAAAGAAAGAAGCAAGAAAAGAATATCCAAGAGTAAGGTTAGAGCTTGAAGACCAGCTGCACTTCAAGAGGTAGGGGATACTTAGACCTTACTTGTTCATGCCTTCCAATCTCCATCTTTATTGTTTGGTTGTTGTTGGATGAAAGAGGGTTTGAGATGCTTAGATTACTTTTATTGCTAATCTAGTGCCTTTAGTGGCTAAGTATGGTTAATATGAAGTTTAATCAACTCAAGGGTGTTAGTTTGTACCTAGGAACATCCATGAAACTCATGGAGTTTGAAGATGAAAAATGGGTATTTGATGATGATCCATGTTAGACATTTTAGAAGTTGTATATGAGTTATAACATGGTCAGAGATCTCGAATGATGTTAGAAATCATCTAGGAAATGTTTTAGAAGTGTTAGAAATTGGTTGGAGCACCAATTATGAAAAACAACTTCTCCATATCGTTCTATGGTGTTCTAGCACCTAGGCACTAGAGTTTGGGTACCTGAGCGCCCAAAGACCAACAGAACACAAAATAGGGGATGCATCCTGACAACCTATGGTGTTAGTTGCATAACTCGAGCTGTAGTAATCAAAATGACTTGCTTCTTATTGAATTTGAAAGCTAAGACATAAGGCTTCATGTAATAACAATTTCATATTTTTAGAACAACCCAATTAGCACTAGTTTCAGTTTGAATCTAAGTCAGATTCTGCAAAAATAAGCATTCCGACACTTAGTAAACCAAATTGCATAATAACTAGCTTAAAGGTTTAAATTACATGAACCAATGGGATTTTGAAGCTAACATGTAAGGCTATGAGTGGTAAAAATCTCAAGAATTTTACACTCTTTATACATTCCCAGTTTCATTTTAAAGTAAGGTCAAATTCTAGGAAAATAGATAGTTGCCCTATTTCAGCTTATACATTTTATTGCATGACTTTAGCTACACTAAGTCAAATGAAGTGAGGTTATTTGAAAGATATGATATAAGACTATTTGCCTATAAAATTCTAGAATTTTAGAAGTTAGGATGTACTCTTGGTGCATTCATGAAAATCAGTCTTTCTAGGCGACCAAACCAGAAAATGTCAAGATATGTTTCTTGTTGAAATGAAGTTTCCTACTTGTTAGGATCTCTTATACATGCTTTCTAGAGTGTGTTAAGATTTTACTAGGGGTTTTTCATTAAGAGGGTGACCATCTAGTATGTATATGAGAGTTATGAGCCTTAAGGTAACCAAGAGTAGTGGATTGCCTAAAGTAGGTATCTAGGACCTTGGCACACTAGTGTGGCATAAGTAACCACTTGTAGTATGATAGTAAGGCAAGCTAGATACAAATATCATAAGCATGATTACTTAACGAAAATATGGAATATGCTTCTTTATGAGTTAGAAGCGAGCTGAGAGTACATGTTTGCTAGAGTTTAGTTCTTCACTTGGTTAAAGAGAACCATGTGAAGAGTTAATATGGTGGTTTTGTATAAGTTATACATAATGCTGCATAGTTTCCTATTACTTTCTAAATCCAAAGTAGATCAATCTTTAATGATGGCTAAAGGAGATAGATGGGAAATTCCAAAAATCTCATTGAGTAAGGATTTAGCCCTAACTGCTTGTTAGTACCAGGATTACTAGTTTTTATATAATAGAAATAGTACTCTCCTAGTGTGAGTAGGAACCAGTCCACTCATTACTAGGTAGTTTGAAGAGTCAGTCTTCTTAATTACAAGTTTAAAAAGAACGTGGAATATGCAAGTGACACACACATAATTCTACACTTACACAATCACATTGCATTTTATAATTATCATTCCTAAACATTGCATACACGCGAACATATGGCATTCATATTCATTTCTGTTTCTTGGAAATTGTATAGGCAGTTGCCTAGTATAGATGATATTTATAATTGTATGACTAGTTATTCAATATCATTGATTGTATATTTATGAGTTTAAGGTTAGGGATTGGCTTAGTGAATGCTTACATAGAGTAAAAGAATGTAAAAGTTCAAGTGGCATTGACTATAGACTTCACTGCTTGTTGGTAATCCTACATTTCAAAGTTAGTGAGTTTATTCATAGAAAAAGGTTATACCTGTGGTACCTATAACAAGTTTATGAATGAACTACTTGTGATATGTTATAACTGTGTAGATAGTTGTTCTTATCATTGAGTAACAGACTTACGTTTATAGATTATGCATTGTGTTTAGTGAACCTTTACATACTAGCAACATATGAATGTTTTAGTGATATTGAATAGAGATTTAATATCTTGTAGCAATAATAATCTATTTTTATTAAGTTCGAGTATTATAATGTTAAGTAATTTTGAGACAATTTAGATATGTATGTAGTTTACATTGTTTAATGCCATGAAATATATGAAGATTACTGAGACTTTTTATGTTCTCACCTTTTTTTGTGTTTCCATGGTAAAAGTAGGTCAAGACCATTTAGAGGAAAAGAAGATAAAGTAACAGAAGAACAAATGTAGGGTAGTTTTATTTGTTTCTCTCATAGACAAAGTTGATGTAATTATTTATAATTACTTGAGGATGTAAAGTTTTGTATATAACACTTTACCTTTTGGGTCATTGCTGTATATGTGAATGACTTTTTAGCTATGACTCTCCATAATTATTTATAAATGTTATGGATTAGTTGAAGTTTAAGTTAGAAGTAACATAGTTATACTATTTATCCAGGTATTTGTTAGTTATACTAGGTTAACAATATTAGGATGTTACTAGCCAAACCTTAGAATTTTGGAGGCAATGCATATCTTATTTATCAAGCATTAGCTGGAAATCCTAATTTCTTAAGGTTTTTATGAGTTCAGAAATACTAAACCTCCAACATTTAAAGGTGAATATAACTATGTTGTAGCTGAGGATTAGCTGAAGGACTTGGAGAAGATTTTCATGGTCATGAATTGTAGTTTAGCAAAGGGTCACTTTTGCTTCCTACATGCTGGTTGGGGAAGCAGAATTTTGGTTGACTAATGCTAGGAGGCTACTGGAATCACCATGGACCCAGATTATATGGGTAGTGTCTAGGGCCATGTTCTTAGACAAGCACTTTCCCAAGAACTTGCAGAATGCTAAGGAACTAGAGTTTCTAAAACTAGAGCAGGGTAATATGTTTATAGGCCAGTATGTGGCCCAATTTGAGAAGTTATCTAAGTTCTCCTCTTGCTTTAGGTGTAACCCTGATGAGTAATAGAAGTGTTTTAAGTTTGAGGTAAGACTGAGAGAGGACATACTAAGAGTAGTAGATCATTTAGAGATTAGGGATTTTCCAACTCTAGTGAACAAGTGTAGAATCATAGAAGGCAATGGTGTCCCAGGACTAGTTGAAGTGGAAGGGCAGAGTTCCTAGAAAAAAAAAGCGGAATGATATCAAGCACAAGCAGGCTCCACTTAGACCTAAATATGACCTGAATAATGAGAAGCAAGCTCAAAGAAAGTGTAATGGACCAACTTGCACCAAGTATGGTAGAAACCAAGGGTAAAGATGTGTACTATGGATGTGGAAAGCCCAGGAATAAGTACCAGGAATGTAACTAGAAAGAAGGATCAAAACCTAACCCCAAACCACAGATTAAAGGGAGAATGTTCACTATGAGCGAAGAAGAGATAACTTAATCCCCTGATCCAATACAAGGTAAGTGGTTAGTTGGATATGATTTCTTAACTATATTGTATAATTCAGGAGCCTCGCACTCATTTATTTCTATTAAATGTGTGAAGAAACTAGATTTGCCTATATCAAAACTTCCATATGATTTATCTATCTCTACAAGAATAGGAAAGCCAGTAATAACTTCCCATGCCTATTTGGATTGTTCTATTCAGGTATAAAATAGGCCTTTCACTATTGATCTTATTTGTTTGCCTCTCACTGGAATTGATATTATTCTGGGAATGGATCAGTTCTCCACTAACCATATTGTACTAAATTATTCAGATAAATCTCTTATCTTCTTATTTGAATCCTCAAATGTTTCAAAATCTTTTGAGTCCATATACTTGAATGCCTATCAAGTTAATCATTGTCTTTTAGAATGGGCTCAAGGTTATGTTCTCTTATTTTCATTAGAAACTAAGGTTGAACCAAACCTAGATAGCATCTTATGGTGAAGGAATACCCAGAGGTTTTCCTAAAAGATGTCAGTAGCTTACTTAATGATCACATATTTGATACATTAATAAGCCTTCATTTTTAGTCATTTACACTCTCCATGTACTTAATTGATTGATTTTGATTATGTTTTGTAAGTTTGGACTTAAATTGGACTTAATTGAATTTTTTAGCATAATTTATGTTTTACATTGTTTCTGTATTTGGGCTATATCTTGGGATGTAGGTGGTCTTTGGAGGTGATTCTAGTGGCATTTTAAAGATAAGAGAGAGCTCTATAATTTTCATGAAGACCTTAAAGGCCCAATCATACTAGTAGATAACTTAAATTGGGCTTGAAGCAAGAACCAGAGTGCTTTTCCTGATAGCTTAACCTACGTGTACTGTTCATCACAGTTTTCGGCTAAAGGTTGTCAAATGGGCTAAAATTTGGAAGTTGAATAGTTAAGACCCATATCTACAACTTTCATGTTGAACACTTTTCCAAAATCGGACTCTTTGAAGGTGATATTAGGCTTGAAAGTCAAAATAGAGGAGCTGTGACTGGGCCTTGGCAGTGTGCAGTAATTTGAACGTATCTGGAGTTATAGAAATGATATTGGACTCAAATCAAAGCCATTTGAAAGATAAGATCTAGGCCAACGACTTTTAGGAGACCACTTGGTTCAAAAATGACGAATGCAATGACTTCAGAGCTACATGATTTTGGAGACAAGGAATCTCTATAATTTTTCACTCACCAAAAGTCATTTGGCATTTTCCACTCATTTTCCACTCTTCCACCCACTAATGACTCAGCCCACTTATCATTTTGTATCTTTAATCCTCTATAAAAGGGGTCCTTGGTAGATCATTGAGTGTGTTAGGTGTTAGTTACCAAAATGATGCCATTTTGTTACTAGGTTTTCTTGTAGTAATTTTCCTTTGTTCTAAATTAAAGTCATGTTCTTCTTCTTCTTCTTCTCTCTTTCTTTCTTCTTATCTATGAGTAACTAAGTTTCATTTTACTTGGGTGAAAGGGTGAAGCTCTTGGTAATAAAGTAAGGTTAGATTTATTCTTCTCTTTTGCTTAAATGATTTATATTTTCTAGTAACCATTATACGTATTATAATTTGTTTCTTATAATTTAGAAACCATCTTTGTAAAGAGGAGTTCTTGATTTGTTGTAGACAAAATATTAGCACAATGAATGCTTTAACCCATTTATAAGTGGTGGTAATATTTTTAGGAAACATAATATAATTACGTATATTATTTTAAATGGACTTTTAATATTGTATTTTCCGATTGGAACCTCCATGTTGCGAGGATTCTAATTGAGTTATAAAAGAAATTAATCTTACCTTTACTTTATTTACCAAGAGTGGATCTTTTAACCCAAGTAAATAATTTTTACCATAGTAACAAAATATTTACTTTACCTTAATTAATCTTCAACAATTCCCTGTGGATCGACCTCGGACTCCCGAGAAATTTATTACTTGAGACAACCTGCACTTGGGTTCGCAAAGCAACAATTAATCCTGCATCAAGTTTGTAAACTTATTTGAAACTAAAAATTGTGCATCAAGTTTTTGGCGCCGTTGCCGGGGAACATAATTTGAAGACTGAATTTCTGGTGTAAAAATTTTGTATACATACTAACATACTAACTAGTGGGGGAACCTCTCCCTTTTTAATTTCTGTGCATACTAACTTGTGGAGGAACCTCTCCCTAATTTCTCTATAATCTTTAATCATTAGTGAAATAATCTTTCTTCTTCTCTCCTCTCTCGCTGGAGCAAAAAATCAGCTTGCCGATTCTCTAATTTTCATATTTTAAATTTACTTTCTACACTTTATTTTTTGTATTTTAATTTCTGCACAGTGGGGGTAATTCTCCATTTTATTTTCTTGTACATATTAACTTAGTGGGAATAACTCTCCCTTTTATTTTTTTTTTACTTTATTTTTTGTATTTATTTTCTGTCATTTTTTTGTTATTTATTTTCTATCATTTTTTTTTTTTGTTTACTAACTCTTTACTAACTATCTAACTTTTTACTTTATCAGCTATCTAACTTTTTACTTTTTATGCTTATTAACTTATTTGGTGGTTAGTTTATATCACACCTTTGTTAATATTTAATGGAAGATTTATACTGCTAGCTTGTATATTTTATTTTATACTCTAAGTTACTTGTTTATGCTTAATTGGTATCATGATTTAAATTCTGGTCGTTTGGTTAGAGTTAATCCAGGTACTTTACATATTGATTTGTTTGAATCACAATCACACACATTAAGCACAATGGCTAAAAATGAAAGTGTGCATGATGAACATGAAAATCAACCGTTACAGAACTATGCGTGAGTATCTGCAACCATCTCGAAATTCTAGTCCATCATGTTTTATCTTTCCACTCAATGCCAACAATTTTAGATTCAAGCCAGGTATGATTTCTTTACTTCCTAATTTCCATGGTTTAGAATCTGAAAGCCCATATTTATATCTAAAAGAATTTGAGGAAGTATGTACTGCTTTTCATGATCAAACTTGCACTGAAGAGGTTGTTAAGCTTAAATTATTTCCTTTTTCTTTGAAAGATAAAGCAAAAACTTGGCTTAACACTTTGAAACCAAGATCAATTGGCACATGGCAAGAAATGCAAGGTGAGTTTTTGAAGAAATTTTTTCCAACACAAAAAACCAATACTTTGAAAAGACAAATCCAAAATTTTTTCCAAAATTCCAATGAAGCATATTTTCAAAGTTGGGAACATTTTAAAGATTTGTTGAATTCTTACCCACATCATGGTTTTGAAAAATGGCGCACTATAAGCTTCTTTTATGAAGGGTTAACACCCGAAACCAAACAATTTATGGAAACAATGTGCAATGGTGAATTTCTGGATAAAGAACCTGAAGAAGCTTTATACTATTTGGCTGAAAATGCTCAATCTTGGCATGGTACTAATCCTTCTGAAAATTCAATTAGATTTTACATTACAAATGCTAGTAAAGAAAAATATCATCTTAGTCAAGAAGAAGATCTAAATGCAAGGTTTGCTAGTTTGGCTAGAAAGATTGAAGCTATGGAATCCGAGAAAGTAAAAGAAATCAAATCTGTGCAAAGTGAAGAAATTTATGGCATTTGTGATGAATTAGGACACTAAACAAATGAATGTCCAAAAATTCCTATTTTTAAAGAAGTTGTGCATGAGCAAGTAAATGCAATGAATAATTTTAAAAAGCCATTCACTTCTTCTTTTTCAGATACATACAATCTGGGATAGAGAAATCACCTGAACTTCAATTGGAGGAACAACAACCAGCCACAATTCATGCAACCACCACCTCCTTAGGCACAGCAAGATTCTCAAAATCCTCAAGGATATGCACCCTATGTCCCACCATATAAGAAAAACCTTGAAGGAACATTGCATGCATTCATGGAAAAACAAGAGGCCATCAATAACTAAAACACTCAAGCCATGATTGACATAAAAGACACTCTTGCTAAATTTTCTTCTGCACTTGCCATTCATGAGAAAGGAAAGTTTCCCTCTCAACCTCAACCAAATCCCAAGGGTCAGTTTAGCCTAAATGAGGGTAGTTCAGAATGTCAAAAAATAGATCAAGTCAACTCAGTGATAACTTTTAGAGTGGAAAGGTTGTTGAAAAATAAATTCCTGAACTTTTTGAGAAAGATGATGAGTTAATTCCCATAGATGAGGAAGGAGTTGATAAGCCACCTAGCCAAAAGGAGATCAAACCCTCGTCTTCACCCCCATTTCCTCAAGCATTAAACAATTCAAGTAAAGTGAATCATAACAAAGTGACATTTTTGAAATCTTTAAACAAGTGAAGGTCAATATTCCTCTGTTAGATGCTATCAAGCGATTCCTTGTTATGCCAAATTTTTGAAAGACTTGTGCACTTTGTTAAAAGGAAACATAATGTGAAAAAGAATGCATTTTTAATCGAACAGTAAGCTCCATTATTCAAAACAATAATGAGTTGAAATATAAAGACCCTGGTTGTCCTACACTTTCATGCATTATTGGTGAACATAAAATTGAACGAGCTTTACTTGATCTTGGTGCCAGTGTTAATTTGCTTCCATATTCAGTTTATCAACAACTCAACCTTGGTGAGTTAAAACCAACTTCTGTAACTCTTCTACTTACTGATAGATCAATTAAAATTCCAAAAGCAATAGTAGAAGATATGTTGGTACAAGTTGATAAATTCATATATCTTGTGGATTTTATTTTCTTAGAAACTGAACCTATGGTTGATAGTTCTAAGTCAGTTCCTGTTATTTTGGGTCGCCCATTTTTAGCAACATCTAGCTTTGATAAATTGCAGAAATGGAGTGGTGAAGCTAACTTTTGGAAATATGACACTAGAGCTTAATGTTTTCAACATGTGCAAGCAACCACAAGAAGTTTATGATGAAAAGGAAGATATTGAAGGGATTGAGGCCATTATAGATGATCATCTTCAAATCAGGAGTTCTTCTGACCCATTAGAAATCTGTTTAATTAATTCATTTGATTCACTACACATAATTAGATGATGATGTTTTTGAAATATGCTCTTTGCTTGATGTGACACAAGAAATGGAATACAAAGGAAGGAAGCCAAGATTCAAGAGCTAAAATTCATGAATGATGATACCTATGAAGAAGTACCCACACTGAACCGAAGCCATTACCGATGGGTTGAAGTACACATTTTTGGGAGAAGAACAAAGCTCTCCAGTGGTAATTTCCTCATCCCTGACCAAAGAACAAGAAGGTAAGTTAATAGAAGTACTTAAAAGGCATAAAAGTGCAATTGGATGGACATTAAAGGATATAAAAGGCATTAATCCATTAATCTGTACACATAGAATACATTTAGAGGATAATGCTAAAATATCTCAACAACCTCAAAGAAGATTAAATCCACACATGAAAGAGGTAGTTAGAGCTGAAGTTCTTAAATTACTTGATGTTGGAATTATCTATCCTATCTCTCATAGCCAGTGGGTAAGCCCTACACAAGTTGTGCCTAAGAAATCTGGAATAACAGTGGTTGAAAATGAAAAAGGAGAATTAATACCTACCCGAGTCTCATCTAGTTGGCATATGTGTATTGATTTCAGAAAATTGAATGCAGCCACTAGGAAAGACCATTTTTCATTGCCATTTCTTGATCAGATTCTGGAAAGAGTAGCAGGACATCCCTACTATTGTTTTCTTAATGGTTATTCAGGGTATAATCAAATACCAATTGCATTGGAGGATCAAGAAAAGACCACTTTTACTTGTCCCTTTGGCACTTTTGCATATAGAAGAATGCCTTTTGGTCTTTGTAATGCTCCGACAACTTTTCAAAGATACATGCTAAGTATTTTCAGTGACATGATTGAGCATTATTTAGAGGTTTTCATGGATGATCTGACAGTTTTTGGAAATTCTTTTGAAAATTGTCTTGATAATTTGGAAAAAGTTCTTAAAAGATGCGAAGAAAAAGAATTTGTGTTAAATTGGGAAAAATGTAATTACATGATTACCTCAGGAATAGTGTTAGGTCATGTGATATCTTCTAAGGGAATTGAAGTTGATAAAGTCAAAGTTGAATTAATTGCTCATTTGCCTTTCCCAAAAATAGTCAGAGAAGTTCGTTCCTTTTTAGGACATGTAGGATTTTACAGAAGATTTGTAAAGGACTTTAGTGCCATATCTAGACCTTTATGTAATCTTCTAACAAAAGCTACATCATTTGATTAGACTCAAGATTGTCAGAAATCTTTTGAAAAATTAATCGGTCTTTTGACTTCTGCTTCTATCATGCAATCTCCTGACTGGTCTTTACCTTTTGAGTTGATGTGTGATGCTAGTGATTTTGCTGTTGGCGCTGTTTTAGGCCAAAGAAAGGAAGGTAAGCCTCATGTAATTTATTATGCAAGTCGAACTTTGAATAGTGCACAAATGAATTACACCACTACTGAAAAAGAACTACTTGCTGTAATTTTTGCATTGGACAAATTTTGAGCTTATTTAATTGGTTCGTCCACTGTTGTTTTCACTGATCATGCTGCTGTTAGATATTTAATGTCTAAACAGGATGCCAAACTTAGGTTGATACGGTGGATCTTGTTGCTTCAAGAATTTAACATCACAATAAAAGACAAGAAAGGAGTCAAAAATGTTGTTGCAGATCATTTGTCAAGGCTGACAACAGGCTCATCTTTTGATAGCACACCTATCAATGATTCTTTTCCTGATGAATTTTTATTTTCTGTCAATTCTATGCCTTGGTTTGCTCACATTGTCAATTTTCTTGTAACAGGTAAGATGCCGCCTCAGTGGACACACCAAGACACAAAAAAGTTTTTGATTGAGGTAAAAATTTTCTTTTGGGATGACCCATATTTGTACAAATATTGTCTTGATCAAATCTTTCAGAGATGTGTACCCGATAATGAGGTAAGTAGTGTCATCAAATTTTGTCATTCAGAAGCATGTGGAGGTCATTTTTCTTCAAAGAAAACAGCAGCGAAAATCTTGCAGTGTGGATTTTATTGGCCCACTTTATTCAAGGACAGTTATACTTTTTGCAAAAGTTGTGAAAGTTGTCAAAAATTAGAGTCCATTTCTAAAAGAAATATGATGCCTTTGAACCCTATCCTTGTCATTGAAATTTTTGATTGTTGGGGAATTGATTTCATGGGTCCATTTCCGTCATCTTTTGGATTTGTGTACATTTTGATTGCAGTTGATTATGTCTCAAAATGGATTGAGGCGATTCCATGTCGGCACAATGATCATAAAACTATTCTAAAATTTTTAAAAGAAAATGTTTTGAGTCGATTTGGAATTCCTCGAGCTATCATCAGTGATGGGGGAACACATTTTTGCAATAAATCATTTGAATCCTTAATGAAGAAATATTGCTTTACCCACAAAATTACAACCCCTTATCATCCTCAGACAAGTGGATAAGTTGAATTAGCAAATAGGGAGATTAAACAAATTTTGGAAAAAATAGTTAACCCAAATCGTAAAGATTGGTCTTTAAGACTAAACGATGCACTTTGGGCTTACCGTACTGCTTTTAAAACATCTTTAGGCATGTCTCCCTATCGATTAGTTTATGGAAAACCTTGTCATTTGCCTGTAGAATTGGAGCATAAAGTATTTTGGGCCATTAAAGCTTTCAACTTAAGTCTTGATGATGCTTCCATGTTATGCAAATTGCAATTGAATGAACTTGAGGAATTAAGAAATGATGCATATGAAAACTCAAAGATTTATAAAGCTAGAACAAAAGCTTTTCATGACAAATCAATTTTGAGAAAAACTTTTGAAATTGGTCAAAAAGTTATGCTTTATAATTCTCGTCTTCATCTATTCCCTGGAAAATTGAGATCTAGGTGGATTGGTC
This sequence comes from Ormosia semicastrata, assembly GCA_029884595.1. Classification (NCBI taxonomy): domain Eukaryota; kingdom Viridiplantae; phylum Streptophyta; class Magnoliopsida; order Fabales; family Fabaceae; genus Ormosia; species Ormosia semicastrata. The sequence continues at coordinate 18,866,364 of JAQQTO010000047.1, read as the reverse complement.
CTTATATTGTCAAACATGTGTATTCTTATGGGGCCATAGACATTGAGAATCTTAGGAATGGTATTGTATTTAAGGTCAATGGACAAAGACTCAAACCATTTCTAGAACATCAAGTTATTGAGGTGGAATCCATTTCTCTTTCTAATCCTTGTTATGAGTAGAATTTATTTTAATGTTATTTCTTTTTTTTTTGCAGTTCTTTGTGTTCCCGGTTAAATGGCGGATAACGGTACTCCGTGACTCTCAAGTCGGTTTGTTTTTCAGTTTCCCATAATAACTGATTTCTTCTCCTTTTAAAATGGATGTAATTCTCTCAAATCTAAGAAAATATTTTCCTTTTCTCCCTCTAAATGCTCTAACAAAAGTCTATGAAGCTAGGTGTGAAAGACTGAGATTGTTAATATATAAGGGCATCCCAAAGATATACGCTGGATAATCGAAGCAAAGGTTCATTTAGCTAGTGAATCTTTAGATTCATTTGTCCCATACATGCCTAGTCTCGGTAAAAGTTCATTTTCAAAAAGAAGAAGAGCAAAAAGAATGAAAGTTTGTTACAAATGTGCACGATGGAATTGCAACACGCAATGTCACTATTTGGGGATGGTTTCCGTAAACAAAGAAGAAAAAATATTCTTCATCAAGAATGGACTGAGTAAGGAGTCATTAGATAATATCTTGTTGACTCTTGAGATGCATTCTTGTGGAATTGTGCAGCGTGAACTTCTTAGTTTGTGGAATTTCTTCAGGGATGAGCAAGAGCGTTACAGTCTTGGGAATCTGACTCAAAAAGACCCTGTTTGCCAATTTATAAGAAAATTGGATGGGAAGCTTATCCTCGACTCATAGAAGGCATTTAAGCCGTTTCTGGACGTGAAACCAGAGGAAGATGTGAGCCACAATCACAACAACATATATATATTATCTTGTACATCTTCAAAAAAAAAAAAAAAAAAAAAAAAAAAAAAAAAAAAAAAAAAAAATGAAAAAAATGAAAAAAAAATGAAAAAAATGAAAAAAATAAAATAAAATAAAAAAGGGCAAAACTTCGGTTGTACTTGGCCTTTAATTAGATTAGGAGCCCCTGCCAGTGGAGTGGCAGACCCGTCATTGACTCGGGTGGACCTTCGCACGCCGGTCGGTAAATAAGGTTCGTGTGCCATGCTCTGTAGAGAGCCGCGCAAGTATTCTCAGGTTTTAACCAAAGGCTCTGCTTGCTGATGGATAGAAAGAAACGTCCCGTGTTTGCATTCTCGCGTGACAATGCCTCTGAGCTGGATCCTGTGATTTAATGCCATGGGCTTTTCAGCGACCTCTCACTGGCTGTGGTCGTTGGTGGTAGCTGTCAGATTTACGCACTTTAATTAGTGGCATCGTAGATCAATTCAAAATATCCCACAAGCGGGAGGGAGAAGAATGCCCAGATTGGCTGAGCCATCTTGGTATTACTGCACTCATGACGCGAAGTATAAAGATCTGCCATGAAACCTGTACATAAAGGTATGTAATCATTTGTTATTATTATTTTATCTTTGTATGATTTTGTTGAATTTTGGTTTTGGACAGACGATCCTTTGGATGGGATCCTTCGGGGTTTCTAAACTTCTTTACCCTGATGGTTTTCTTGAAGTAAAAAAAAAAACAAAAACAAAAAAAAATTCTTATTATTATTATTTTTAAAATTTCAAACTTTTCTGACACCAGTCAACCTATCTGTATAGGAGCTATTATTACTTTTTCTATTCTCTTCCCTATTTAAACACTCAATTTTCTTCACTTTCCTGTAACTCATAATCATTCAAAGAGAGTGTGAGTGTAGAAATGGAGGGAGCTTCTTTTTCTGTTCGTAGATTTGTCAGTATCTATGTATTTTGTAGGACAAGTTATGGGAAGAGTTTAGAGTTTATAAACGTAGCAAGCACTGTTGGCAGAACACTTGCTACGAGGAACATTCGTGTAGTATATGGGGGAAGTTGCCTTGGGTTAATGGGGGCTGTATCACTTTCTGCATTTATAAGAGGTGATCAAGTTTTAGGTGTCATTCCTGAACCTTTAACTCAAAGAAACATCGTTGGAAAGACAATTAGACTAAAAATTCAAGTATCATCTATGCATGGACGAATGAAAGCAATGCTTGAAAACTCTAATGCATTCATTGCCTTACCTGGTGGTTTTGGTACTTTGGAAGAAATTTTTCAAATTGTCTCTTGGGCCCAACTGAACATCCACCATAAACCCGTAGGTTTGTTGAATATTAATAATTTCTTTGATAATTTGTTATCTTTTGTTGACCATGCTGTGGAACAGAAATTTGTCACACCTTCTGCAAGACGACTCCTTATCTCTGCTTCCACTGTTGATGAGTTGATTAATAAATTAGAAACTTTTATTTATGAACCTGATCCAGTAACAGCTCAGATAGATTGGTCCGAAGGAAGCGGTGTAGGAAGTGGTGAGGGAAGCAAAATGAAAAGAAATCCAGCCAAGACACTCCAACTATTTAAATAATTACAAGCTTTAGTTTTATTTATCATACTTTGTTTCTGTTTAAATTTGTGTGAGGTTTTTCTTTTCAGTAATTGCAAAGAACAGTAATATATTTCTATCCTTTACCTATCTATGTTTTGACATTGAGGACAATGTTGTGATCTATTTGGGGGGAAGGATGGTTGTAAAAAAAACCCAAAAAAAAATAGGAAGTGTGTTTGTTAATATGTTTATTGTGTTTATATTAAAAAATATAAAAAAAGGAGTGTGTTTGTTAATATGTTTGTTGTGTTTGTCATCAATTTATTAACAACAAAAGTAATTAGGGATGGCAGAGTAAAGAGTACATTATTTACTCTTGAGACGCATCAAAAATTGGTGGCAGAGTAAGGAGTAATTTGGGTAGTAACTAGTTTGTGTGGAAGTAGCAATTCAAATTTAGGAAAATTTGCATGATTGAGTAAATTGTCTTCTTTCTTAAAATTCACATGCTTGGTTATGGATGTTGAATTGGTGGACTGAGAATGATAGAATTATGCCTTGTGAGATTTTGAGCCTATTGATGAATAAATTGAACATTTGTACCATTCTTTTCTTTATTGTGTGAATTTCACTCATGGAATTGTTATTCTAGAACTTGCTTTGATTCTTTTTTAGACTACATTTTCATATGCATACATAAATATGATTGAGGCATTTTTCTTGAAATAGCTACTTTAATCAAATAGCCAGCCTTGTTTAGCAGCATGTTGTCTCAATATGATATCAAGCACTCTTATGACTTCTTGGAAATTCTCCGATTCTTGCCAACATAAAGCATTAGAAATGACCTATTTCCCCTTGCTTAACCCCTTTAAGCTTATTTGACTATTCTTTGTTTCGAATTCATTATGTGCCTTAAATGAAAAATCATGTTTTTACTTGACCTTAGGGAATAAGAGAACATTAGTTTTGTCATTCGATGAGTTCTTGAACAAGTGTGGGGGTGTGTGTGCGAAATGGTTAAAAAAATGTATATATGATGTTCTTTTTATAAAAAAAAAATCATAAAAAAATATCAATAAAAAAAATGTAAAAAGAAGAGGGTCAACAAGGTAATGAAGGAAAGGAAAAGAATATGTAAAGAGAATTTGTATTAGGTGGAGTTGGGATAAACTTTCATGCTTGTTAATTGAACTCAGCTCTCATGCTCTTTTATTCTCTGGTATTTAACTTGTCATATCCATATTACCTCCTCCTTTACCTTGACCCCATTACAACCTTGAATAAAGTTCTCATGATTTGTGTGTGCATGTGTTCTGAGTAGTGGAGAAGTAAAAGATAAGCAAGTTTATGGTAGTACAATTTTCATGGGTTGAATTGAGTGAAATACCTACCTTTTAAACACTTGAGGGATTGAGAGTGAATCTTATGAAAATCTATCATTCTTGACTCATGCTTTTCAATTGAAATATCCTTGCTTGTTAATTTGAGATGTGAAGATATATTACCTCATGAATATTTTGATTACTTGAATGATTGGTTGCTCTTCATTTTTAAATTAAGTCTTTTAGAGTGTTTAACTTTTGAGTTTGTTTCGTTTTTTTTTAGTTTTGGTCTTGTGTTTTGCCCAGGAGTGTAAAAAGTTAAGTGTGGGAGAATTTGATGATCACATATTTGATACATTAATAAGCCTTTATTTTTAGTCATTTACACTCTCCATGTATTTAATTGATTGATTTTGATTATGTTTTGTAAGTTTGGACTCAAATTGGACTTAATTGAATTTTTTAGCATAATTTACATCTTATGTTGTTTCTGTATTTGGGCTATATCTTGGGATATAGATGGTCTTTGGAGGTGATTCTAGTGTCATTTTAAAGATAAGAGAGAGCTTTATAACTTTCATGAAGACCTCAAAGGCCCAATCATAAGAGTAGATAACTCAAATTGGGGTTGAAGCAAGAACCAGAGTGCTTTTCTTGATAGCTTAACCTATGTGTACTGTTCATCACAGTTTTCGGGTTAGAGGTTGTCAAATGGGCTAAAATTTGGATGTTAAATAGTTAAGACCCATATCTACAACTTTTATGTTGAACATTTTTCCAGAATCGGACTCCTTAAAGGTGATATTGGGCTCGGAATTCAGACAGACGAGCTGTGACTAGGCCTGAGCAGTGTGCAGTAATTTGAACGTATCTGGAGTTATAGAAATGATATTGGACTCAAACTAAAGCCATTTGAAACCTAAGATCCAAGCCTACAACTTTTATGAAAACTACTTGGTTCAAAAATGACGAATGCAATGACGTCAGAGCTGCATGATTTCGGAGACACGGAATCTCCATAATTTTCTACTCACCAAAAGTCATTTGGCATTTTCCACTCATTTTCCACTCATCCACCCACTAATGACTCAGCCCACTTATCATTTTGTATCTCTAATCCTCTATAAAAGGGGTCCTTGGTAGATCATTGAGTGTGTTAGGTGTTAGTTACTAAAATGATGCCATTTTGTTACTAGGTTTTCTTGTAGTAATTTTCCTTTGTTCTAAATTAAAGTCATGTTCTTCTTCTTCTTCTTCTCTCTTTCTTTCTTCTTATCTATGAGTAACTAAGTTTTATTTTACTTGGGTGAAAGGGTGAAGCTCTTGGTAATAAAGTAAGGTTAGATTTATTCTTCTCTTGTGCTTAAATGATTTATATTTTCTAGTAACCATTATACGTATTATAATTTGTTTCTTATAATTTAGAAATCATCTTTGTAAAGAGGAGTTCTTGATTTGTTGTAGACAAAATATTGGCACAATGAATGCTTTAACCCATTTATAAGTTGTGGTAATATTTTTAGGAAACATAATATAATTACGTCTATTATTTTAAATGGACTTTTAATATTATATTTTTCGATTGGAACCTCCATGTTGCAAGGATTCTAATTAAGTTATAAAAGAAATTAATCTTACCTTTACTTTATTTACCAAGAGTGGATCTTTTAACCCAAGTAAATAATTTTTACCATAGCAACAAAATATTTACTTCACCTTAATTAATCTTCAACAATTCCCTGTGGATCGACCTCGGACTCCCGAGAAATTTATTACTTGAGACAACCTGCACTTGGGTTCGCAAAGCAACAATTAATCCCGCATCAAATTCGTAGACTTGTTTAAAACTAAAAATTATGCATCATTACCCCTTGAGAGAGAGATTGAATTCACTATAAATCTAGTACTAGGAATAGGGCCTATATTTGTAGCACCCTACAGAATGTCACCTTTGGAATTAAGTGAACTTAAAAAGTAGATAGAAGATTTGTTGGCAAAGCAATATATTAGGCCAAGTGTGTCATCTTGGGAAGCACCAGTGCTCCTAGTGAAAAAGAAAGATGGAAGTATGAGACTATATATAAACTATAGATAACTCAATAAGGTAACAATTAGGAACAAGTATCCCCTTCATAAAATAGATGACCTAATAGATTAGCTCAGAGGAGCCATAATCTTCTCTAAGATAGATTTGAGATTTGGATACCATCTAATAAAGGTAAGAACTAAAGATATCCCTAAGATGATTTTTAGGACTAGGTATGGGCATTATGAGTACCATGTGATTCCCTTTGATCTTGCAAATGCTCTTGCAGTGTTCATAGACTATATGAATAAGATCTTTAGACCATACCTTGACTAATTTATAGTGGCCTTCACAGAAGATATCTTCATATATTTTGAAACAGAAGAAGAGCCTCAAAGACACCTCAAAATCTAGAGGAGAAGCAGTTATTTTCTAAACTGGCAAAGTGTGAATTCTAGATGCAGGAAGTGAAATTCCTAGGACTTGTAGTATCCCAAGGAGGTGTATCAGTAGATCCCAATAAGAAAAAAGCAATAGTACAATGGGAAAGACCTAAAATGCAGAGATTCAAAGTTTCTTAGGACTAGCCGAATACTACTCAAGGTTCACCAAAGATTTTCTCAGTTGGCGTTGCCACTAATTAAACTTACCAAAAGGGTAATCCATTTGATTGGACATAAGGATATGAGAGCAATTTTCAAGAGTTAAAACATAGATTAACTACCATGCTTGTGTTAGTAATCCCAAATCCTCAAGAACACTTTGAAGTATATTGTCATACTTCAAAGAAAGGCTTAGGATGTGTGCTAATGCAAAATAGAGGAGTAGTTGCCTATGCATCTAGGAAATTAAGACCCCATGAGGGAAACTACCCTACCCATGACCTAGAGTTAGCAACAGTGGTCTTTGCCTTAAAGATATAGTGACACTACCTCTAAGAAGTCTAGTTTGAGGTATTCAGTGACCACAAAAGTCTAAGGTATCTGTTTGACCAAAAGGAGTTAAACATGAGGTAGAGAAGGTGGATGGAGTTCTTGAAAGACTATAACTTTGAGTTAAAATATCATTCGAGTAAAGCCAATGTAGTAGTTGATGCACTTAATAAAAAGCCTTTACATGTGTTCTATATGATGATACAAGAAATGAATCTCTTAGAAAGCTTTAGAAAGTTGAGTCTAGCAGTGATTGTGATACCACATAGTCTTTGTATTAATAATCTGAGAGTAAACACCCAATCTTGTCACTGAGAAAAACTTTGCTCCCATATTAGTCCTTGAGAAATGGAAAAAACCTAACTTGGTCCCTAAGAATCTCAAAAATTGGATTAAATAAGTCATTTTTTGTTAGACACTTTAGTCTTTGTCAAAGACTAATTTGAACCAAATTTTGAGATTCTTAGTGACCAAGTTAGGTTTTTTCATTTTTAAAGGACTAATATTGGGGACGAATCTTTTCTCAAGGACGAGATTAGGTATTCACTCATAATCTAAAAATAGAATATGACCTTAGGACTTAAATAAGAGTAGCCTAAGAGAAAGACCTAGCCTCATAGTTCTTAAAGGAACAAGTGTTACAAGGCAAGTGAAAGGATTTCAATGAGGCAACTGATGGAACTATGCTATTCTGAGGTAGAATATGCGTCCCAGAGGATGCAGACCTGAGAACTAAGATCTTAGAGGAAGCCCATAAGAGTAGTTACACCATTCATCCTAGTGCAATAAAGATATGCCAAATCTTAGAGACTATGTTTTAGTGGTCAGGAATGAAAGTCGAGATTGCCCAACATATGACAAAATTAAGCTCCAAAGCCTTATTATGCTTAGTGGTGCATATTATGTTTTGATAATAACTAACTATGTTGAGAATTGGATAACACTACTCATAGTATTTAATGTGGACTAGCATGGTTCTCTATGTAGTTCTTTTGTTAGATAAACACATGTTGGACTGAACTAGATATAAAAGAATAATTCGAGGTGATTAGAGAGACCTGAGAGGATCAATTTCTGAGTTGGGAAAGTTTGAGGAACACTTGAGAAGGTCTTGATGAACATGAGAAAGTTCACCTTAGGAAGGTCCTGAGAAGGTTTAACAGAAGATAAAAAAAGTGAGGATTTTTCACAGAATTAGTTTCAAGGCCAAATTAGTTAATAAAGAACAGTTGAAACCATTTGAGTCATCAAAGGATAATATCAAGTAATGGTGTGTTTGAAGATGATAAAATTGAAATTCTTTATGCAATGAGAAAGTGGTGATGAGGAAGTTGGCTAAGAAAATATGGTGAGAAGGTTGCTCGTGAGAAATGAAGTTAGCAAAAGCACAAGAAAAAGGGTTGAATTGTGCTTTCTAAGAACTTTGGTTTTCTTTGCAAAACAGATAGAGTCTGCTCAGCCTTTCTGAAGGTGATCTCTTGGAGTTGAGCAAATTCACAACAGACACATAATGGAGTTGACTAGATTCACTTATTACTACACTCAACTTAGTTAGCAAAAATTAGTTTAATAAACAAAGATGAAATCTTTATAAAATATTCTTTAGAACATTTCCTTTAAGTCTTTTGAGATTGATATTTAACCTTTAATATAAAATAACAATTTATTCAGAATATAAGTTCAGATTCTTGAACAATGATCTTAAAATATGATGTAGAGACAAAGAGAGAGTAAGAACAACTTAGCACAATAGTTTGTGTTGGTTCACCCCTAGCCACTTGGGGCTACATCTAGTCCTTAGCTTTTCAGTAGGATTTTCTTCACTATGAAAAAGTATTCTTAGTACACCACAGTTGCTACCAGCTATAAACAAGTATTCTTTGTTTCTACAACCACTCATGGCTTCTTTTCTCACTTCTCACAGTGGCTAGTATAACCCACTAGCTCACCATTACTCACCCTTATTGGTACAAGTATTTGGAATAGACTTAAGGTTGGATAATTCTCTAAAACACTCTCAAAGAGTGGACAAACTAGCTATAATACAAGAGAAACACCTACAATAGCATATTCAACTAAGAATGTGTAGGTGAAAACCTAATGAATAAAGTCAAAAGGCTTGAGTAGATTTAAATAGTGTGTAAGTATTGTTAGATTGATTATTAACTATTTTAACCTTTCATTTCTCAAGTTTGAGCCTATTTATAGGCTTTTCTAGGCTAGTCATTCAGTTTCAAACCTTTCTGACATAGTAAGTACAGAAAGTACCCGTTAGACACAACTTCCTAATGCAGCTTGTACTATTTCATCCTATAGCAACTTGAGTAGGGTCTTCATGTGACTCTACTCAACTTATGTGTTGCTTTTCTTCAACTCTACTAATCAAGTCTTCTTTCTTCTTCAATTGAATTCCTATGCTCTAATGATTTCTTTATGTTGATTAGCAAAGAAACATAAGCTCTTCCAGAATTCATCACGAGTCTTTTGGTTATATGAAAGATTTCCTAAATGAAAGTCATGCTGACCCTACTCATGTTTTGTTCCTAGCTTAGATCACTCTACTCATCTTTGTCCTAAGTCTACCTAAGTACTTTGTGACCCCTTTCTTCAAAAATAGTAATAAGCCTTTCTTTCCTTATAATCTTTCTTAGTGATTAAAGAGGGTTTGCAAGTAAAAGCTAAGCATAACCTCACAACCAAGTTAATCCATCTAATACTATGAGAGCAAACACATATATTATCAATATTGATTGTCAATTATCAAAACTTTCCATTAAATACTCATCTAAGAAAGGCTTTGGAGCTTACATTCACCCTTATTTTTTATGATGACAAGCGATGTTTGAAAATATGATAAGTTTATAAGTGATAATATTATTTCCATTTTTGTAAAACTGATGAGAAAGGATAAAGCTTTAGACATGAGCAATGTCAAGTGATCCCCATCAACTGTGATATTTAAAACATTATTAGTAGAAATAGTAATTCAGTTTAAGATACATATCATGCAAGTTATATTATAATCTTTTGTGAGAGCAATTAAGCAAGTGATATATAGGAAACATGAAAAAAAAATAAAGCATATAATCTCAACAAGATATAGGCTCCCTTCGAAAATATACATTCATTTATTAATTTTGAATCAAACAGCAGATACAACAAAGTACAAAAGATACTCCCAAACAAGCATGCAATATATTTTCAACATCTTATCCTACTCCCCTTGTCATCAATCATAAAAATGAGAGCATTTAGATATGGTAGAGAGGATTTTGGCATCATAGATGCTACTAAGTATAGTCATGAGGGGGAAATGAAGTATCAGAAGATGCAGAAAATGGGTCAAATAGCTACCTACGAGCAGGATATAGGTAATGGAACTACCTAGTAGTTTAAGGAAATTGCTTATTCTCATATTTGTCTTGCCACCATTTTTAACATCCTCTTTTGACATGTTAAACTTGTATATGGTTATAGAGGTAGCATAATACTTGCTTAGCATGCCTGTTTAATTTTGTGACTTTCTGAGTTAGTTTAGTCAGTTTGTTGTAACACTATCTGTGGAAAATAGCTGTTATTAGTTAAGGAAATGGTTTAAACTGCCTAGTTAATAGAAATAAATATGGAGAAATTATTTTTAGGTCACAAATATGTGGTTTGTGATATGGTTAATGGTTGAGGACAAACTGAGTTAGTTTGGTATTTTTGAGGACACTGAGTGAGTGTTTTAATACCAGATTGACTTAGCTAAGATATGGAAAGTTATGGAAATGGTGAAAATAGGAATGAGATGAATCAAATAATTTTTCATAATACTTTTGAAAGTTAGAAAACTTGATTCTATGAGATTAAAGTATTCTAAAGATATATAGTGTTTTAGTAAAATATCTGAATGGCCTTTTGAGTCATCGTTCTCATATTCTTTTCTTGACTTTCTTTGATATTTCTTCCCTTTTCTCATATTTCAACCAGCAGAAAATAGAGAAAGAAAGGAAGTGGAAAAGGAGTAGGAAGAAGAGAAGAGAAAGACAAAAGCAAAGGGGAAAGCTAGAGCTTGAAGGTCATCAACCATACAAGTGAGGTAGGAGTGTTTGTTCTTTTGACTTCATATTTTTCTTTCAAACTCTTAATTCAAGGGGTATGCATGGTTTGTTAGAAATGGATTTTGATATTTTTGCTAATGATTTTATTTAGATGAACATGATCCAAGGGTTTTGGTGTCTTGGTTGTGCTCATGGAACTCGTTAAACCTATTTTGAAAGCACTTATGTGGGGAAGTGTTTCCTTTGAGTTGGTATGGGTTTTGGGTCAAGGGTTATACGTGGAAACCCTGTTTCTAATGCAAAAATGTGTAACATCCGCTTTTTAGCATGTTAGACTATTTTATGGTTACAAAGGTAGCATAACACTTATTTAACATGTCTGTTAATTTTTGTAATAAACTGAGTTAGTTTAAGCACTTTGTTGCAACCTAGAGTATGAAAATTAGCTTAAAATGACTCAGATAGTAGCATAAATGGCTAATTTAAGGAAAATGGATCTATAGAATTTGTTTCTAAATCACAAATAGGCATAAGAGGATGTAGTTAAAATTTGAGGATAATCAAAGTTTTTTTGATATTTTTAGGCATACTGGTTTGCATTTAATGCCATATTAACTAGCAGTAGATATAAAAAAATATGATAATGATGAAACAACATTTTTAATGAATTTTAGTATTTATTTTAAAGTTGTTAGAAGTTAAAAAACTTGATTTAGCTAAATCTAAGTGTTCTTAGTATATCAGGAAGTATCAGTTAAGTACTTAAGTGAAAACAAGTCGTATACGACAGCCCCTATAACTGACTTTTGTTTTCCTAATATTTCATCTCTTTTCACTTATTCTCTCTCTCGAAAAATGGAAGGCATAGCAGCAACCAAGGGAAACTAAGAAAGAAAGGAAGAGAAAGCTAAGGAGGAAGGGAAAAGAGAAGAAAAGGGAAAGGCAAGGCAAAGATTGATCAATCTCCATCACAAAGAGTTTGAGGTAGGGGATTCTGTAACACCCTAGCTTTGATACCAACTAATGTAACACCCTAGCTCTGACACCAACTAATGTAACACCCTAGCTAGGGCATCACATTTCTGACTTCCGACTCATAATCTGAAAATAAGTTCGCACAAAGTTTGAGTTATAAAAGATGGGTTTCAAAATTTCTTCTTTACTGAAACGTAAATTTACTGAAAATATTAGGTAATATTGAAAATCATATTTCAACTATTCATTATGCAATATTGACACCAATTAATATCACAATTTAAAGAGAAATATAAAATTAATAGACTTATTTTTTTCTTTTTTTTTTACAATAGCAAACCCCATGACGGGTCCTACTTAATAGCACGGTACAACACTAACGGAAAACTTTAACATACTTATTCCTTTTTCTGTCCATCTTGATGCATCAGACATCTGTTCCTTTGTCAATACTGCATACCTTCGAGTCTTGAATGTCCACTCCTTATTGTTATCTCCAATCTCAGAGTATCCATCGCCCGTTATGTCTAAGACAACTCGATCTTTCTATTATTTGATTTTAATAGTACATGACACAAAGAAAACAACATAACAAAGAGGTGAGATCACCTACACCAATACCAACATGGCGGCAATTTGAGATAACACACGACCAACAATATCATACGTGATAGATCATACCATAATCATGTTATCAAAATTATCATCATCATCATCCAAGTATTCATAACAATCGTTATAACCAATATTCCTTAATTAATATATCACACGATATAAATGCTCGATTATGCATATGCACAAAGACTCGCTTTATCAAAAATAACTCCATGGAGGTTTTCACAATTTCAAGAAGAATGCTCGTTTAATTGTCAATTACCCCAAAGACAATCTCCCGGTCAAGTTGAAAAGAATCGTGTTCTTGTCGGGTATCGTCAATGCGTTGCAACGGACTACCATCGCTTCAAGTGGCACAGGTACTCGCAAATTCAAACACTCAACCTCACCACTACACACCTCACGCCCCCAAGATCCATCATAGACCTCACTATCAATTCTCATTCCCTTTCAACCACAAGGGTCATAATAGCTATTAGCTATATTTTATATAATGCACGAATATATCAGTGCAAGTCCAACCCCAAAGGGCCAAATCTTTTCAATTTCATTTGTTCAATTTATATCATATGCTTCAATGGTAGTATATGTGGTGGTCTTGGCCGAATATGGAGAGAAAGAGAGAAAGGAAAGTTTGCTTGGTTCTTGGTAGCTTTTTGAGAGAAAATGGATGCTTTGATTTTGGAATAAGCTAATAAATGAAAGTGAAATGGAAATAGAAGTGCAGCTGCCGTGAGTGATCTTTTAGGGAGGTTGAGTGATCAATTTTGCACGTTAAAATATCCTAAAGTGTTCACACTTGTGCACATGGCTTATGTCATGTTGGATGGTTCTTGAACCTTGTAGATTCAAGCCACTTGCCTCCTCATTTTGCAGCCCCAATTTCGTGCAGCCCTCATCCATTTAGTGACTTAATTATTTCCAAATTAGTCTAATTACTTGCTAACTAATTAGGGAATTAGTTAGGTTAAATATCCTAACCAATTTTAATTAACATAACAATCATATAACTAGTTAATTTAATATATATTAGCATATATTATAACCTTTAATTAATAATAGGATATCTAATTAGTATTTAGATTATCATTAATTTAGAATTAAACTAGTTCACTTAGTTTGCTAATTTAGTAATTAGATTAGTTAAATTAAGCTTAATTAGGTTACTATCCAAATTCAAGCCTACAATTGTTGACTTAATCCTAACCCTTGGTTCATCTTTAATCCTTAGCCATAGATCACATCTAGGGTGGATATCACTTGCTCATAAAACTATCATTCTAATCTCACCATTGATTAGATCAACGAGCTAAGATTAAAGCTTCTAAAGTAAGCTTCAAATCCAACGGTCACAAAGAAGTCAATGCTTCTTTTGTTGACTCTTTCTAATTCGTTTAGAAAGTCTAGCCATCTATTTTGACCATTTTCTATTGGTTTAGATTTTTAGAGGGGCAATATTAGCTTTTCACTTTTAAACGTGGGCCCCACGAACTTTTTTTTAAAGGTCCACAAATAATTTTTCTACTATTTTTGAGACAAAATAGAATTTTCATTGAATAAAATAATATTATAAAAATATAAAATTATTTTATTGCACCTAAATTCTAAAAATTACGAGATTAATATTTATATCAATCAAAATTGGGTTTAGTAAGATCCCCAATTTAATTAATTAAAATAAGAATTTTCCTACTATTTTGAAAATTATTATTTTTCCGACCCAGAGCAAATCACACAAAACAATCAAAAAATGAGATCTCGAATAATCAAATTATTTTTATATTGCACGAGAAAACACAAAAAAAGTTGTAATTGAATTTCTATAACATAGTCTAAAATTTGGGGTGTTACAATACTCCCCTCTAAAAAGAAGTTTCGCCTCGAAACTTGACGCACTTAAAATAAAAATGGATACTACTCTCTTTATCTTATCTTCCAATTCCCATGTTGCTTCACCACGATATCGTTCCAAACCACTTTAACCAATGCGATTTCTTTACCTCAAAGTTGCTTTGTCCTTTGATCTTCAATCTTGACTAGGAACGTCTCATAGGTTGAATTCTCCTTCATTTGTACGATCTCCAACGAGTATCCGATACGGTCTGATAAATTTCAGGAGTGGGTTTCCTCGACTTAATCACTCGTCCAACTCTAGTCATAAACGTCACACGTAGAAATACATAGTCACCTTCTTCAAATTCCAACGGTCTCTGTCTTTTTTATCAGTATAACTCTTTTGTCGTCCGAGTTGTCTTCATATTGTCTTGGATCATCTTCACTTTCTCGGTTGTTCCGCTTCATAAATTTTGGTCCTACAATCTTAATTTCACTAGCATGATACCAATGCACTAGCGTTCTACAATAAAGTCTCCCCTTACAAATGCATATCTCACAGGGTATCATTCCTATGCTCGAACGTAACTATTGTTGTATATGAACTCTATCAATACTAGAAATTCATCTCAACAAGTCTTTTGAAAATTCTAACTATTCGTCTCTTCTCGATATTCAAGCCTTTCTTGATTGAACAGGTACTTCAAGCCCTTGAAATTATTATGAATTTTATAGGAAAGAAAACGTCTTTAGATTTTCCTTGCAAAACAACTATCGCGTATCCTAAAACGTAACTCGAATAATTCTTTTCATGCACGTTCCACCGTCTTGAAGTATACGTCACCACCTTTCTACTCGGTGTCAATACTCAATCTAAATCCACGAGTTGAACTTCTTCTAACGGAATTTACGTTTGACTAATTTTACACACAATTCCTTCTTCTTCTTCAAAATTGAAGAATTGCATTGAGATTCTTCAGCATGTTCCTTTGAATTTCGAGAATAAGTCAAAATATTGCCAATAATGACAAATTTTGCCTAGATGAAAAGAAAGATCCTATTTATAGAATTCACTACATCGTCAAAACATTCCCACCCCGAATGGTAGTAATATTGAATATTCATAGTAGTATTTAATATTCATAGTTCTTGCAACGCATCTAAAAAACTGTCTTGGAACATTCTCTACCTTTACGCGAGTCCGATAACAACCAAAGACACAAGTCAATCTTGGAGCAAACAGTAATTTCCTTCATTTGGTCTTCTAGTTCCTCTGTTAGTTTAAATTCGCATCATTCCAGATTTTCTTCATCAAGAGAAGTAGTTCTATTTTGCTTATTTTTAATCTTAATGTAAAATGTCTTATAGATCAAGTTTTCTTCTAATTGCAAATTTATTTGGTACTATAACATAAGTTGGATCAAGAATAATCCTCTTAATTGAAATACATGAAAGATACTATAAAGGTTATAAGGAAAAGTAATAAGACTATTCAATAGGTTACTAAATGAGTCCAACAAAGAATTCGAGATGGTCTAATAGACTTCGAAATGAACATAGTCCAATAATTTTGGAAATGGACTTTCTGGATTCAAATCCAAAAATCTCAGGTCAAGGAAACATTAAAGTTACATTGTAACAATCTAATAGGATATAGTTGGAAAATAACCAATCCATTTATAAAGTCAGGTTCTCAAATAGTTTTAATTTGAGTTAAACAAATCAAATCAATAGAAAAGATTTGATATTCAATAGACATAGGGTAGAGTTAGAAAACTCGAGTATAAACAACAAGTTTAACAAGAAAAGTAGAAATACTCCGATCACACTATAACAAAGACATGGAAAAGTCAACTTGATCTACTCAGTCTATTTGAGAAACAAATAGACAAACCAGATCAACAGAAAAGTTTCAAACTCTGATAATAATAAGATAGTTT
The DNA here is from genome assembly GCA_029884595.1 of Ormosia semicastrata. Lineage (NCBI taxonomy): Eukaryota > Viridiplantae > Streptophyta > Magnoliopsida > Fabales > Fabaceae > Ormosia > Ormosia semicastrata. The sequence continues at coordinate 18,850,209 of JAQQTO010000047.1, read as the reverse complement.
CAAACAGACTCGAGTAATTATAACAAGTTTAGAAATTGAAGTAGTTTATGAAAAGAACAAAACACGAATAACCCCAAAAAGACTTACACAGTCACAGATCACAAGATACTTGGGTTACCTTACGCATTGTACAGTACAGTTTTAAGATTACCCTTTATGGCACAATTTCCTCACTCCTTAAGTTTTTGTATTTTAGCGTTCTCACTACACTCTCTGCACCAGCTCTTTCTTCTTATTGAGATTTTGAAATACGTGTATCACTAATGGAAAGTTCCATCTTCAGTTGATCACAATCTCGGAGAAATGTCCAGGCTTCCCACATCCATAACAAATAAACCCTTTATGTTGACAATCTTTGGTGAGATGATTTTTCCCACACTTGAAACATTTCATGGTTGGTGCCACAGTCCGACCAAAATCGTTATCACTAGTACTCCCCCTCTTTGCTCGTTGTTGCTTCCCAATGGTCGTACATACGAATTTTGCTTCGAACACGATCGACTTTACGCTTCCTCCCATCTTGATTATCAAAGGTTCTAAGTTTACATATTCTTCTCACACCCGATGGTCTGCTCCAATCCTAGTAAGCTATGAAGTTCGACATCGGTTCTCACTGCCGATCGATCATCTGTCTCTCTTGTACTTGCTACTTCAATCATCTTTTGCATTACACTTCTAGTTGCAGCTATACGATCTTCATCACGTCTCGCGTCCACATGCTCATGTTCGCTGCGTTCCATTATCTTTCTTCAAAGATAAATAAAATCAAAACACGACGAACTAAACGTAACTATTTCACACAACATCGTCTCCTTTCGGAAACGAAAACATATCTCTGTATTCAACATCAGAGATTCACACAGCCCAAACAGGACAAGCCTACCCACAAACCCAAAAGACTCTAACTTGGGCTCTGATACCAACTAATGTAACACCCTTCTTAGGGCGTCACACTTCTTGTCACTCAAATACCAAATTACCCCTTCATTGGAAAATCGTGCTTGTAATATAAATACGACTTGTAAAATTTCTTGATGATAATAAGATAAACCTAGCGGAAAATAAAAACATTACAACAACATCATAAATTAATATACATCATATATATACAAGTCATAGTACTGTCGTGTTTTAATATTTACAAACTAGACTCTCAAAATAGTTAAACTTTAATTTCAACTAACATACTTTGCCCAAGTATTACTACACAAGAGAACCCTCGATGGGTCCTCCTCGACTCCTCAGAAAATAGAAGTCCGACTTGACACGAAGTCCTACGAACAGTGTCCGCATAGACGACACTATACTAATCGCACTAGGAGCACGATAGTATACTTCCCAATACTGTCTAATTGACAATGGGAACTCTAAGTATTAATATTCACACTAACGTCCAAGAATGTAGTCTACTCAATCATATATACCCAAGGAAACGAGACTCCTCCATCACTTCAAAACTCAAATTGTCCTCTAAACCGAAATCTGCTTCTTCCTCGACTTCTTGCTCAAGTTCTTGCTCAACGTCTTTAAAATTATAAATACAATATAGAATAGACATACGAAGAGGTGAGATCACCTACGCCAATACCAGTATGGTAGCAATGAAGATAAACACATACAATATCTCATAGCAGCACATCATACATAATCACGATTATGTCATCACATCAATCATCATCATATCACAAGTAATAACCAACAATCACAATCATGACATTTCCAATATTCAACTATTCAATATTTCAATTATCATAAATAATATTTATGATAATACCCTCAGTATCTCTGTATATACACTTAGAATCAATTTCCTACTCCATGGAGGTTTCCACTATTTCGAGAAGAATGCTCTGGTTAATTGTCCAGCCTTAGTCCATAGACAATCTCCAGTCTTCGAAAAGAATCGTGTTCTTGTCGGGTATCGTCAATGCGTTGCAACGGACTACGTCGCCATGTGGCACAAGGTATTTGCCTTTGCTCATTGGATCGACTGTCGCGCCTTGACGCCCCCAAGATCCATCATAGATCTCACTTTTCAATTTTCATTCCCTCTTCGACCACAAGGGTCTTAATAGCTATTAGCTATATGTTATACAATGCACGAATATATCAGTGCAAGTCCAACCCCAAAGGGCCAAATCTTTCCAATTTCATTTGTCTCATATTCGGGGTCCTCATATAGGCCCAACAATGTCATTATTGTAATTTCATTGCGAAACCATATTTTTCGCATTTTCTTAGTCGCTAACAGATTCTATCGCATTTTCAAATCACGTATCAATTTTTCATCGTTTCTCAATCGCGTAAAATACTTTTCACACGTTTTAAATCAAAAATACTATTTTCCTCATTTAACACCAAAAAATCAACTTCATTTTTCATATTTGCATAATAAACCCTCAAAACTTAATATTTGCTTTATAATCCTCATTTAAATAATATTTTCACAACAAATCCCTCATAAAATTCACATTTACGAAATAATCCCTCGTAAATTTCATATTTATAAAATTGTCCCTCATAAAATTCATATTTCCAAAATAGTCCCTCCAAAACATAATATTTACGTTTTTGGCCCTCAAAAATTGTTATTTACAATATGGCCCTATTTAAAAATGAAAATGACTATTTTGCCCTTCTAAAAATCATATTTACAATATTGCCCCTTTTAAAAACGAAAATTACAATATTGCCCTTCTAAAATCATATTTACAATATTGCCCCTTTTTAAAAACAAAAATTACAATATTTATCCTTCTAAAAATCGATATTTGCATTGTTTCCCCAAAAATGTTATTTCTTTCATTTACTTCACATATTACAGCTCAAATTTTACAGACGCACCTCTAAACCCGTAAGGTGAGCCATACGTCAATAAACTTCAAGTATTGACACCCAAATTAATTTCATAATTCATTTATTAAATCAAATTGTTTTCTCAAAATCACTATACTTTACTATACTCAAACTTTTCCAAATTCATTTAAATCTCTCAGTCTCATTTTAATTCACCAATTTAATTATATCCGATTATTTTCCCACAACCTCCAAACTTGTTGAAATTCATTTCTTTTTCATTTAAATCCTTCATTTTCAATTGAATTTCTCATTTTCATGACTTTGGTCCTTTCTAGCCTATTATGGCCGTAAGCCTCAAGCTCTTTGGAGCTCTCATAAAATCGGTTCATCATATTATTCACATCTTACTTTACTCATATATTTTCATGCACACAATTTCATACATACATACATATATCAAAACAACAATTTCATACATACAAACATATATCAAAACAATAGACATAATATCACACATGCAAGCACAAAAACACAATCATACACCACAAACACAATCAAATAGCATCAAACAATCGGTGAAGAACCCTTATGGATTTTTCCACCGTACACAACCATCCTCACACCACCAAAACATGGTTGGTGAGGTAAAATCTCCCTCTTACCTCTTGTAGACAATTTTAATCGGTTTGTTCTCCTTCTATGCTTCAAATCCGAGCAATCCACCAAACAAATCCCTAAAATTCTTAAACAATTAGTAAAAACACATACAAGGTACAATATGGAAAAACCATGGAACAATCATGGTTAGAAAAATTAGAAATCCATTTTTGAACCATAAACTCAAGACTTACCCTTAAGTAAGTAGCAAAAGATTGGATTTTGGACAAGCTAGAGTAATTTTTTGGAAAAACTATGTGAATGAAAAATGTTTAGAATGGGATTTGGCTTTAGGAAATATGATAGGAAAAAATTATAGAGGTTTGGTAGTATAAGTGGTGGTCTTGGCCGAATATGGAGAGAAAGAGAGAAAGGAAAGTTTGCTTGGTTCTTGGTAGCTTTTTGAGAGAAAATGGATGCTTTGATTTTGGAATAAGCTAATAAATGAAAGTGAAATGGAAATAGAAGTGCAACTGCCGTGAGTGATCTTTTAGGGAGGTTGAGTGATCAATTTTGCACGTTAAAATATCCTAAAGTGTTCACACTTGTGCACATGGCTTATGTCATGTTGGATGGTTCTTGAACCTTGTAGATTCAAGCCACTTGCCTCCTCATTTTGCAGCCCCAATTTCGTGCAGCCCCTCATCCATTTAGTGACTTAATTATTTCCAAATTAGTCCTAATTACTTGCTAACTAATTAGGGAATTAGTTAGGTTAAATATCCTAACCAATTTTAATTAACATAACAATCATATAACTAGTTAATTTAATATATATTAGCATATATTATAACCTTTAATTAATATTAGGATATCTAATTAGTATTTAGATTATAATTAATTTAGAATTAAACTAGTTCACTTAGTTTGCTAATTTAGTAATTAGATTAGTTAAATTAAGCTTAATTAGGTTACTAACCAAATTCAAGCCTACAATTGTTGACTTAATCCTAACCCTTGGTTCATCTTTAATCCTTAGCCATAGATCACATCTAGGGTGGATATCACTTGCTCATAAAACTATCATTCTAATCTCACCATTGATTAGATCAACGGCTAAGATTAAAGCTTCTAAAGTAAGCTTCACAATCCAACGGTTCACAAAGAAGTCAATGCTTCTTTTGTTGACTCTTTCTAATTCGTTTAGAAAGTCTAGCCATTTATTTTGACCATTTCCTATTGGTTTAGATTTCTGTACAGTCAGCACAGTTGACTGCTACGCTAAACATGGGCCCCACGAACTTTTTTGGGTCCACAAATATTTTTTCTACTATTTTTGAGGCATAAGAGTCTTGTTGAATAAAATAATATTATAAAAATATAAAATTATTTTATTACACGCTTAAATTCAAAAAATTACGAGATTAATATTTATATCAATCAGAATTGGGTTTAGTAAGATCCCCCAGCTCCAATTAATTAAAATAAGAATTTCCTCGGCCCGAAAATTATTATTTTTCTGACCCGGAGCAAATCACACAAAACAATCAAAAATAGTATCGGAATAATCAAATTATTTTTATATTGCACAGAAAACACAAAATAGTGTAATTCTGTCAGTTCTTAACATAGTCTAAAATTTGGGGTGTTACACAAATCCTTTTTCATTCTTAGTCAAAAATCTTTTCCTCAATATATATTTTCTCAAAATCACTTTTTATTGATCTAGTCCTACAAAATCATATTGAGTTGTTTTAATTATTGTTTCTTAACTTTAAATTTTCTAACGTTTTTCAAAACCTAAATAAATTCTTCGTGAGTAAATTTAAGTTACAAACATTTTCTTTTATATTTCTAAATCACTTCTAAAAATTGATACTTTTAAAATTAATTTGAAGTTCAATACTTTCAATCTTATTTTTCTTTTATTTATGAAAATTTCACTTCACTTAATTTATAACACTTAATTCCCTTTTCAAAAATCCTTATTTGAAAATTCTTGTATTTCATAGCATCAAAACATTTTTCTAAATTATCAAAACCTTATAGATGGTCATTGGAACCATGAAATATTTTTCTTCTAACTTAAATAAATTACATTCTTGTTTCTACGCAAAATAAATCAATAAAATTTCATTCTAAAATTTGTGTTCATGTTTTCTTAAAAAAAAAAAAACCTTTTGTTCATTTTTCATACTCCTCAAATCAATCCAATTTTATTCTTCCACAAACATATTAATTTGTAAACACCTATTTTGAGGTGTCTTGGCCGAAATTCTCATTGTTCCAGGGATCAAAATTTAATTTCCTTGTTCTTGAAAAATTTCAACATTGACCCTCATCAAGGGCATCAAAATCGTAGCTCTTCCTTGGCCATTGGAACAAAGATCAATTTTCTTTCAATCCACACATCATGACATATATATATATATATATATATATATATATATATATATATATATATATATATATATATATATATATATATATCTATTTCATTATAAATATCACAAACATGCCATATACTCATCATGCATATTATAAGTATACTATCAAAGCCATAAAATCATGCAAAGCATATTAAGCATAGACAAAAATAATCAAAGCATAAAAAAATAAATCAAAGCTCATAAACATACAATTAATTATTACATGACCATGGATTGGAATCCTTACATGGATTCACAATTCATCAAATATAAGACCATCTCCCACCACCATAAGTGGTTGGTGAGATGGATCTCCCTCTTACCTCTTGAAGATCCTCAAAGCTTCTTGATTTTGCTTCTCTTTCCAAGTCCTTCAACACCAAGGGCTTCTCAAATTCAAAATAAAATACATAGAAATTAGTATACTAAGCTTGATTAAGAGGAACCATGGATCAAACATGGTTTAGATCATGAAAAAGAAGAGAAGAAATGAAGTCTTCTTATACTTCACCTCAAAAACCCCATAACTTTGTTCTTGAAGAAAGTCCATGAAGATGAATGATTTAGAGAAAATCTCCAACATGAAAGTTGCTTAGAATATCATGTAGATTCAAGATCTATGGTTGGATGAAATTAAAAGTGATGGGTGGTGCTTTTGGTGGTCATGGCCGAACCATTTGGTGAGAAAATGAAGGAAAATGGTTGTTTTGTGTTCTTGGCTTGGTTGAGTGATGAAGATGAATGATTTGGAGAAAGTCTCCAATATGAAAGTGTTTTGAATTGATGAAAGGATTCAAAATATGTAGCTAGATAAAATTATGGAAAATTGTAAGTGGTTCCATGGGTAGTGACCGAATGCTCAAGGAAGGAAAGAAAATGGTGTTGTTCTTGGTGTTCTTGACAAATTGGAAGAGAGAGAAGAGAGAGAATGAGTTAAGTGTTATAAAATGTGATACAAATGAAATCAAATGGCTGAATTGAAGTGGGCAGCCGTAGCATTGCATGGAGAGAAAGAAGAAAATAATTTTGCTTTAGGAAAATGACCAATAATTGGTCAAGACATCTAATTAATGTCTTCAAGCTTTTTCTTTGGCCTAAAAAGGCTACTCTAACATGTCTCTTCTTATTTCTTGCTTCTCCAACCATCCCCCCTTCATCATGCACTCCAAAGTTGTCATAATTACTTGCTAATTGATTAGTTAATTCATTAGATTAAGTTTCCTAATCAATCTTAACTAATTTTCTAATTACATAACTAATTAATTAGACATATTATTTCACATATTATAATCTCTAATTAAAATTAAGATATCTAATTAAGAATTAGATTATAACAATTTAACATTTAATTTAGTTTACTTGGCTTGTTAATTAGGCCATTATTTGAAGCATTTCTAGCCATTGATTAATTCAATGGTTAAGATTTAGGTAGACTTTTGATTTAGAAGACTAAATCTAAGTCATTAGATCCTTCTCCTTTAAATTCTAGCCATTAGATGTGTCTCCAAAATAAAGGGTCAAGATTGCTTCTTCTTACTTTTAATCCAAGGGTCATAATTAGTCTTTGCTACTTTTTAAGACCAAATCTCCACCTTTGATTAATTCTCCATCCAATGGTCATAAATGGTCTTTGTCACTTTTTAAGACCAAATCTCCACCCTTGATCAACTCTAAATCCAATGGTTGTAAATGGTCACTTTATATAATTAATTTTACATCGTTGATTAAATCTATGGTTGATATTGAAGCTTGCCTAATTAAGTTTATTCTCACACTATTGATTAAATCAATGATGATTATCTTATGTTTCTTTATTAAATTTATTTCTTAACCATTAATTGAATCAATAGTGGATATCCAAACCACCAATGTTGACTTAAGCAATATAATTTCTATTTTTATCTACTAAAAATCCCACGAAAGAATATATTTACTGTATTTTTATCTTTCAATAAATAAATACAGTACAAAACAAATTTTCTAAAACTGTTTCCAGATTCAGGTTTAGTAAGATCCCCTGTCTCCGTCTAAATAGTACAAATTTTTCTATGTGTAAAAAAATTTTTCACTTTGCAGGACCCACCTGGGCCCACGTAAGGTCACTTGAGCCCACAAACACCTCGTGGGGCTCACAAACAGAAAAAAATTCAAAATCACACATAAAATCACAAAAATTAGAAAACGTATGAAAATCAAGTCAGATTGTTAAAAATAATTAACAGTCAAGAGAAATAAATACAGAAAGATTTTCCCTGGCCCGAAAATTATTATTTTTCTGACACGGAGTAAATCACTCAAAACGATCAAATACACTGATGGAATAAACAAAATAATTTTACAGTATCCAGAAATTACTAAACAGTAAAATTCTATCAATTGTCAAAATTACTATTTAAGATATAGGAAATTTAAGGTGTTACAATTCTCCCCCTCTAAAAAGAAATTTCGTCCTCGAAATTTGAGAAACATGATTTCACACCCTCAGAATAAATACGGATATGGTGCTTTCATCTTATTTTCCAATTCTCATGAAGCTTCCTCTCTTACATCTTGCTATACTATTCTAATCCCACAAAATCTCTTTGCTGATGTTCAACTTCTCCTGATCAAACAGATATCTCAGATTCCTATCATAGAGATTTTGTTAGTTATTACTGAAGATGTTGAATGTTACTCCAAAAAGAAAGAATTTCCATATCTCTGATATCAACATAACAATAACCGATCTTCATTCATGCCTAGAATAGTTTTTCTCAGATAACTTCCAACTAATGTAATGTAATGTTTAGCTAATGTAATATATTACTTAAAATTTCCTTATCTTCGTATCACTACATATTCTAGATTTTTGCTTTTAACAGGAAATGTCTAACTAACTGAGTTCTTCTTTCCACAGCACTATACCGGATACTTTCACAAATTTTTTTTTCTATGGTTTTCCATTACTGTCTTAAGTTTTCCCATAGAAGAATTGTTCCAATCTTTTAAAAAATTCACCACGCTTTTGCTGCGTTACTCATATACGTTAACACAGATACAAATATAGAAATATCATTTCTTGCAAGATATTCCTTTAGTTGCAGGAGATGAAAGATAACATCATGAAAGATAACAAAACGAATCGAACCTGTTATCGAACATATCTAGCAAAGAATTGGATGTAACCCGATTTTCAAAAATGGATTTTCTCTGAATTACTCACAGTCTGTTAAAATAATCTCATTGGATATGGCTGGAAAATAACCAATCCATTTTCAAAGACCACGTCTGTTTATGAAACAGATCAAACTAACACAAAATTTTTGAACAACAGATCAAACTAATACAAAGTTTTGATCCACAACAATTTGAATAACTTGAATAGCTCGATCAGTTAAGAATAGAAACAGAAGTAAACAAATCAGAGGATAACGAATAACTCTAACATATAATTGATCTACTCAATCATATGTCATAAGGAATAGGTTATTCACAGAAATATTCAGTATGATTTATAGGATTAGTTCCAATGATGCAATCTCCATTGATTAAATCTTCCGCTCAGAACACTCCCGTTCATTCAGAGTAACAACTTCCCTTACTATCTAAAATTTTACTAATAGAAAACTCTGTTTTCAAAGAACACATCAGAGATTATATTCTTTGGAAATGTGTCTAACTTTTTCGCAAATTGTTTTCTTGATGTACATTCCTTCATTTAAGTACTTTCTTTCACATCACTTACTGCTTTTGGTTTCCTCAATGGTTGTAAATTCATCTTCCGTCGAAATCAATTACTTTCTCAATATCCTAAAAAAAAATACCAGGTTCCAAAATTACGAAATCTTATATTCCAAGACTGATTCTCTTCCATCAGATCCTAAACTTCAACTTCCAGTTTCCACTGAACAGCGATCATTTGTTCGTGCAGTCATCTTTCCACATTGCTCACGTTGCTCCCATAGCTGCAACTGCATTACTAGTAACATGTTTCACTTCCACACAAGTATAACTATCCCGAGCCATTCCCCCCCTTTTTTTTTTCGAGGCGTGCAAATCGAAATACAATGGATCTAATATCCATTATAAACAACATTATTTCCCTTCGGGAAACAAACACACAGAGAACACAACACAAGCAAAATAGACCTAACCACAAACCCCGAAAGACTCAAACCGTGCTCTGATACCAACTAATGTAACACCCTAGCTCTGATACCAACTAATGTAACAACCTAGCTCTGACACCAACTAATGTAACACCCTAGCTAGGGCATCACATTTCTGACTTCCGACTCATAATCTGAAAATAAGTTCGCACAAAGTTTGAGTTATAAAAGATGGGTTTCAAAATTTCTTCTTTACTGAAACGTAAATTTATTGAAAATATTAGGTAATATTGAAAATCATATTTCAACTATTCATTATGCAATATTGACACCAATTAATATCACAATTTAAAGAGAAATATAAAATTAACAGACTTATTTTTTTTTCAACTTAAATAAATTCCAAAACCGTATGCATTCTTTTTGTAACACAAACCTTTTGTTTATTTTCTTTGTTTCTCAAATCATTCAATTTTATCATTCATGAAAATATAAATTTGTAAACACCTATTTTGAGGTGTCTTGCCCGAAATTCTCATTATTCTAGGGATCAAAATTAAATTTCCTTGTTCTTGAAAAATTTCAACATTGACCTTCATCAAGGGCATCAAAACCGTAGCTCTTCCTTGGCCATTGGAACCAAGATCAATTTTCTTTCCATCCACACATCATGGCATATATATATATATTTCATTATAAATATCACAAACATGCCATATGCTCATCATGCATATTATAAGTATACTATCAAAGCCATAAAATCATGCAAAACATATTAAGCATAGAAAAAAATAATCAAAGCATAAGAAAATAAATCAAAGCTCATAAACATACAATGAATTATTACATGACCATGGATTGGAATCCTCACATGGATTCACAATTCATCAAATATAAGACCATCTCCCACCACCATAATTGGTTGGTGAGATTGATCTCCCTCTTATCTCTTGAAGATCCTCAAAGCTTCTTGATTTTGCTTCTCTTTCCAAGTTCTTCAACACCAAGGGCTTCTCAAATTCAAAACAAAATACATAGAAATTAGTATACTAAGCTTGATTAAGAGGAACCATGGATCAAACATGGTTTAGATCATGAAAAAGAAGAGAAGAAATGAAGTCTTCTTATACTTCACCTCAAAAACCCCATAACTTTGTTCTTGAAGAAAGTCCATGAAGATGAATGATTTAGAGAAAGTCTCCAACATGAAAGTTGCTTAGAATATCATGTAGATTCAAGATCTATGGTTGGATGAAATTAAAAGTGATGGGTGGTGCTTTTGGTGGTCATGGCCGAACCATTTGGTGAGAAAATGAAGGAAAATGGTTGTTTTGTATTCTTGGCTTGGTTGAGTGATGAAGATGAATGATTTAGAGAAAGTCTCCAACATGAAAGTGTTTTGAATTGATGAAAGGATTCAAGATATGTAACTAGATAAAATTATGGAAGATTGGAAGTGGTTCCATGGGTAGTGACCGAATGCTCAAGGAATGAAAGAAAATGGTGTTGTTCTTGGTGTTCTTGACAAATTGGAAGAGAGAGAAGAGAGAGAAAAGAGAGAATGAGTTAAGTGTTATAAAATGTGATACAAATGAAATCAAATGGCTGAATTGAAGTGGGCAGCCGTAGCATTGCATGGAGAGAAAGAAGAAAATAATTTTGCTTTAAGAAAATGACCAATAATTGGTCAAGACATCTAATTAATGTCTTCAAGCTTTTTCTTTAGCCTAAACAGGCTACTTCAACATGTCTCAACATGTCTCTTCTTCTTTCTTGCTTCTCCAACCGTCCCCCTCTTCATCATGCACTCCAAAGTTGTCATAATTACTTGCTAATTGATTAGTTAATTCATTAGATTAAGTTTCCTAATCAATCTTAACTAATTTTCTAATTACATAACTAATTATTTAGACATATTATTTCACATATTATAATCTCTAATTAAAATTAGGATATTTAATTAAGAATTAGATTATAACAATTTAACATTTAATTTAGTTTACTTGGCTTGTTAATTAGGCCATTATTTGAAGCATTTCTAGCCATTGATTAATTCAATGGTTAGGATTTAGGTAGACTTTTGATTTAGAAGACTAAATCTAAGCCATTAGATCATTCTCCTTTAAATTCTAGCCATTAGATGTGTCTCCAAAATAAAGGGTCAAGATTGCTTCTTCTTACTTTTAATCCAAGGGTCATAATTAGTTTTTGCTACTTTTTAAGACCAAATCTCCACCCTTGATTAATTCTTCATCCAATGGTCATAAATGGTCTTTGTCACTTTTTAAGATCAAATCTCCACCCTTGATCAACTCTAAATCCAATGGTTGTAAATGGTCACTTTATATAATTAATTTTACACCATTGATTAAATCTATGGTTGATATTGAAGCTTGCCTAATTAAGTTTATTCTCACACCATTGATTAAATCAATGATGATTATCTTATGTTTCTTTATTAAATTTATTTCTTAACCGTTAATTGAATCAATAGTGGATATCCAAACCACCAATGTTGACTTAAGCAATATAATTTTTATTTTTATCTACTAAAAATCCCATGAAAGAATATATTTACTGTATTTTTATCTTCCGATAAATAAATACGGTACAAAACAAATTTTCTAAAACTGTTTTCGGATTCAGGTTTAGTAAGATCCCCTGTCTCCGTCTAAACAGTACAAATTTTTCTATGTGTAGAAAATTTTTTCACTTTGCGGGACCCACTTAGGCCCACGTAAGGTCACCTGGGCCCACAAACACCTGGTGGGGCCCACAAATAGAAAAAAAATTTAAAATCACACATAAAATCACAAAAATTAGAAAACGTATGAAAATCAAGTCAGATTGTTAAAAATAATTAACAGTCAAGAGAAACAAATACAGAAAGATTTTCCTCGGCCCGGAAATTATTATTTTCCTGACACGGAGTAAATCACTCAAAATGATCAAATACGTTTGTAAATAAATAAAATAATTTTACAGTATCCAGAAATTACTAAACAGTAAAATTCTGTTAACTGTCAAAATTACTGTTTAAGATATAGGAAATTTGGGGTGTTACAGATTCTAACCTTAAACTTCATCACTTTCCTTCATCTTTCTCTATGCTTGAAGTTAGGTCACATGAATAGTAAGAAATGGGTTTGATGAGCAAATTTGTGTTCTTGGCTTAGTTTTGAGTTCCAAGAGTTGAGTTAGGGTATTTATAGCTTATTGGATGCATGACAGCTTGGTTTTTCTTAGTAGATGTCCTTAGGCCACCTTGAAGATTAAGTTGGTAAATGGTATTTTACTTTCTTGATTGAGTGTAAATCCATGTTTGATGAGTTGAATTAAGTGTTTAATGATTCTAACATTATTAGAGACCATGATCAGGGTTGGAAAACAAGTAGAATCCAAGATTTGATGATTAAAAATAGGTTTGGAACCAATAGAACAGTAGCTCGGTTCTACAGAATTTTTTGCAGCAGAGTTGCGCCTAGGTGTAGGATTACCACGCTTAGGTATGGACTATAATTTTTAGTCCAGGATCAGCCAGAGAGTGCCACGCCTAGGCATAAGACAAAGCAACATCCATGCCTAGGCATGGGAAAGTGGCGCCTAGGCGTGGGTTCCAAGAATTTTCAAGAATGTTATTCTTAATGTTTTGAGGTTCCCTGCTAGTTGAGATAATTTATATATGTTTTCTTAAGTGTATTAAGACACTTTTAGGGATATTTCACAAAGGGAATAACCATTTAGCATATAAGAACAAGCTTGAATTTTTAAGCTTTTCTAAAGTTAAGAATTACTTGAAATTAAGTACTAGTTAAGAGTTGGTTCCTTTATTAGTTAGAGTTGAACCATAGTACAATTATCTAAATTAAGGGAGTGAGATAAACCCCTTAACCTTACAAAGTAGCGAGTAAAGCTCTTTGTTAAGGAGGTAATTATGGGAGAAAAGTGTATATACAACACTTTACCTAGGACAAAGTAGTGAGCTAATCTATTTGTGAAGTAACATGAGGAATATAATCAACCTTATGTAAGTGTAGTAAAGTGAGATAAACTTAGTAACACGAGCCTTAGGATGAGTTAAGTCCTAAGTTAGGCAATGAATTGAGTTAAGCAATTTATCAAGTTTAATGGAAGTTATATAGTTGTATGGGCGATTGTGTAATATCGAGACAGTTTAGGTTTCTAAACGTTATACAATTAACGTTGATATAGATTATATTTATATGCAATTTATATCATTGAATGCCATGAGATACATGTATATATTGAGGATTTTTATGTTCTCACCCACTTTCTATGTTTCCATAGTAAAAGCAGGGCAAGACCTTGTTAAAGGTATGAGGTAGCTGAAGAAAGAGTAACAAGACTAGATAGTTTTTTTAGTTTTTGTTGTATGAACATCTTGTGTATATTGTACTTTGAGATGTAGTTTTGTTGTTGTATATATAACAATATACTCTTTGAGGCTTTTGATGTATATATGTGTGACCTACTTTTATCGTGGCTATCCATATTTAATTATTTAATTATATAAGATTAGTAAGATAGTAAGAATAGAAGTAACACGGTTAATGGTTTACGTCTTTATATATAAGTTGTATCGAGATAATTGTATCAGGGTGTTACAAAATGTACCAGATAATTGATTATGGGGTATGCATAATCGATTATCTAGTCATGGCTGATTGTGTTTTGAAGGCCCATAACTGGTTATCGAACGTAATAACTGGTTAGTCTACAACTCAGAGACTCACGTTGGGCTATAATCAGTTAGGAGCGTAGCCTAATAGATTATTCTTGTGAGACAAAACTTTTTGTGTTTCAAATAATTGGTTAGGAAAAATATCCTAATCGATTATCAGTATTCTAGAGAGTTTTAAAAAGGGACCTAACCGATTACCAGAGGGTGATAATCGGTTAGGGAACTTGCTTTTCAAGTTATTTTGGGAGTCATAACCGATTATCCATGAAGGATAACTGGTTAGGGACTTGTGAAAATAGAATTTCCTATACATAGGCTTAATCTAAAGCTTGTGTAAGTTATGTAATGAATACCTAAGGATTAATTTAGGCATTTTATGATGTTGTATTTATGTGATGGGAAGGAGTTCCCTATTGGTTGGGATCCCTTATATATGCCTTTTAAAGTGTGTTGAGACACATCAATAGCCCCTAGGGGCAAAATGTTTTACATACAACTTTATACAAACCCAAAGCAAATATAAATATATACAAGCTTTGTCTTATAAAGCAATAAAAATACACTAGTTCTTCTCCTTCTCTACTTTCTCTTCCTTTGAAGGATCTTGACATGGATTTACATAGACACATAAAGGGGTGAGAATTCACAAAATTCTCAGTATAAGTATTCCAAAACTAGCATTTATACATTCACAATGAATAAATGAACTCATTTAAGTCAGATTATGTTTGCAATAGATAAATAAGACTCTACTCATTACTTTAAGAAGACTCATATACTCATTATGTAATACTCATAAAGCAAGCACAATCCTAAACACGCTTCATTACCAACAATTCAGACAACTACCTATACAATTTTCCAAAATGCAATGTATAATATGCCATATGATTATGCATAGTAAAATGTCCTAAAAATATGTTTATGCAATGCTTGTGTAGGTTTTTGTTTTAGAAAACCATGATACTTACTTATTCCCAGGAACCGCGTTCTCTTGTATTTGTCTGAGTAGGATACACAAAAGAGCCTTTATGCTACCAGGTAATTGGTGGATTCCTTCCCCTCACTAAAATAAGAGTACTGCTACCACCCCATCATCGGTAACTCTGACGAAAATAGCATCTCATGCTACGAGAAGTTAGGATATCACATCCTAATCTCTGACCAAACGGTTGTGTACACCATATAAGGTCACAATAAATAGGAATAGCAAGTTTAAAAACATGCAAGATTATATTTTAAATCACATTTGAAAATCACAAGGTTCACAACAACCAAGTGAAAAAGCAATACTAGTAAATTAAGACTCTATCTCAACTTATCACATAAGTAGTAAAATCCATGTCACTAGCATTCTTATATCTATTACCTTACATCATCACTTCGTAAGTGATTTTAAGACAACCTCATGTTGCTCAAAGTTCTAGACACTACCTTATGAAATTCCACAATACTACGAATGCCTAAGGTTTCCTACTTTCCCATATATGCAAGGTGGTAATTTCTTCAATGAAATACCCCTAAGAATGTCTCAACACACTTTAAAATGCATATATAAAGGATCCCAACCAATAGGGAACTTCATTCCCATCACATATATAGCATATCAAAATACCTCAATTAATCCTTAGGTATTCATTACATAGCTTACACAAGCTGTGGATTAAGCCTAAGTATAGGAAATCCTATTTTCACCATTTCAATAACTTTTCACATCTCAGCTAAGTCAATTCGGTATTAAAACACTCACTTAGTGTCCTCAAAAATACCAAACTAACTCATTTTGTCCTCAAACTTTAACCACATCACAAATCACATATTTGTGACCTAGAAATAAATTATCTATATTTATTTTCATTAACTAAGAAATTTAAAGCATTTCTTGAGCTAATAACAGTTATTTTTCACATATAGTGTTATAGTGAAGTGACTAAACTAACTCAGAAAGTCATAATATTAAACAGGCATGTTAAGCAAGTATTATATTGCCTCTGTAACCATATACAAGTCTAATATGTCAAAAGAGGATGTTACATTCTCCCATCCTTTTTAAAATTTTATCCCCAAAATTTAGTCTCTCGCTACTAAAAGTTCTAAGGTCTCTAACAAATATCACACTCGAAGGAATCTCACCTCTCTTAGTGGTATCTAATAACTCAACTCATCTTATACCAAACCTTTAAGAATATCCTAATGAGTTTCAAACTATTGGTAAACACAAAAGAATACCTTGTATAGGATTGGAATATAACATCCTCTTTTGACATGTTAGACATGTATATGGTTACAGAGGTAGCATAATACTTGCTTAGCGTGTTTGTTTAATTTTGTGACTTTCTGAGTTATTTTAGTCACTTTGTTGTAACACTATATTTGGAAAATAGCTATTATTAGCTCAAAAAATGGTTTAAAATGCTTAGTTAATGAAAATAAATATGGAGAATTTATTTATAGGTCACAAATATGTGGTTTGTGATGTGGTTAAAGTTTGAGGACAAACTGAGTTAGTTTGGTATTTTTGAGGACACTGAGTGAGTATTTTAATACTAGATTGACTTAGCTAAGATATGAAAAGTTATGGAAATGGTGAAAATATGATTAAGATGAATCTTAGGATTTTCCATAATACTTTTGGAAGTTTGGTAACTTGATTTTGTGAGATTAAAGTATTCCTAAGTGATAATGTTTCAGTAAAATAGCTGAATGGCCTTTTGACTCACCATTATCATCTTATTTTCTTGAATTTCTTTCATATTTCTTTTCTTTTCTCATGTTTCAACCAGCAGAAAAAATAGAAAGAAGGAAGAGGAAAATGAGGAGGAAGAAGAGAAGAGAAAGAGGAAAGCAAAGAGGAAAGCTAGAGCTTGAAGATCATCAACCATATAAGTGAGGTAAGGGTGTTTGTTCTTTTAACTTCATCTTTTTCTTTTAAACTCTTGATACAAGGGGTATGAATGGTTTACTGGAAATGGATTTTGATTGTTTTCTTAATGGTTTGAGTTGGATGAACATGATCTAAGAGTTTTGGTGTCTTAGTCGTGTTCATGGAACTCGTTAAACCTGTTTTGCAAGCACTTATGTGGGGGAAGTGTTTCCTTTGAGTTGGTGTGGGTTTTAGTTTAAGGGTTATACATGGAAACCCCATTTCAAATGCAGAAATGTACTAGATAATTAATTATATCATATTCAACATAGACAAGAGTTGTAAATGTGTTAAGTTTGAAAAAGGATTGAGGGATGACATTCAGAGCGCCATTAGACCTTTCGAGATATGGGACTTTCTGGCCTTGGTGAATAAATGTAGAATTGTTGAGGGTCATGATGGTAAGTCTCAAGAGGAGCAAAGATCACAGGACCTTCAAAAGAGGAAAAGGGTGGATTGTGGGTATGAGGAATGTGCTTCTACACCCAGGTATCCACAAGATAAATATGAAGATGGGTATAAGGAAAGTGTTTCTACATCCATCTCTTCACAAAATGATGAAGACGATGAAAATGAGCAAGTTCATGAGGAAATCACAGAGTCAGAATGCTTTAAATGTGGAAGGTCACATTGTGACAGACCTTGTGCGATGTATTTTGTGTGTGGTCAATCAGGGCATTTTGCTCGAGGGTGTTCATAGAGATACGAAATTATGCCCAACCCTAGACCACCAGCTAGAGGAATGGTATATATTCTTAGATGCAAGGAGGAGGCTCAATCTTCCGATCCTATACAAGGTATTCTTTTATGTTTACTAATAATTGGAATCTCATTAAGATATTCTTAAAGGTTTGGTATAAGATGAGTTGAGTTATTAGATACCACTGAGGGAGGTGAAATTTGTAACACCCTAATACAATTATCGTAAAATAATTAGAATATTTCAAGTTAAAGCATATTAAGTATGTCACTTCCTAAAAATGCATAAAACATAAATCCATAACAACTTGTATAGTCATTATAGAGAGCCACGAGGAATGAAAAAAGTTATATATATACACCACTTGTTAAAAAGCTACACTGTAATACATAAACTCTTACAAACTAAAAGTAAAGTAAATGAATACAAACTAATACATAAAGAAACAAACTAACTAAAACTAAGCCTTTTGCTTCTTTTTATTGCCTATTCTCTTTGGAGGGTCTTGACCTGAATTTACATGGAAACATAGAGAGGGTGAGAATTCAAAAAATCCTTAGTATGAGTATACCAAAACCAGCAGTTATTAATTCATATTGAAAAAACAAACTAAAATACATCAAGCTAAACTTGCATTATATCAATGAGCCACTACTCAACACTACCAAAACACTTACATACTCTCTATGTAATAGAAATACAATAATCAATGATATTGTACAATTGCCTATACAATCTTAAGATATCATTAAATAAAAGCAAGACAACCATTGATACCGTTGTCAACAAATGCAATGCTTTATATTATGATGTATGATTATGCTCACACAAAGTACTAATAATATGATTATGCAATGCTAATGCAGATTTTAGTTTTAGAAAAACATATGTTACCTTGCTCATTCCTAGGAACCACATTCCCTTGTATATACTAAGTAAGATAGGCCTAAGAGCCTATACACTACTTGGTAATAGGTGATTACCTTTCCCTCATAATGTAAAAGTACTACTATTACCCCCATACTGGTAACCCTGACCATAATAGCATAAATGCTAGGAGAATTTAGATCCAATACCTCATTTTCAGGTCATATGGTTGTGCGCATCATTTTAGGTCACATAGGAAATAACAAATAACAAGTTTGAAAAAAACCAAATATGCAAGAGTATTTCCAAATCACATTTGAAACAATCACAAGATCCTCACAACCTAGTGATAAAGCAATACTAGTACATGTGAACCTTAGTCTTACTTAACTAACAAAGTAGCAAGAACCATGTCACAACACCTTTATAACTAGAACCTTACATCATCACTTCACAAGTGATTTCCAAGTCAACCTCATGTTGAACAAAGTCTTAGGTACTCCCTATGGCATTCCATATCTCAAGGATGCCTAAGGTTTCTCAACTCCTCATATATGCTAGGTGGTTATTCTCTCCAAGAAATACCTTCATTAGTGCCTTAACACACTTAGAAAAACATATAAGAGTGATCCCAACACTTTGGGAATACCAAACATCAAGAACATAACTCTTAAAAATCCTAGAACTCACGCCTCGGCGTGTAGCTCTTAGTTGCACACACTGAAATTGATGCCTCGGTGTGGCATCACTCATGCCGCGGCGCGAGTGGTTTTTCTATTCCATTGGAGCAACTCACAGGATTCATCTACTCCAAATCAGTTTCTAGGTGATTTTAAGTTCCTGACAAGTTCACTAACATATAGGAATCATCAATCACCAACTCAAACCCCTAAATTTGGATTCAAGAACAAAAATCACTCATCCAAATGTATTTTTCCACTTTGTACATCAAAAGTCCGAATGAAGAGTTTTAATTTTCTAACTCAAACTCATACCATGAACAAGTCATAAACAACTATTGAAACACATTCAAGCAAGAAAAACATTTCAAACACCTCTAAAACTCAATTTGACCTATTATGCACCAAATATGCATCAATGGTGAAAATGGAGAAAACAAGCTACAAGACTCTAATCCCCTACTTTAAAACTTGATGATGATGGCTAAAAGATCACAACCTTGCCTTTTCCCTTCCTTCCTTTGCTTACTTTCTTCTTCTTCAGATGGAGCTACTGGACCGTGAGAAACCAAAGAGATAATGAGTGAGAAGTGAAGAAATATCCAAAGGAAAGTCAATTATAAAGGCTGCAAAACCATGGGTGACTTAAGTCACTATGATATTTTGTAGTATCAACAATATCTGCTAAGAACACTTATATTTCTCCAAATCAGGTTTTTCAAGTTCCAACAACTTTAGAATAAATACTAAAATTCTTAAAAAAAGTTGTTTCACTAATATCATAAATTTTCATATATGTTGTTAGCCAAATCAGCAATAAATGCACAACTAGTATGCCTAAAAATACTAAACTAACTTTGATTATTCCCAAGTTTTAACTATATCACCATCTACATATTTGTGACATACAAACAAATTATCCACATTTATTTCTATTATCTAAGCCATTTATGCTAATATCTGGGTCATTTTAAGCTACTTTACATCTTCCGGGTTACAGCAAAGTGTCTAAACTAACTCAGACTGTCACAAAATTAAATAGACATATTAAGCAAGTATTAAGCTACCTTTGTAACTATTTCCAAGCCTAACATGTTTTAGAAGATGTTACAAGATTCCTTCGAGTGTGATATCTATTAGATGCCTCTGAACTTTTAGTAGCGAGGGACTAAGTTTTGGGGACAAAATTTTAAAAAGGAGAAGAAAATGTAACATCCTCTTTTGACATGTTAAACTTGTATATGGTTACAGAGATAGCATAATACTTGCTTAGTGTGCCTATTTAATTTTGTGACTTTATGAGTTAATTTAGTCACTTTGCTGTAACACTATATGTGAAAAATAGTTGTTATTAGCTCAAAAAAAGGTTTAAAATGCTTAGTTAATGAAAATAAATATGGAGAATTTATTTCTAGGTCACAAATATGTGGTTTGTGATGTAACAACCCAAAAATTGCTTGTTTCATAATATATACTCACTTATAATATTTGTGATTTTTATGAATTTTTTTGGAATTAATTGACTTGTTTGATTATTTCAATATATTCTTCGATTTGCGTGCACACTAAGCGGGGCTGAGACAATAAAATATTTCCCCGAGGCCAGAAAATCTTGGACTATGGAAACGGTGACGGGGGATCTTACTAAACCCGATGCCGGACACAATTTACGAAGTTTTTAATTTTTGAGATTTTATCTGACGGATAAAATTTGGGTACACTCAATTATCCATTGGACAATAGATACTGACATTGTTAACTGTAACTTTTATCCATTGGACAATATCATCTAAGTGACATCACTACATGACATCATGTTTTGATTTTTTGGGAAAATGTGAGAAGCTTTTCAAGGAAACTTTGGGAAAAGCTTGCAAAGGAAGCCTTGCTCCTTCTCCCAAGGGGTGCACGGTTTTTGGAGGAGGAAAAGATGA
This sequence comes from Ormosia semicastrata, assembly GCA_029884595.1. Lineage (NCBI taxonomy): Eukaryota > Viridiplantae > Streptophyta > Magnoliopsida > Fabales > Fabaceae > Ormosia > Ormosia semicastrata. The sequence continues at coordinate 18,828,490 of JAQQTO010000047.1, read as the reverse complement.
CAAAGTTGTCATCTTTTCACAAAAGCTACCTCTTTCTCTCTCACTTTCCCTTATTTTCTCTCATTTTCTCTCTAGTGGCTCACGGCTACCCTCCATTCAAGCACCCATTCAGTTTCTTCAATCTCAACTATCTACATTCTTGAATCTAAACCACCATCTAAAGGCATTTCGGTGAAGAGATCTTGGTTTTCTCTAATTTTCTTCACTCTTTTTCTCTCCCTACCTCACGACTACTATCACCAAACCCACCATCTCATTTTCTTCGATTTCACTCATCTATATTCTTGAATCTACACTTCCTTCTAAGATCATTTAGAGTGAAGATTTTGGCTTGTTCATCACTTTTCCAAATGCTTTTTCAAGCTAGGGTTTGTAAAGCTTTATGGTTAAATTTCTCCACCTTCATCTTTCTCTCTATGGGCCACGGCCAAACCCCAAAATCCATCACCCAACCTTCCATAATTCAAGATAACCTTAGATCTTGAATATCTATACTATTTTGAGACACTCTTGTGTGAAGAATCAATCTTTATTCATCCATCTTCAAGTATTTCTTTAAGCTTTACTTCAAATCTCAAGTTCAAGAATCTTAAGGTAAAGTTCTTGAATTTTCTTTCTTGCTTCATTTTAAAGGATGTAAAGCCATATTTTGATCTATGGTAATCTTATTCAAGCCCAAGATATTAATTCTTGTGTGTTTACTTTGTTTCTAAGAACCTCTTGGTGAAGAAAGTTTGCTACACAAGGACTTACAAGGAGCTAGGAAGCTACATTTGAGGTGAGAGAGAGATTAACCTCATCAACCATGCTATGGTGGTGAGGAACGAATGGTTGTATTGGGAGTGGAGAGTCTACGTGAGGATTCGTCCACTCGATTATATGACTTTTGATTTATGTTTGTTTAATTTTGTATGATTATATGATGTTTTGGTATGCAAAGATGATTGTGATGGCATAATGGATATATGTGATGATGTGATTTTGATAGTAAGCATAAACTTAATTAATTGGGATGATTAAAGTATGTGGCATGCTATGATTATGTTATAAGAGAATGATTTTTCGTCCCCTTGATCTCTTGAGGCTCACAGCCTTCTTGGCTTAGGAAGAGGTATCCATAAGAAAAATATTTATTGATTAAGGACTTAGATGATTAGATGAAAAAGATATGATTCATGAGGTTATAAGTTGAAAGAGGAAAGAAACAAGTTTTTACCATTGAAAAGAATTGATTTTGGCTATAATATTTGATAATTGGATGAAAGAGTGAATTAGAGACCTAAAATATTTGATAATGGGATGGAAGAGTAATTAGAATGGAAAGAAATTTATTTAGAAGTTGAATAAGGAAAGTTTTAGAAAGAAAAATAGAAAATATTATTTAAGTGAATTGGAAGACAAATTAAAGTTAAAGGATCTATAAGTAAGAGAGAAGATAATTATAATGTCGTGATTTAAGGAGTAATAACTTTTGGATATACCAATGAGAATAATTTTGGGATAATTGGAATAATGGAAAATGATTTATTAGTGGTGAATTTAGTTGACTTGATGATCGAGAAATTTAATTAAGGATTCATAAGATAAGAATGGAAAAAGAATAAATTTTATCATTTAGCAAAAGAGCGGCTTTCGGTTTCAAGAGGAAAAACAAGCTTGAGAAAAGAACAGTGAAAACTTGAGAGACATAGAGGAAAAGGAAAAGAATTGTGAGGTTAAGACAATGTGGTTTCTTTTTAAGTTTTAGTGAACGATATGAGGAAGGGTCACTCGTGGAACTTGGTTAGAAGAGTTTGGTGATTAGGATTGATTTCTACCATTTTTTTGAAAGTGTTACAATTAAAGCCTAAAAGTGAAACAATGGTTCTATATGCTAAATAAATTTGTAAGAATGCTTCAAGTGAATCGATAGTGATAATTCTTGAATTTGCACGACTGAGATATTTTGTGAAAGCATGCATTAGCATTGTGCTTTTGGGCCGACATACTGAACTCAAGTGGATTGTGAATTTAGCCTTGTGCTTTTGGGCTGACGTACTGGACCCAAGTGAATTGTGAATTTCGCATTGTGCCTTAGGCTGAAGTACTGGACTTGGGTGGATCATTGGTATTATGTAAGTGTATGGGCGGTTATGTAATATCATTGATACTAATGGTATTAGACAATTATATGGGCGGTTGATTTAATACCATTGGGAACGGTACAATGGTGGTTTGATTTCATTGTTCATGCATTGAAAATTATACAGTCAGCTTTTGATGCCTAGGAGTGGGCGAGAATTTGGATGGTGTGATCCCTGATGGATCTTAGGGGGCGTCAGTGCGAGGTGATTCACTTGGTGACCTGTTATCACATTGTATACCCCTGGATGTGAATAATTGTTGCAACACATGACGAGGACTCGACAAACACTACCCTTTTCGTGGTCCGACGTAGGCTGTATTTTGAGGGGGGTAGATCTTCTGGAACGCTCATCTCTGAATCTTAGCTCCACGGAGTAGGAGCTGGTCGCATTGTGCATAAGGATGGTCATCATACATATTGTGCATATACATAGTCAGTGTACATCTTGTTGTTGTTTGGTCAATGTTTATGTATTTGATGCACCTTGCTAAATTATATATATTAGTTAATAACATAACTATACTTGTTGATCTGTCATATCCCTATGCTAATATGATTATATCTGTTATTCCTTGATATCATTGTATATGAAAGGCATTTTTGTCTTTCATTGTGTTTCATGCTGTCATAACGGCATTGATGTAGGGGATCTCACCTCTTCTATTTTAGGGAAAATACTGTGATGGCGGTAAGGCAAGATCCGCGAGGTTTCACTAGGCTACAGTTTCATGGGAGCATCGAAGCGTGGAGTGTTCAGTGGGACACGGGGAGTATTCAGTATGACGGAGATGTCACTTTGCTTTGGAGTAGGACCCAACATAAGGAGGCTACGTTTACTATGGATGCAGTTGTTCACTAGGAGTTCTACATGCCCCTTGGGGAGCTTTGGGATGATTTTAGAGGTTCCTCTAGGGAGGACTCTGTGGAGTCGACTGCTCGAACTCCCACCCGTAGTGTCATGCCTCGACTGGGGGCTTTGTCTGCTGGGGATCCCGAAGGGGATCTAGATGAAGATCGGGTGCAGGACCCTGTTCTTCAGGTGTTTGGACTTAGACAAGGCTCAATCTTCATTTGGTAGTTATATGTATATATTTACTTTTTGGAGTACTTAAAATTTATACTTTTGGAACATGAGATGATGTACTTAAAGATATAGAAAACTTTGTTTTATGAAAAACACTTTATTCAGTCCTTGTGACTTGAGTCTTTTATTTATTTCGGTCAACTTATGTTACTCGTTAAAAAGAAATTTTAAAACTCGTATTTGACCATGTAAACTTTTATAACTTGGTTTAAGTTCTTTTTAGGAAAAGAGTTGGTATTATATGTGATGCCCTCTCAGGGGGGTGATGCATTAGGTGGTTTCAGAATAGTTCATCCTATTGAGCCGGGGTATGGACTGATTGTGCTTAGGCAGGTAGAAATTTCGGTGTGTGTATTGTGTACTTCCTTGTCTCTTGTTTGAGATGTTAAAAGAGGATTGCATAACTTACTTTAGGATGGATGTTAGTAGTTACTGTTACATAGTTACATGATATTGAGGACTGGCCAAGTCAATATGTAATGTTCTATATGGACAGGGAATTATGACTTCAACTAGGCAAACTGGAAGAAATTGGAGTTCTTCTAGTAAGAGCCCAGTTAGATGACTGAACTCATTCAGAATTATTTGTACCTACATCCTTGGAGTGGTACCTCTAGTGTGAGTGAAGTCCAAGTCCGAGTCTTTTGGGTTTATGGGTAAGTTTGCTTTGTATGTGTTGTGTGTTTCTCTGAAGCTAAATATAGAGATGTATTACTTGGTCTCCGAAAGGAGACAATATTAGTTGAAATGGTTACTTCTTGTTTCCATTATGTTTTGACTTGTCTATTTTTGAAGAAAAGGCAATGGATCCTAGTAGACGTACGCGTGGGAATGTCGAAATCAACAACGAAGGGATGACTATGACTGCAGAAGCAATACAAAGAGCAGTTGGCATAACAGTACTACAGAATTAGGGGACCGCTTAACAGCAAGAATTGATAGCCGATGCTCAAATTTTGTTAGAATTGAATCAATCTCAGGACATAGAACCCCATAACATTGGACCATATTGGCTCCAAAAGAGGAGAAATCATAAAGTCAAGCGATTTTGATAGAAATCGTATTCTCGACCACCAGGAAATCAACAACAACAGCAACCATATGGAGGTAGTGCTAGTGGTAGAAGACCCAGTCAGCCCGTGACACTTTTATAGACATGTAAGAAGTGTGCAAAAAGTCATACAATAAGGAATTGTACGATCCAGGGAAAAGTTTGTTTCAAGTATGGAAAGTCAGGATACGTGTTTAGAAATTGTACTTCTCAAGAGACAAAGCCTTCTGTTAGAAATAAGCATGCAACAAGGGCTCAAGCTGGAGGAGAAATTAGTACATTGAGTGGAGCAGAAGCCTCCCAATCTAAAGATCTGCCCAAGTGAGAATGCGCCATGGGAAGTAAGCCTTAAATTGTGCTATTAGACTCAGTGGCGACCCATTCTTTTATTACCTATAGCTGTGCGAGCCGAATTTGGGATTGTCTGTGTATTTATTTCCTTCTGACTTGAGTACTGCCATTCTCATTTCTAAGCCTATTATTATTACCCAAGTTTGTTTAAACTATCCTGTCATTGTTAGAAATTGGAACCTTTCTGTCAATTTAATTATTTACTTTTTTCATTAATAGACTCGATCTCAGAAAGGGATTGGTTATTTTTTAACCATATCTTGTTATTCTGTTCCAATAAAACTTTAGTTTTCTGTGAGACAGAGATTTCTGGATTTGAATCCATGAAGCTTATTTTTAAAATTTTTAGACCATATCAAATTCTTTGTCAGATGGGTCCAATAGTATACCAAATGACTTCACTACCTTTTCTTTCTAACATTCGTAGTGTTTTTTGTGTTTCTCGATTAAGAAAATATGTCCCTAATCCAAACCATGTCATTGCACTGAATACATTACGATTAGAAAATGACTTGACCTATGAGACACTTCCTGTTAAAATTGAGGATAGATGACTTGAAGGATCAACTGAAGGGAGCTGCTATTTTCTTCAAGACCAGTTTGTACACTAATTATCATTAGGATCGTTTGAAAGTAGAAAATGCTTCCAAGACAACCTTTCTTATGTGTTATTAGCACTATGAGTATTTAGTGATGTCATTCGAGGTAATGAATGCTCCAGCAACATTGTGGATCACATGAATAGGCTCTTTCTTTCCCATTTAGATGGATTTGTCATTATCTTTATTGGTGACATTTTGACTGATTCTCTAAACTAGGAAGAACATACTGAACCTTTCAGTGTGGTTCTTCAGATTCTGAAGGAGAAGAAGTTGTATGTCAAGTTATCAAAATACGGATTTTGGTTGGAGGAGATTAAATTTTTAGGGAACATAACTTCAAAAGAAGGAATTGCTTTGGATCCGTCGAAAGTTGAAGCAGTTTTTCTAAAGGAAAGACCGAAGACCGTATTAGAGATTCGTAACTTTGTGGGATTAGCTGGTTAGTATTGGAGATTCACCATAATATTTTTTGAGATAGCATAACCTCTTATCCAGCTCACACAAAAGAGTCAAGTTTTTGTATAGATTGAGGCATGTGAGGAAAATTTTCAAGGGTTAAAGAGATACTCGACTATTTCGCCAGTGTTGATTTTGCCCAATCCCAACGAACCTTTTGAGACTTCTCGTGATGCTCCACGTTAGAGCTTAGAACGTGTGCTTGTGCGAATAAAAGGAATAGTGACATAAGCTGTAAGACAACTAAGAATACATGAGAAGAGCTACTCTACACAAACTCGGAGTTAGCTGTGTGGCTGCATTAAAAATCTGGAGATATTTTCTATAAGGAACAAATTTCAAGGATAAAATTTCTTTTTAGAAGTGGAAAGTTGTAACACCTCAAAAATTACTTGTTTCATAATATATACTTATTTTATAATATTTGTGATTTTTGTGAATTTTTTTGGAATTATTTGATTATTTTAATATATTCTACGATTTACGTGTGTACTAAGCGGGGCTGGGAAAATAAAATATTTTTCCGAGACTGAAAAACCTTGGACTGTGAAAATAGTAACAGGGGATCTTACTAAACCTGATGTTAGACACAATTTACGAAGTTTTCATTTTTTGAGATTTTATTTGACAGATAAAATTTAGGTACACTCTATTATCCATTAGATAATAGATACCGGTATTGTTAACTATAACTTTTATCCATTGGTTAAAAGCTTGTAATAAAAATATAGTAGATTATTTTCATCTAGTCACTTTTATAATATCATCTAAGTGACATCACTATATGACATCACGATTTGACTTTTTAGGAAAATGTGATAAGCTTCTCAAGGAAGCTTTGGGAGAAGCTTGCAAAGGAAGCCTTGCTCCTTCTCCCAAGGGGTGCACGGTTTTTGGAGGAGGAAAAGATGACAAAGTTGTCATCTTTTTATAAAAGCTACATCTTTCTCTCTTATTTTCCCTCATTTTCTCTCATTTTCTCTTTAGTTGCTCACGACCACCCTCCATTCAAGCACCCATTCATTTTTTTCAATCTCAACTATCTACATTCTTGAATCTAAATCACCATCTAAAGGAATTTTGGTGAAGATACCTTGATTTTCTCTCATTTTCTTCACTCTTTTTCTCTCCCTACCTCACGACTACTCTCACCAAACCTACCATCTCATTTTCTTCGATTCCACTCATCTACATTCTTGAATCTACACTTCCTTCTAAGATCATTTGGAGTGAACATTTTGGCTTGTTCATCACTTTTCCAAATGCTTTTTCAAGCTAGGGTTTGTAAAGCTTTATGTTGAAATTTCTCCACCTTCTTCTTTCTCTCTATGGGCCACAGCCAAACCCCAAAATCCATCACCCAACCTTCTATAATTCAAGATAACCTTAGATCTTGAATCTCTACACCATTTTGAGACACTCTTATGTGAAAAATCGATCTTTAGTCCATCCATCTTCAAGTATTTCTTTAAGCTTTGCTTCAAATCTTAAGTTCAAGAGTCTTAAAGTAAAGTTCTTGAATCTTCTTTCTTGCTTCATTTTAAAGGATATAAAGTCATACTTTGATCTATGGTAATCTTATTCAAGCCCTAGATATTAATTCTTGTGTATTTGCTTTGTTTCTAAGAACCTCTTGGTGAAGAAAGTTTCCTACACAAGGACTTACAAGGAGCTAGGAAGCTATATTTGAGGTAAGAGGGAGATTAACCTCATCAACCATGCTATGGTGGTGAGGAACGAATTATTGTATTTGCAGTGGAGAGTCCACGTGAGGATTCATCCACTCTATTTTGTGACTTTTGATTTATGTTTGTTTGATTTTGTATGATTATATAATGTTGTGGTATGCAAAGATGATTGTCATGGCTTAATGGATATATGTGATGATGTGATTTTGATAGTAAGCACGAACTTAATTAATTGTGATGATTAAAGTATGTGGCATGCTATGATTTTGTTGTAAGAGAATGATTTTTCGTCCCCTTGATCTCTTGAGGCTCACGGCCTTCTTGGCTTAGGAAAAAGTATCTATGAGAAAAATATTTATTGATTAATGACTTAGATGATTAGATGACAAAAATATGATTCATGAGGTTGCAAGTTGAAAGAGGAAAGAAACAAGTTTTTACCATTGAAAAGAATTGATTTTGGCCATGATATTTGACAATTAGATGAAAGAGTAAATTGGAGCACTAAAATGTTTGATAATGGGATGGAAGAGTAATTAGGATGGAAAGGAATTTTATTTAAAAGTTGAATAAGGAAAGTTTTAGAAAGAACAATAGAAAATATTGTTTAGATGAATTGGAAGACAAATTAGAGTTAAAGGATCTATAAGTAAGAGAGAAGATAATTATAATGTCATGATTTAAGGAGTAATTACTTTTGGATATACCAGCGGGAATAATTTTGGTGATAATTGGAATAATGGAAAATGATTTATTAGTGGTGAATCTAGTTGACTTGATGATTGAGAAATTTAATTAAGAATTTATAAGATAAGAATGAAAAAGTAATAAATTTTATCATTTAGCAAAAGAGCGACTTTTGATTTCGAGAGGGAAAACAAGCTTGAGAAAAGAACAGTGAAAACTTGAGAGACATAGAGGAAAAGGAAAAGAATTGTGAGGTTAAGACAATGTGGTTTCTTTTTAAGTTTTAGTGAACGATATGAGGAAGGGTCACTCGAGGAACTTGGTTAGAAGAGTTTAGTGATTAGGATTAATTTCTACCCTTTTTCTTGAAAGTGTTACAATTAATGCCAAATGGTGAAACAATGGTTCTATATGCTAAAGAAATTTGTACGAATTCTTTAAGTGAATCGATAGTGATAATTCTTGAATTTGCATGATTGAGATATTTTATGAAAGCATGCATTAGCGTTGGGCTTTTGGGCCGACATACAGGACCCAAGTGGATTGTGAATTTAGCCTTGTGTTTTTGGGCCGACGTACTGGACCCAAGTGGATTGTGAATTTGGCATTGTGCCTTAGGTCGAAGTACTAGACCCAAGTGGATCATTGGTATTATGTAATTGTATAGGTAGTTATATAATATCATTCATACTAATGGTATTGGACAATTGTATGGGTGGTTGCTTTAATACCATTAGAAATGATACAACAGTGGTTTGATTTTATTGTTCATGCATTGAACTTTATACAGTCAGCTTTTGATGCCTAGGAGTGGGCAAGAATTTGGATAGTGTGATCTCAGATGGATCTCAAGGGGCGTCAGGGCGAGGTGATTCATTTGGTGACTTGTTGTCACATTACATACACCTGGCCATGAAGAACCATTGCAACGCACAACGAGGACCCGACAAACACTATCCTCTTCGTGGTCTGGCGTAGACTGTCTTTTGAGGGGGGCATATCTTCTGGAATGCTCATCTTTGAATCTTAACTCCATGGAGTAGGAACTGATCACATTGTGCATAAGGATGGTCATCATGTTGGTGTATGGCCAAGAGGCTAATATATTTATCTATATTTATATACATTCTATTATGCTATTTTAATATATAAGGCATTTCATTTATTGTGTTTTTTTTAATAAACATAATAAAGTCCTTAGAATAGTAAGTTTGATGCCATAGGACATCAAGTGAATGACTTGATCATGAGATCCTTTTGGTTATAACACTATTCTTAAATGTCCCTAGTAAAGTATTATTGTTAACTAGGACAATAATAATGCATTGAGACAAGTATGTGCATAGACTGATGACCACATCTCACGGGTCATGGATATGAGATATCAAGTCTTCACATGGGTACATATTAGAGTAATGATGTACTGGACTGACCCGCCATGCGAACGCTACATGGATCGTTACATGAGTGTTATAAGCGATTATCATAGTGACAATGGTGTCTGTGGTCTTTTGACCTGAAATCACTATGATTCCTACTATTGGTGTATGCCCTAGAGGCCAATACATTTTCTGTATTTACATACATTCTATTATGCTATTTTATATACGAGGCATTTCATTTATTGTGTTCTTTTTTTATAAACATAATAAAGTCCTTAGAATAGTAAGTTTGATGCCATAGGACATCAAGTGGATGACTTAATCGTGAGATCCTTTTGGTTACAACACTATTCTTAAATGTCCCTAGTCAAGTATTATTGTTAATTAGGATAACAATAATACATTGAGACTAGTATGTGCATAGACAGATGACCACATCTCACGGGTCATGGATATGAGATATCAAGTCTTCACATGGGTACATATTAGAGTAATGATGTACTAGACTAACCCACCATGAGAACACTACATAGATTGTTACGTGAGTGTCATAAGTGATTCTCAGACAATGGTGTCTGTGGTCCTTTGACCTGAACTCACTACGATTCCTACATGAGGAGTTGTGTGTTTTAATGCCATCAAACGTCATCTATAACAAGATGATTATAAAGTTGGTTATTGGACATACCGCGAATCATGTAGAGGGATGTGAGTGACCTAGATGGGATTTGTCACTCCTACAAAACAGGAGCGATATCTTCGGGTCCCCTGATTGAGTGAGACTACGAAATGCATGGCCATGCTCAAATGAGTCAATATGAGATATTGATCTTATTTGTTGTTACAAAGTCCACTCGAGTATCAGGAAACGAATGATTGGACTATACAAGGGTGACACATTCCATGCCTTGTGTTCAATCTAAATATCTTGACAAAGGGACTAAACGACACAGAAACATTGGTCCTGGAAAGGTTATGTCAAATCACTGACATTCTTATTACTTGGGTAGTAGCGATGTGTTGCTAGATACCGCTCACTGCTTGTAATATTAAAATGGGATTTTAATATTACTGCCAACGTAATAAGAACCTGCAGGGTCACACACATAGAGCAGACTAAAATTGGAGCAATGGATCCAAGTTGGACTCGGATTCAAATATGGGTCAGACTCATAACAGATGGGTCTAGGGTTGCACTTACCTTGCTGCTGCTCACACTCACTTAAGGCAGTCACTATTATAAATAGTACTGCTAAGGGGGCTGCTAATATACACAATTCAGAACCCTAGCTGCACCTATAGAAAAGTGAGTGAGAGAGGGACAAGTTTTTTCTCTTCTCTTCGCAGCTAGCACTGTGTGAAAGACGTGAGGCTCCTCTTGCGGATGTTGGACGTTCATGAGTCTGTTCGTGTGGATACCACAGAGACATCGTTTCTATTACGGTGTTGGTGATTCACGCTTCAAGAGGTAAATCATTTAAAAATCAGATTATGGCTTTTTCGCATGGATCCTCGGTGGGAATCCCTGTTTTTCGCTACGTGTTGTATCCGTAATTCCCAACAGTGGTATCAGAGAGTCTTACGAAACCATGATTCGATTTTTTGTTTTCGTTTACATGAGATAACATGTTTTCTATTCTTGTTTTTTACAAAAGATATGATCTTTAATATGTTATTTCTGAAAACCGTATGAAACCCTTTGCAAAAACATATTCTGTTTCTTATGTTGTATGCAAAACTGTGATGTTGTTTTCAAAACTTCATGATGATGTTCATATGTTTTGTGAAAACTGTTTTGTTTTAAGATGTATGTTTTTGCGAAGCTTTTTGGTATGTATGTGATACGTACAACATTATGTAATCCTTATTCTCAATGCGCGGCGCAAGGGTTTGGGAAACCTTGTTCTTGGTTTGCGGCAGCAGGGGTTATGGAATCCTTGTTTCTGCATAAGAGGCGCGGCGGAAAAGGTTTTGGAAACCCTATTCTTGTTTTGCGATAGCAGCATCAAGTGTTGATGTCAAGCTGCCAACGAAGCGATTGAGGTTCAAGTGTTGAACGACGACGCAAGGGTTCACTGCGGCACATGAAGTGTTCATGTTGTTCGGGTTTAGGGTTCCGCGCGGCACATACGGCACTCCCGCCCGCTGACCGGGCAGCTGGACCCCCGTGCTACCTTTGCGTAGGGTGTTTTTTTGAAAATGCGATATTTTATATCCAATTCTATGACTCGTGAAAATAATAATGTATTATTGTTATGAGTTTATATGTTTTTATGATGCATGGTGCATAATTATGGCCTTAGTCCTCTTTTATGCATTTTGGTTTTAATAAATACGACCTGCATGTTGTGCCTTTCTCTCTACATTCTGATTGTACATTCTCTTCTCACCTAGCTCCCCTCGAATATAAAAGAGGTTTCTATATAATGTAATTATGATGTGGAGGCAAGAAGACGACATCAAGTGAGGACGTTGATGGGAGACGCTTGGTGAAGCTAGCTTAGTTAATGCTACTCTCTTAGGGGCCATAACCATGTCACTTTTATCATATGCTTTTATGAATGAGATGCATGGATAATGTTTATGGTATGATAAACAGTTTAATAAATGGTGAGATCTAATAATAATAATAATAATTCCCTCAAAGCAAATATTAAGTCATTATGCGATGCCTTACAATGTGTGGCACTCGTTAAGACTAGTATCGATCAAGTGCAGGTCTGCCAAAGCAGGATGCCTTTATCTATATTAGTAAGACGCAATGGGATAAAGGTAATATCGAACTGCCAACCATTGGGTCTGACTTAACTAGGCCATTTCAATAGGATTGAAGGCTTAGAGGCATAAAGTTGGGCTTTGGTCCATTAGATGGATTTGAATAAGTGTTATTCACCTAACTATCCAAGAGTTACATGTGATGTAATTGGAAAGTGTTTCCTACCTAAATAACTGAATTTTGGGTGATCAGCCAAAGCTGACTCAAAACTAGGTGAAATATGGATCTTGGCCCACTAGGAAATCTTATGATGGGATTGTCCGAGTCAATGCTGAGGGTCATTGACTTAAATAAAATAGTGGGAGGCATATTTAATTAAAAGACCTCATTAAATATGTTTATGGCATGATACTTATATTTTGCATATTTCTGTTAATAGATTACCATGGCAACAAACACATCGGGTACTTTATCATTGCGATCCGTCCTTGAGAAGGACAAGTTGTCTGGAATGAATTTTCTAGACTGGTACAGGAATTTGACGATTGTCCTCAAGCAAGAGAAAAAGTTGTATGTTTTGGAACAGCCTATTCCTGAGCCACCTACTGCTAATGCCCCTAGAATTGAAAGAGATGCTTATAAGAAGCATCATGATGATGCCTTGGACATTGGATGTCTAATGCTGGCCACCATGAACTCTGAGCTCCAAAAGTAACATAAGAATATGGATGCATACGATATGATCGTACACCTTAAGAAGCTCTATCAAGAGCAGGCCAGGCATAAGAGATTCGAGGTCTCTAAAGCACTATTTCAGTGCAAGCTGGTAGAAGGAAGCCCTGTTGGTACTCATGTACTCAAGATGATTGGGTACATTAAAAACCTAAAGAGACTTGGTTTTCCTTTGGGCTAATAGTTGGCCACTGACTTAGTCCTGCAATCGTTGCCGGAAAGTTTCAGTTAATTTGTCATGAACTACAACATGAATGAGATTGACAAATCACTACCAGAGTTGCTAGGCATGTTGAGAACTACTGAGTAAAACATTAACAAAGGCAAAAGGAAGGCCATAATGATGGTCCAAAAGAATAAGGGCAAGAAACAGCAGAAAAAGCCTAAGGACAACTGGAAGGGCAAGGGCAAGGATAAGTCCAAGCTCAAAGACTTCGGCTTGAAACCAAAGGGTGGAGTGGCTAAGGAAGGTACATGCTTCCATTGTGGTCGACCGGACATTGGAAGAGGAACTGCACTAAGTTCCCGGAGGAGCTCAAAGAAGAAGGGAAGTGAGACTTCCACTTCGGTATTTTTGTTATTGAAGTCAATTTATCTACTTCGCATCATGGGTATTAGATACTGGATATGGATCTCACATTTGTGTAAATGTGCAGGATCTAAAGAGCAGTAGACCATTGACGAAGGGCGAGGTCGACCTACGAGTGGGAAATGGAGTAAAGGTTGCTGCCTTAGCTGTAGGGACTTATTTATTATCTTTGCCCACTGGGCTTGTAATAGAGTTAGAGAACTGCTATTTTGTGCCTATTATTAGTAGGAATATCATTTCTGTTTCTTGTTTGGACAAGAAAGGTTTTTCTTTTATTATAAAGGGCAAGTGTTGTTCCATTTATATGAATGATATTTTTTATGGTAGTGCACAAGTGAGTAATGGACTTTATGTACTTGATCTCGAAACGCCCGTCTATAACATAAATACAAAGAGGTTTAAATTAAATGATCTGAACCCAACTTTTCTCTGGCATTGTCATTTGGGTCATATAAATGAGAAACGCATCTCCAAACTCCATAAAGATAGATTCTTGGACTCATTTGATTTCGAATTATATGAGACATGTGAATCTTGTTTATTGGGGAAGATGACAAAGGCCCCATTCACTGGACAAGGTGAAAGGGCTAGTGATCTTTTAAGCCTTATACATAGTGATGTATGTGGGCCACTAAACACACTCGCTAGAGGCGGTTTTCAATACTTCATTATATTTACTGATGATTTCAGTAGATATGGATTTGTATATCTTATGAAGCACAAATCAGAATCCTTTGAAAAGTTCAAAGAGTTCAAGAATGAAGTACAAAACCAACTTGGCAAGAGTATTAAAATCCTTCAATCAGATCGAGGAGGAGAATACTTAAGCCAACAGTTTGATGATCATCTGAAAGAGTGTGGGATAATATCTCAACTCACTCCACTAGGAACACCACAATGGAATGGTGTCTCTGAAATGAGGAACCGGACCTTATTGGACATAGTCTGATCCATGATGAGTCATGCAAACCTTCCAGGCTCCTTTTGGGGACATGCTCTATTAACAGCTACTTTCACACTTAACCATGTTCCATCTAAGACGGTTCAAAAGATGCCATATGAGATATGGACTGGGAGACGCCCCAGTATGTCTTTCTTGAAGATTTGGGGCTGCGAAACTTATGTGAAACGTCAAGTTTCTGATAAGCTTGGACCTAAATCAAATAAATGCTTCTTTGTGGGGTATCCAAAGGAAACCAAGGGATACTTTTTCTATAATCCTACCGAGGGCCAAGTGTTTGTCGCACAAATAGCTGTGTTTCTAGAAAGGGAGTTTATCTCTAAAGGAACTAGTGGGAAAAAAGTAGAACTTGAAGAAGTTCAAGTTTCACAAAGCAGCAATGAACCAATGGTGGAAATAGAGCAGCTTCCACAAAATATTGTGGAACAGCAAGCTACTCTAGTAGCACAAGACCTGCGTAGGTCTAACAGGATATGTCATCAACCAGAGAGATATGGATTTCTCATGACCCAACAAGGTGACGTATTGCTCATGGATCAAGATGAGCTTATGACTTACCAGGAAGCCATTATTGGCCCAGACCGAGAAATGGCTTGAGGCCATGAGATCTGAAATGGATTCCATGTATGCCAACCAGGTATGGACCTTAGTTGACCCACCTGAAGGGGTAAAACCAATTGGGTGCAAGTGGGTTTTCAAGAAGAAAACTAACATGGATGGTAATATACATACCTTTAAGGTGCGATTGGTCGCTAAAGGTTTCAAACAAATTCATGGTGTAGACTATGATGAGATTTTTTCCCCAGTTGTAATGCTTAAATCCGTTCGGATCTTGCTTGCTGTTGCAGCATACCATGATTATGAAATCTGGCAAATGGAGGTCAAAATTACTTTCCTTAATGGAAATCTTCTTGAAGATGTGTACATGACACAACCTGAGGGTTTTGCTACTCCAGAGGATGCTAGAAAAATATGCAAGTTGCAACGATCTATTTGTGGATTGAAGCAAGCTTCCAGAAGCTGGAATCTTTGTTTTGATAATACAGTAAAACAGTTTGGTTTCATCAAGAATGAAGAAGAATCTTGTGTTTATAAGAAGGTTAGTGGGAGCACTATTGTCTTTCTGGTATTATATGTAGATGACATACTACTTATTGGAAATGACATCCCTACCCAACAGTCCGTAAAGACTTGGTTAGGGAACTGCTTCTCTATGAAGGACTTGGGCGAAGCCACCTATGTATTAGGTATCAGGATCTATAGAGATAGATCACTGAGACTGCTTGGCCTAAGTCAGAGTACATATATAGACAAAGTGTTAAGACGATTTAACATGCATGAATCTACGAAAGGACTCTTGCCTATGTCACATGGTGTAAGCCTTTCTAAAGCTCAATCCCCTTCCACGCAGGATGAGAGGGATCGCATGAGCAAGATTCCATATGCATCTGCAATTGGATCTATCATGTATGCCATGTTATGTACTCGACCAGACATCTCGTATGTGTAACACCCTAGCTCTGATACCAACTAATGTAACACCCTAGCTAGGGCATCACATTTCTGACTCCCGACTCATAATCTGAAAATAAGTTCGCACAAAGTTTGAGTTATAAAAGATGGGTTTCAAAATTTCTTCTTTACTGAAACGTAAATTTACTGAAAATATTAGGTAATATTGAAAATCATATTTCAACTATTCATTATGCAATATTGACACCAATTAATATCACAATTTAAAGAGAAATATAAAATTAATAGACTTATTTTTTTTTTTTGACAAGAGCAAACCCCATGACAGTCCTACTTAATAGCACGGTACAACACTAACAAGAAACTTTAACATACTTATTCCTTTTTCTGTCCATCTTGATGCATCAGACATATGTTCCTTTGTCAACACTACACACCTTCGAGTTCTGAATGTCCACTCCTTATTGTTATCACCAATCTCAGAGTATCCATCGCCCGTTATGTCTAAGACAACTCGATCCTTCTATTATTTGATTTTAACAGTACAGACACAACAAAATAATATAAAAAAGAGGTGAGATCACCTACACCAAAACCAACATGGCAGCACAGAGATAGCACAAATAGCTATATCATACAGATAGATCATACCATAATCATGCTATCAGCATTAATCAACTATCATCATCTAATCATTTATCAGTTCAATCATCATCCAAGTACTCAAAACAATTGTCATAACCAATAACCAATATTCCCCAATTAATATATCACACGATATAAATGCTCGATTTATGCATATGTACAAAGACTCATTTTATCAAAAACGACTCCATGGAGGTTTTCACAATTTCGAGAAGAATACTCTGGTTAATTGTCAGCCTTAGCCCAAAGACAATCTCCCAGTCGTTGAAAAGAATCGTGTTCTTGTCGGGTATCGTCAATGCGTTGCAACGGATCGCATCGCCAAGTGGCACAGGGTACTCGCCACCGTCCACCGGTCGACCACCGCTACTCGACGCCCCAAGATCCATCATAGACTTCACTATCAATTCTCATTCCTTCTTCAACCACAAGGGCCATAATAGCTATTAGCTATCTTTTATACAATGCACGAATTTATCAGTGCAAGTCCAACCCCAATGGGCCAAATCTTTTCAATGCATGTATAATGCACCAAATCCAAATACGGGCATCTCTTTCCAATGCATATAAAATGCACCAAATACCAATCATAGGCAAAACACGTCACTCTCTCATATAGTGTCCATACACTGGTTAAACAGTAATTATACTGTATTTTCAACACAAAATCATGTTATCATATTTTCATAGTTATAAAACACTTTCACCGTATTTTTACAAGATTGCGCAACATTTTCATTATGTTTTCACAAATCCAAAATGTTTCTGTTACGTTTTCAAAATATCGTAACACTTCTGTTATGTTTTCAAAATTCTGAAACGTTTTGTTATATTTTCAAAATATCGTAAAAATATTCTATTACTTTTAAATCACATAGTGATTTTTCAACAGTACGTCAAATATTTAAACTCACGTAAAATATTTAAACGTAATTCAAATCACGTAGAAATATTTTAACATATTTTAAATCGCATAGGAATATTTTACTATATTCTAAATCATTTTTAAGATACGTAAATCATTTTTCACCACAATTCTATTACAAAAAATATTTCTTAACCTTCAAAAATTTCATTTCATCCTTTCTCAAAATATTATGACTTTGTACTTCATTTTTCACATTTTCTTATTCAAGAAAATATTTTTCCACGCTTTCTTTACTCAAGAAATTCTTTTTCAAATATAATCCACAAAATTACTTTTTCATTGATATAAATCAATGTTTCAAATCTTAAAATTTCCAAATGTACTTCAAAACTTGAAAATAAGTTATACTTGAGTAAATTCTCAAAATACCATTATATTCTCCATTCTTCCCCAAATCATTTCCAAATTAACCTACTTCAAAATAAATTGAAGTTTGAAAACATTTTCGTTTAAAAAACTTAATTTTTCAAGTGAGTAAAATACTCTGATTCCCTTTTCAAATTTCTTGTATTAAATCAATTATATTTCCACTTGAAAAATTACTTTGTTTCATCAAAATCTAGGCATTACTATTTGAAAAATTATCAAAATATTTTTCCTTTTAAATTGATATGGTTTTACACAAACAAAACCATTAAAGTTTTATTTTCAAAACCAAAGTACCGATTGGTCATATAACAAACCCATTTGTTCAAATTCATTTTCACTTTCTTTGCAAATCCTTTTTTCATTCTTAGTCAAAAATCTTTTCCTTAATATATATTTTCTCAAAATCACTTTTTATTGATCTAGTCCTACAAAATCATATTGAGTTGTTTTAATTATTGTTTCTTAACTTTAAATTTCCTAACATTTTCCAAAACCCAAATAAATTCATCATGAGTAAATTTAAGTTACAAACATTTTCTCTTATATTTCTAAATCACTTCTAAAAATTGATTCTTTTTAAATTAATTTGAAGTTCAATACTTTCAATCTTCTTTTTCTTTTATTTATGAAAATTCCACTTCACTTATTTTATAACACTTAATTCCCTTTTCAAAAATCCTTATTTGAAAAATCTTGTATTTCATAGCATCAAAACATTTTTCTAAATTATCAAAACCTTATAGATGGTCATTGGAACCATGAAATATTTTTCTTCTAACTTAAATAAATTCCATTCTTGTTTCTACACAAAATAAATCAATAAAATTTCATTCTAAAATTTGTGTTCATGTTTTCTTAAAAAAAAACAAACATTTAGTTCATTTTCCATACTCCTCAAATCAATCCAATTTTATTCTTCCATAAACATATTAATTTGTAAACACTTATTTTGAGGTGTCTTGGCCGAAATTCTCATTGTTCTAGGAATCAAAATTTAATTTCTTTGTTCTTGAAAAATTTCAACATTGACCCTCATCAAGGGCATCAAAACCGTAGCTCTTCCTTGGCCATTGGAACCAAGATCAATTTTCTTTCCATCCACACATCATGGCATACATATATATATTTCATCATAAATATCAAAAACATGCCATATACTCATCATGCATATTATAAGTATACTATCAAAGCCATAAAATCATGCAAAGCATATTAAGCATAGACAAAATAATCAAGGCACAAGAAAATAAAGCAAAATTCGTAAATACACAATTAATTATTACATGATCATGGATTGGAATTCTCACATGAATTCACAATTCATCAAATATAAGACCATCTCCCACCACCATAATTGGTTGGTGAGATGGATCTCCCTCTTACCTCTTGAAGATCCTCAAAGCTTCTTGATTTTGCTTCTCTTTCCAAGTCCTTCAACACCAAGGGCTTCTCAAATTCAAAACAAAATACATAGAAATTAGTATACTAAGCTTGATTAAGAGGAACCATGGATCAAACATGGTTTAGATCATGAAAAAGAAGAGAAGAAATGAAGTCTTCTTATACTTCACCTCAAAAACCCCATAACTTTGTTCTTGAAGAAAGTTCATGAAGATGAATGATTTAGAGAAAGTCTCCAACATGAAAGTTGCTTAGAATATCATGTAGATTCAAGATCTATGGTTGGATGAAATTAAAAGTGATGGGTGGTGCTTTTGGTGGTCATGGCCGAACCATTTGGTGAGAAAATGAAGGAAAATAGTTGTTTTGTGTTCTTGGCTTGGTTGAGTGATGAAGATGAATGATTTAGAGAAAGTCTCCAACATGAAAGTTGCTTAGAGTATCATGTAGATTCAAGATCTATGGTTGAATGAAATTAAAAGTGATGGGTGGTGCTTTTGGTGGTCATGGCCGAACCATTTGGTGAGAAAATGAAGGAAGATGGTTGTTTTGTATTCTTGGCTTGGTTGAGTGATGAAGATGAATGATTTAGAGAAAGTATCCAACATGAAAGTGTTTTGAATTGATGAGAGGATTCAAGATATGTAGCTAGATAAAATTATGGAAGATTGGAAGTGGTTCCATGGGTGGTGACCGAATGCTCAAGGAAGGAAAGAAAATGGTGTTGTTCTTGGTGTTCTTGACAAATTGGAAGAGAAAGAAGAGAGAATGAGTTAAGTGTTATAAAATGTGATACAAATGAAATCAAATGGCTGAATTGAAGTGGGCAGCCGTAGCATTGCATGGAGAGAAAGAAGAAAATAATTTTGCTTTAGGAAAATGACCAATAATTGGTCAAGACGTCTAATTAATGTCTTCAAGCTTTTTCTTTGGCCTAAAAAGGCTACTCCAACATGTCTCAACATGTCTCTTATTCTTTCTTGCTTCTCTAACCGTTCCCCCCCTTCATCATGCAATCTAAAGGAAGCAAACAAAACAATAATGGTCATATTGACCATGACAAATAATAATGGTCATTAATTTAGTTTGCATGGCTATTATTGGTGGTTTAAGAACCATGTAAAAGTCTCCCCAAGCTGCATGAAAACCATGTGGCTCCTTGAGTATTTTAGGAAATTAATTGTTCTCAATTTTTACCTAATTGCATGCTAATTAATTAGGTAATTAGTTAGGTTAAATTTTGTAACCAATCTTAACTAACATTCTGACTATATAACTAATTAATTAACATATTATTTCACATATTATAATCTCTAATTAAAATTAGGATATCTAATTAAGAATTAGATTATAACAATTTAATATTTAATTTAGTTTACTTAACTTGTTAATTAGGCCATTAGATTAATCAAATTAGGCTTAATTTGTTACTAATCAAATCATTGTTGACTTCATCTTTTCTTTGGCCTAAAAAGACTACTAAAAAAAATTGTCTCCTCCTTGTCCAACCACTCCAAAACTGTCCCCCCTTCCATAATGCATGAAGTTGTCATCTTTTTTTTTTATACAATTATTTGAAGCATTCCTAGCCATTGATTAATTCAATGGTTAGGATTTAGGTAGACTTTTAATTTAGAAGACTTAATCTAAGCCATTGGATCCTTCTCCTTTAAATTCTAGCCATTAGATGTGTCTCCAAAATAAAGGGTCAAGATTACTTCTTGTTACTTTTAATCCAAGTGTTATAATTAGTCTTTGCTACTTTTTAAGACCAAATCTCTACCCTTAATTAATTCTTCATCCAATGGTTATAAATGGTCTTTGTCACTTTTTAAGACCAAATCTCCACCCTTGATTAACTCTAAATCCAATGGTTGTAAATGGTCACTTTATATAATTAATTTTACACTGTTGATTAAATCTACGGTTGATATTGAAACTTGCCTAACTAAGTTTATTTTCACACCATTGATTAAATCAATGATGATTATCTTATGTTTCTTTATTAAATTTATTTCTTAACCGTTAATTGAATCAATAGTGGATATCCAAACCACCAATGTTGACTTAAGCAATATAATTTCTATTTTTATCTACTAAAAATCCCACGAAAGAATATATTTACTGTATTTTTATCTTCAGATAAATAAATACAGTACAAAACAAATTTTCTAAAACTGTTTTCGGATTCAGGCTTAGTAAGATCCCCCGTCTCCATCTAAACAGTACAAATTTTTTTATGCGTAGAAAAATTTTTCACTTTGCGGGACCTACCTGGGCCCACGTATGGTCACCTGGGCCCACAAACACCTCGTGGGGTCCACAAACAGAAAAAAATTTAAAATCACACATAAAATCACAAAAATTAGAAAATGTATGAAAATTAAGTCAGATTGTTAAAAATAATTAACAAATCAAGAGAAATAAATACAGAAAGATTTTCCTCGGCCCGAAAATTATTATTTTTCTGACACGGAGTAAATCACTCAAAACAATCAAATACGCTGACGGAATAAACAAAATAATTTTATAGTATCCAGAAATTACTAAACAGTAAAATTCTGTTAGCTGTCAAAATTACTGTTTATAGGATAGGAAATTTTGGGGTGTTACAATTCTCCCCCTCTAAAAAGAAATTTCACCCTCAAAATTTGAGAAACATGATTTCACACCCTCAGAATAAATACGGATATGGTGCTTTCATCTTATTTTCCAATTCTCATGAAGCTTCCTCTCTTACATCTTGCTATACTATTCTAACCAACAAAATCTCTTTGCTGATGTTCAACTTCTTTTGATCAAATAGATATCTCAGACTCCTATAATTACTGAAGATGTTGAATGTTACTCTAGAAAGAAAGACTCTCCATATCTCTAATACCAACATAACAACAACCGATCTTCATTCATGCCTAGAATAGTTTTTCTCAGATAACTTCCAACTAATGTAATGTAATGTTCAGCTAATGTAATGTATTACTTAAAATTTCCTTATCTTCGTATCACTACATATTCTAGATTTTTGCTTTTAACAAGAAATGTCTCACTAACCGAGTTCTCCTTTCCACAGCACTATACCGGATACTTCCATAAAAAAAAAAATTTCTACGATTTTCCATTACCGTCTTAAATTTTCCCATAAAAGAATTGTTCCAATCTTTGGAAGAATTCACCATGCTTCTACTGCGTTACTCAGCTACGTTAACACGGATACAAATATAAAAATATCCTTTCTTGCAATATATTCCTTCAATTGCAGGAGATGAAAGAAAACATCATGGAAGATAACAAAACGAATCGAACCTGTTATCGAACATATCCAGCAAAGAATTGGATGTAACCTAATTTTCAAAAATGAATTTTCTCTGGATTACTCATAGTCTGTTGAAATAATCTCATTGGATATGGATGGAAAATAACCAATCCATTTTCAAAGACCACGCCTGTTTATGAAACAGATCAAACTAACACAAAATTTTGAACAACAGATCAAACTAATACAAAGATTTGATCTATAACAACAACTTGAATAGCTCGATTAGCTAAGAATAGAAACAGAAGTAAACAAATCAGAGGATAACGAATAACTCTAACATATAATTATTCCACTCAATCATATGTCATAAGGAATAAGTTATTCACAGAAATATTCAGTATGGTTTATAGGATTAGCTCTAATGACACAATCTCCATTGATTAAATCTTCCACTCGAACACTCTGTTCTATTCAGAGTAACAACTTCCTTACTATCTAAAATTTTTACTAATAGAAAACTCTATTTTCAAAGAACACATCAGAGATTTTACTCTTTGAAAATGTGTCCAACTTTTTCGTAAATTGTTTTCTTGACGTACATTCCTTCATTAAGTACCTTCTTTCACATCCTTTATTGTTTTTGGTTTCCTCAATGGTTGTAAATACATCTTCTGTCGAAATCAATTACTTTCTCAATATCCTAAAAAAATATCAGGTTCCAAAATTATGAAATCTTATATTCCAAGACTGATTCTCTTCCGTCAGATTCTAAACTTCAACTTCCAGTTTCCACTGAACAGCGGTCCTTTGTTCATGCAGTCGTCTTTCCACATTGCTCTCGTTGCTCTCATAGCTGCAATTGCATTACTAGTAACATGTTCCACTTCCACACAAGTATAACTAAGGCGTGCTGATCAAAATATAATGGATCTAATATTCATTATAAATAACATTATTTCCTTTCGAAAAACAAACACAGAGAACACAACACAAGCAAAATAGACCTAATCACAAAACCCAAAGACTCAAACCGTGCTCTGATACCAACTAATGTAACACCCTAGCTCTGATACCAACTAATGTAACACCCTAGCTAGGGCATCACATATCTGACTCCCGACTCATAATCTGAAAATAAGTTCGCACAAAGTTTGAGTAATAAAAGATGGGTTTCAAAATTTCTTCTTTACTGAAACGTAAATTTACTAAGAATATTAGGTAATATTGAAAATCATATTTCAACTATTCATTATGCAATATTGACACCAATTAATATCACAATTTAAAGAGAAATATAAAATTAATAGACTTATTTTTTTTTTTTTGACAAAGAGTAAAACCCCATGACGGGTCCTACTTAATAGCACGGTACATAACACTAACGAGAAACTTTAACATACTTATTCCTTTTTCTCATCCATCTTGATGCATCGACATATGTTCCTTTGTCAACATTGCACACCTTCGAGTCCTGAATGTCCACTCCTTATTGTTATCACCAATCTCGTAGTATCCATCGCCTGTTATGTCTAAGACAACTTGATCCTTCTATTATTTGATTTTAACAAGATGCATACACAACAAAACAATATAACAAAGAGGTGAGATCACCTACACCAATACCAACATGGCAAAGACAGAGATAACACAAATAGCTATATCATACAGATAGATCATATCATAATCATGCTATCAGCATTAATCAACTATCATCATCTAATCATTTATCAGTTCAATCATCATCCAAGTACTCAAAACAATTATCATAACCAATAACCAATATTCCCCAATTAATATATCACACAGATACAAATGCTCAGATTTATGCATATGTACAAAGACTCATTTTATCAAAAACGACTCCATGGAGGTTTTCACAATTTCGTGAAGAATGCTCTGGTTAATTGTCAGCCTTAGCCCAAAGACAATCTCCCAGTCGTTGAAAAGAATCGTGTTCTTGTCGGGTATCGTCAATGCATTGCAACGGATCAGCACGCTAAGTGGCACAGTGGTACTCGCTAGGTCCACGGGTTAGACCGCTACTCAACGCTCTCAAGATCCATCATAGACCTCACTATCAATTCCCATTCCTTCTTCAACCACAAGGGCCATAATAGCTATTAGCCATCTTTTATACAATGCACGAATTTATCAGTGTAAGTCCAACCCCAACGGGCCAAATCTTTTCAATTTCATTTGTACAATGCACGAGTATATCAGTGCAAGTCCAACCCCAACGGCCAAATCTTTTCAATGCATGTATAATGCACCAAATCCAAATACGGCATCTCTTTCCAATGCATATAAAATGCACCAAATACCAATCATAGGCAAAACACGTCCACTTTCTCTCATACAAGTGTCCATACAATCTGTTAAACAAGAATTATACTATATTTTCAACACAAAATCATGTTATCATGTTTTCATAGTTATAAAACACTTTCACCGTATTTTCACAAGATTGCGCAACATTTTCATTATGTTTTCACAATTCCAAAATGTTTCTGTTACGTTTTCAAAATATCGTAACACTTCTGTTACATTTTCAAAATTCTGAAACGTTTCTATTATATTTTGACAACACTGTAAAAATATTCTTTTACTTTTAAATCACATAGTGATTTTTCAACAGTATGTCAAATATTTAAACTCACGTAAAATATTTAAACGTAATTCAAATCACGTAGAAATATTTTAACATATTTTAAATCGCATAGGAATATTTTACTATATTCTAAATCATTTTTAAGATACGTAAATCATTTTTCACTACAATTCTATTACGAAAAATATTTCTTAACCTTCAAAATTCCATTTCATCATTTCTCAAAATATTATGACTTTGTACTTCATTTTTCACATTTTCTTACTCAAGAAAATCTTTTTCCACGCTTTCTTTACTCAAGAAATTCTTTTTCAAATATAATCCACAAAATTACTTTTCCATTGATATAAATCAATGTTTCAAATCTTAAAATTTCCAAATGTACTTCAAAACTTGAAAATAAGTTATACTTGAGTAAATTCTCAAAATACCATTATATTCTCCATTTTTCCCCAAATCATTTCCAAATTAACCTACTTCAAAATAAATTGAAGCTTGAAAACATTTTCGCTTTACAAAACTTAATTTTTCAAGTGAGTAAAATACTCGATTCCCTTTTCAAATTTCTTGTATTAAATCAATTATATTTCCACTTGAAAAATTACTTTGTTTCATCAAAATCTAGGCATTACTATTTGAAAAATTATCAAAACATTTTTCCTTTTAAATTGTTATGGTTTTACACAAATAAAATCATTAAAGTTTTATTTTCAAAATCAAAGTACCGATTGGTCATATAACAAATCCATTTGTTCAAATTCATTTTCACTTTCTTTGCAAATCCTTTTTTCATTCTTAGTCAAAAATCTTTTCCTTAATATATATTTTCTCAAAATCACTTTTTATTGATCTAGTCCTACAAAATCATATTGAGTTGTTTTAATTATTGTTTCTTAACTTTAAATTTCTTGACGTTTTCCAAAACCCAAATAAATTCTTCGTGAGTAAATTTAAGTTACAAATATTTTCTTTTATATTTCTAAATCACTTCTAAAAATTGATTCTTTTTAAATTAATTTGAAGTTCAATACTTTCAATCTTCTTTTTCTTTTATTTATGAAAATTCCACTTCACTTAATTTATAACACTTAATTCCCTTTTCAAAAATCCTTATTTGAAAAATCTTGTATTTCATAGCATCAAAATATTTTTCTAAATTATCAAAACCTTATAGATGGTCATTGGAACCATGAAATATTTTTCTTCTAACTTAAATAAATTCCATTCTTGTTTCTACACAAAATAAATCAATAAAATTTCATTCTAAAATTTGTGTTCATGTTTTCTTAAAAAAAACAAACCTTTAGTTCATTTTTCATACTCCTCAAATCAATCCAATTTTATTCTTCCATAAACATATTAATTTGTAAACACCTATTTTGAGGTGTCTTGGCCGAAATTCTCATTATTCTAGGGATCAAAATTTAATTTCCTTGTTCTTGAAAAATTTCAACATTGACCCTCATCAAGGGCATCAAAACCGTAGCTCTTCCTTGGCCATTGGAACCAAGATCAATTTTCTTTCCATCCACACATCATGGCATACATATATATATTTCATCATAAATATCACAAACATGCCATATACTCATCATGCATATTATAAGTATACTATCAAAGTCATAAAATCATGCAAAGCATATTAAGCATAGACAAAATAATCAAGGCACAAGAAAAAAAAGCAAAGTTCATAAATACACAATTAATTATTACTTGACCATGGATTGGAATTCTCACATGAATTCACAATTCATCAAATATAAGACCATCTCCCACCACCATAATTGGTTGGTGAGATGGATCTCCCTCTTACCTCTTGAAGATCCTCAAAGCTTCTTGATTTTGCTTCTCTTTTCAAGTCCTTCAACACCAAGGGCTTCTCAAATTCAAAACAAAATACATAGAAATTAGTATACTAAGCTTGATTAAGAGGAACCATGGATCAAACATGGTTTAGATCATGAAAAAGAAGAGAAGAAATGAAGTCTTCTTATACTTCACCTCAAAAACCCCATAACTTTGTTCTTGAAGAAAGTCCATGAAGATGAATGATTTAGAGAAAGTCTCCAACATGAAAGTTGCTTAGAATATCATGTAGATTCAAGATCTATGGTTGGATGAAATTAAAAGTGATGGGTGGTGCTTTTGGTGGTCATGGCCGAACCATTTGGTGAAAAAATGAAGGAAAATGGTTGTTTTGTGTTCTTGGCTTGGTTGAGTGATGAAGATGAATGATTTAGAGAAATTCTCCAACATGAAAGTTGCTTAGAATATCATGTAGATTCAAGATCTATGGTTGGATGAAATTAAAAGTGATGGGTGGTGCTTTTGGTGGTCATGGCCGAACCATTTGGTGAGAAAATGAAGGAAAATGGTTGTTTTGTGTTCTTGGCTTGGTTGAGTGATGAAGATGAATGATTTAGAGAAAGTATCCAACATGAAAGTGTTTTGAATTGATGAGAGGATTCAAGATATGTAGCTACATAAAATTATGGAAGATTGGAAGTGGTTCCATGGGTGGTGACCGAATGCTCAAGGAAGGAAAGAAAATGGTGTTGTTCTTGGTGTTCTTGACAAATTGGAAGAGAGAGAAGAGAGAGAATGAGTTAAATGTTATACAATGTGATACAAATGAAATCAAATGGCTGAATTGAAGTGGGCAGCCGTAGCATTGCATGGAGAGAAAGAAGAAAATAATTTTGCTTTAGGAAAATGACCAATAATTGGTCAAGACATCTAATTAATGTCTTCAGGCTTTTTCTTTGGCCTAAAAAGGCTACTCCAACATGTCTCAACATGTCTCTTCTTCTTTCTTGCTTCTCCAACTGTTCCCCCCCTTCATCATGCAATCTAAAGGAAGCAAACAAAACAATAATGGTCATATTGACCATGACAAACAATAATGGTCATTAATTTAGTTTGCATGGCTATTATTGGTGGTTCAAGAACCATGTAAAAGTCTCCCCAAGCTACATGAAAACCGTGTGGCTCCTTGAGTATTTTAGAAAATTAATTATTCTCAATTTTCACCTAATTGCATACTAATTAATTAGGTAATTAGTTAGGTTAAATTTTCTAACCAATCTTAACTAACATTCTAACTATATAACTAATTAATTAACATATTATTTCACATATTATAATCTCTAATTAACATTAGGATATCTAATTAAGAGTTAGATTATAACAATTTAATATTTAATCTAGTTTACTTAACTTGTTAATTAGGCCATTAGATTAATCAAATTAGGCTTAATTAGTTACTAATCAAATCATTGTTGACTTCATCTTTTCTTTAGCCTAAAAGGTTACTAAAAAAATTGTCTCTTCCTTGTCCAAGCACTCTAAAACCGTCCCCCCTTCCATAATGCATGAAGTTGTCATCTTTTTTTTTTTATACAATTATTTGAAGCATTCCTAGCCATTGATTAATTCAATGGTTAGGATTTAGGTAGACTTTTAATTTAGAAGACTTAATCTAAGCCATTGGATCCTTCTCCTTTAAATTCTAGCCATTAGATGTGTCTCCAAAATAAAGGGTCAAGATTACTTCTTCTTACTTTTAATCCAAGGGTCATAATTAGTCTTTGCTACTTTTTAAGACCAAATCTCCATCCTTGATTAATTCTTCATCCAATGGTCATAAATGGTCTTTGTCACTTTTTAAGACCAAATCTCCACCCTTGATCAACTCTAAATCCAATGGTTATAAATGGTCACTTTATATAATTAATTTTACACCGTTGATTAAATTTACGGTTGATATTGAAGCTTGCCTAACTAAGTTTATTTTTACACCATTGATTAAATCAATGATGATTATCTTATGTTTCTTTATTAAATTTATTTCTTAACCATTAATTGAATCAATAGTGGATATCCAAACCACCAATGTTGACTTAAGCAATATAATTTCTATTTTTATCTACTAAAAATCCCACGAAAGAATATATTTACTGTATTTTTATCTTTCGATAAATAAATACAGTACAAAACAAATTTTTTATAACTATTTTCGGATTCAGGTTTAGTAAGATCTCCTGTCTCCGTCTAAACAGTACAAATTTTTCTATGTGTAGAAAAAATTTTCACTTTATGACCCACCTTGGGCCCACATATATCACCGGGCCCACAAACACCTCGTGGGGCCCGTTTAAATAGAAAAAAAAATCAAAATCACACATAAGATGACAAAAATTAGAAAATGTATGAAAATTAAGTCGATTGTTAAAAATAATTAACAAATCAAGAGAAATAAATACGAAAGATTTTCCCCTACTTTAAATTATTATTTTTCCGACACCTGAGTAAATCACTCAAAACGATCAAATACGCTGACGGAATAAACAAAATAATTTTACAGTATCCAGAAATTACTAAACAGTAAAATTCTGTTAGTTGTCAAAATTACTATTTATAGGATAGGAAATTTTGGGGTGTTACAGTATGCTTTGAGCATGACGAGTAGGTACCAGTCTGATCTTGGTGAGAGTCACTAGACTGCTATCAAGAACATCCTTAAGTACTTGAGAAGGACTAAGGATTCGTTCTTGGTATATGGAGGCGAGGAAGAGCTAGTTATAAAAAGTTACACTGATGCTAGCTTCCAAACAGATAAGGATGACTCCAGATCGCAATCGGGTTATGTTTTTTGCCTAAATGGTGGGGCTGTGAGCTGGAAGAGTTCAAAGCAGGAGATAATTACTGATTCTACCACAGAGGCTGAGTATATTGCTGCCTCCAATGCAGTAAAGGAGGCCGTTTGGATCAGGAAGTTCATTACTGAACTTGGCGCTATTCCTAGCATTGTGGACCCAGTGGACCTCTATTGTGATAATAATGGAGCCATTGCACAAGCTAAGGATCCTAGATCTCACCAGCGATCCAAACATATACTTAGGCGCTTCCATCTCATTCGAGAGATCATCGATAGAGGAGATGTGAAGATATGCAGAGTACCAACAGATGATAACATTGCTGATCCACTGACGAAGCCTCTTGCACAACAGAAGCATGAGGGTCACACTAGGTCTTTAGGCATTAGATATATGCCTGATTGGCTCTAGTGCAAGTGGAAGATTATTAGTGTATGCCCTAGAGGCCAATACATTTTCTGTATTTACATACATTTTATTATGCTATTTTATATATGAGGCATTTCATTTATTGTGTTCTTTTTTGATAAACATAATAAAGTCCTTAGAATAGTAAGTTTGATGCCATAGGACATCAAGTGGATGACTTGATCGTGAGATCCTTTTGGTTACAACACTATTCTTAAATGTCTCTAGTAAAGTATTATTGTTAATTAGGACAACAATAATACATTGAGACTAGTATGTGCATAGACTGATGACCACATCTCATGGGTCATGGATATGAGATATCAATTCTTCACATGGGTACATATTAAAGTAATGATGTACTGGACTGACCTACCATGAGAACACTACATGGATCATTACGTGAGCGTCATAAGTGATTCTCATAGTGACAATGGTGTCTGTGGTCCTTTGACCTGAACTCACTTCGATTCCTACATGAGGAGTTGTGTGTTTTAATGCCATCAAACGTCATCTGTAACAAGGTAATTATAAAGTTAGTTATTGGACATACCGCGAATCATACAGAGGGATGTGAGTGACCTAGATGGGATTTGTCACTCCTACATAACAGGAGCGATAGTGAGACTGCGAAATGCATGGCCATGCTCAAATGAGTCAATATGAGATATTGATCTCATTTGTTGTTACAAAGTCTACTCGAGTATCAGGAAACGAATGATTGGACTATATAAGGGTGACGCATTGCATGCCTTGTGTTCAATCTTGATATCTTGACAAAGGGACAAAATGACACAGAAACATTAGTCACGGAATGGTTATGTCAAATCACTGACATTCTTATTACTTGGGTAGCAGCGATATGTTGCTAGATATCGCTCACTGCTTGTAATATTAAAATAGGACTTTAATATTACTGCCAACGTAATAAGAACCTGCAGGGTCACACACATAGAGCAGATAAAATTGGAGCAATGGATCCAAGTTGGACTTCGATTCAAATATGGGCCAGACTCATAACAGATGGGTCTAGGGTTGCACAACTTACCTTGCTGCTGCTCACACTCACTTAAGGCAGTCACTATTATAAATAGTACTGCTAAGGGGGCTGCTAATATACACAATTCAAAACCCTAGCCGCACCTATAGAAAAGTGAGTGAGAGAGCGACAAGTTTCTTCTCTTCTTTTCGCAGCTAGCACTGTGTGAAAGACGTGAGGCTCCTCTTACAGACGTTGGACATTCGTGAGTCTATTCATGTGGATACCGCAGAGACATCATTTCTATTACGGTGTTGGTGATTCACGCTTCAAGAGGTAAATCATTTAAAAATTGGATTATGGCTTTTTCGCATGGATCCTTGGTGGGGATCCCTGTTTTCCGCTGCGTGTTGTATCTGTAATTCCCAACACCTACATGAGGAGTTATGTGTTTTAATGCTATCAAACGTCATTTGTAACAAGGTGATTATAAAGTTCGTTATTGGACATACCGCAAATCATGTAGAGGGATGTGAGTGACCTAGATGGGATTTGTCACTCCTACATAACCGGAGCGATATATTTGGGCCCCCTGATTGAGTGAGACTGCGAAATGCATAGTCATGCTCAAATGATTCAATATGAGATATTGATTTCATTTGTTGTTACAAAGTCTACTCGAGTATCAGGAAATGAAAGATTGGACTATGCAAGGGTGACGCATTCTATGCCTTGTATTCAATCTAGATATCTTAACAAAGGGACTAAATGACATGGAAACATTGGTCACAGAAAGGTTATATCAAATAACTGACATTCTTATTACTTAGGTAGCAGTGATGTGTTAGTAGATACTGCTCACTGCTTGCAATATTAAAATAAAATTTTAATATTACTGCCAATGTAATAAGAACCTGCAGGGTCACACACATAGAGCCGATTAAAATTAGAGCAATAGATCCAAGTTGGACTCGGATTCAAATATGGGCCAGACTCATAACAGATGGGTCTAGGGTTATACAACTTACCTTACTACTGCTCACACTCACTTAAGGTAGACACTATTATAAATAGTACTGCTAAGGGGCTGCTAAGATATACAATTTACAAAACCCTAGCCACACTTACAAAAAAGTGAGTGAGAGAGCGACAGGTTTCTTCTCTTCTCTTCACAACTAGCACTATGTGAGAGACGTGAGGCTCCTCTTTGCAGACGTTGGATGTTCCTGAGTCTGTTCATGTGGATACCGCAGAGACATTATTTCTATTACGGTATTGGTGATTCACGTCACTTCCTTTTGATCACGCTTCAAGCGGTAAATTATTTTAAAACTCGGATTATGGCTTTTCGTATGGATCCTTGGTGGGAATCCTATTTTTTCGCTGCGTGATGTATCCGCAATTCCCAACAGTGGTATCAGAGCGTCTTGCGAAACCATGATTCGGTTTTCTATTTTCATTTTGCATGAGATAACGTGTTTGTTGTTCTTGTTTTGGTAAAAGATATGATCTTTAATATGTTATTTCAGAAAATGAAAGAAACCCTTTTGCAAAAACATATTCTGTTTTATGTGTTGTATGCAAAACTGTGATGCTGTTTTCAAAAACCCATGAAGATGTTCATATGTTCTGTGAAAATTGTTTTGTATCAAGATGTATGTTTTTGCGAAGCTTTCTGGTATGTATGTGATACGTACAACATTATGAAAACCTTGTTCTTGGTTTGCGGCAGCAAGGATTATGGAATCCTTATTTCTGCACAAGCAGCACGGTTCAAGTGTTGAATAATGGCACAAGGGTTCCCTACGGCGCCTGAAGTGTTCATGTGCTTTCGAGTTTAGGGTTCAAGTGTTGATACCCTAGCCATCAAGGGAGGCACAAGAGATTCAGCTCTTGTTTACGGTTCAAATTTTTAGGCAGAGGGACCCCTGTGCTACCTCTGCGTAGTGTGTTATTCGAAAGCGCAATATTTTCTATCCAATTTTATGACTCACGAAAATAATAAAGTATTATTGTTTTAAGTTTGTATGTTCTTTATGATACATGGTGCATGGTTATAGCCTTCACCTCTTTTTATGCTTTTTGGTTTTTATAAATATGACCTACGTGTTGTGCCTTTCTCTCCACATTCTGATTGTACATTCTTTTCTCACTTAAATTCCCTTGAAAATAAAAGAAGTTTCTATATAATGTAATTATGATGTGCAGACAATAAGACAGCATCAAGTGAGGACGTTGGTGGGAGATGCTTGGAGAAGCTGCCTTTCTTTATGCTACTCTCTTAGAAGGTCATAACCATGTCACTTTTATTATATGCCTTTTATGTATGAAATGCATGGATTACATTTATAGTATGATAAATAATTTAATAAATAGTGAGATTTAATAATAATAAAAATTCCTTCAAAGTAAATATTAAGTCATTTTGTGATGCCTTCCAATGTGTGTCACCCATCAAGACTAGTACCGATAAAGTGCAGGTCTGCCAAAGTAGGATGCCTTTATCTATATTAGTAAGACGTGATGGGATAAAGATAATATCTAACTGCCAACCATTGGGTCTGACTTAACTCGGCCATTTCAATAAGATTGAAGGCTTAGAGGCATGAAGTTAGGCTTTGGTCCATTAGATGGATTAGAATAATTATTATTCACCCAACTATCCAAGAGTTACATGTGATGTAATTGGAAAGTGTTTCCTACCTAAAGAACTGAATTTTGGGTGATCAGCCAAAGCTGACTGAAAACTAGGTCAAATATGGATTTTGGCCCACTAAGAAATCTTACGATGGGATTTTCCGAGTCAATGCTGAGGGTCATTGACTTGAATAAAATAGTGGGAGACAAATTTAATTAAAAGACCTCATTAAATATGTTTATGGCATGATACTTATATTTTGCATATTTATATTGATAGATTACCATGGCAATAAATACATTAAGTAACTTATCACTGCGATCCGTCCTTGAGAAAGACAAGTTGTCTGGAATGAATTTTCTAGACTGGTACAGGAATTTAAGGATTGTCCTCAAGCAAAATAAAAAGTTGTATGTACTAGAATAGCCTATTCTTGAGCCACCTACTGCTAATGACCCTAGAATTGAAAAGGATGCTTATAAGAAGCGTCAAGATGATGCCTTGGACATCGGATGTCTTATGCTGGCCACTATGAACTCTGAGCTCCAAAAGCAACACGAGAACATGGATTCCTACGATATGATCATACACCTTAAGAAGCTCTATCAAGAGCAGGCCAGGCATGAGATATACGAGTTCTCTAAAGCACTGTTTCAGTGCAAGCTAGTAAAAGGAAGCCCTGTTGGTGCTCATGTACTGAAGATGATTGGGTACATTGAAAACCTAGAGAGACTTGGTTTTCCTTTGGGCCAAGAGTTGGCCACTGACTTAGTCTTGCAATCGTTGCCGAAAAATTTTAGTCAATTTGTCATGAATTACAATATAAATGAGACTGACAAATCACTACCAGAGCTGCTAGGCATGTTGAGAACTGCTAAGCAGAACATTAACAAAGGCAAAGGAAAGGCCATAATGATGGTCCAAAATAATAAGGGCAAGAAACAGCAGAAAAAGCCCAAGGATTACTGGAAGGGCAAGGGCAAGGATAAGTCCAAGCCCAGCACTTCTGCCTTGAAACCAGTAGGTGGAGTGGCTAAGGAAGGTACATGCTTCCACTGTGGTCAGACCGGACATTGGAAGATGAACTGTGCCAAGTTCCTAGAGGAGCTCAAGAAAAATAAGGGAAGTGAGACTTCCACTTCAGGTATTTTTGTTATTAAAGTTAATTTATCTATTTCTGCATCATAGGTATTAGATACTGGATGTGGATCTCACATTTGTGTATATGTACAGGATCTAAAGAGCAGTAGACCATTGATGAAGGGCGAAGTCGACCTATGAGTTGGAAATGGAGCAAAGGTTACTGCATTAGCTGTAGGGACTTATTTATTATCTTGGCGCACTGGGTTTATAATAGAGTTAGAGAACTACTATTTTATGCCTGCTATTAGCAGGAATATCATTTCTGTTTCTTGTTTGGACAAGAAAGGTTTTTCTTTCATTATAAGGGACAAATGTTGTTCCATTTATATGAATACTATTTTTATGGTAGTGCACAATTGAGTAATGGACTTTATGTCCTTGATCTCGAAACGCCTGTCTATAACATAAATACGAAGAGGTTTAAATCAAACGATCTGAACCTAACTTTTCTCTGGCATTGTCGATTGGGCCATATAAATGAGAAACGCATCTCCAAACTCCACAAAGATGGATTGTTGGACTCGTTTGATTTCGAATCATATGAGATATGTGAATCTTGTTTATTGGGGAAGATGACAAAGGCCCCATTCACTGGATAAGGTGAAAAGGCTAATGATCTTTTAGGCCTCATACATAGTGATGTATGTGAGCCACTAAACATATTGGCTAGAAGCAATTTTCAATACTTCATTACATTTACTGATGATTTCAGTAGATATGGATGTGTATATCTTATGAAGCACAAATCAGAATCCTTTGAAAAGTTTAAAAAGTTCAAGAATGAAGTATAAAACTAACTTGGCAGGAGTATTAAAATCCTTCGATTAGATCGAGGAGGAGAATACTTAAGCCAACAGTTTGATGATCATCTGAAAGAGTGTGAGATAATATCTCAACTCACTTCACTAGGAACACCACAATGGAATGATGTCTTTGAAAGGAGGAACCAGACCTTGTTGGATATGGTCCGATCCATGATGAGTCATGCAGACCTTCCAGGCTCCTTTTGGGGACATGCTCTGTTAATAACAGCTTTCACACTTAACCGTGTCCATCTAAAATGGTTCAAAAGACACCATATAAGATATGGACTGGGAGACGACCCAGTATGTCCTTCTTGAAGATTTGGGGCTGCGAAGCTTATGTGAAACGTCAAGTTTCTGATAAGCTTGGACCTAAACCAGATAAATGCTTCTTTGTGGGGTATCCAAATAAAACCAAGGGATATTTTTTCTATAATCATACCGAGGGCAAAGTGTTTATCGCACGGACTGCTGTATTTCTAGAAAAGGAGTTTATCTCCAAAGAAATCAGTAGGAGGAAAGTAGAACTTGAAGAAGTTCAAGTTTCACAAAGCAGCAATAAACCAATGGTGGAAATAGAGTAACCTCCACAAAATGTTGTGGAACAACAACCTGCTCTAGTAGCACAAGACCTGCGTAGGTCTAACAGGATACGTCATCAACCAGAGAGATGTGGATTTCTCATAACCCAACAAGGTGATGTATTGCTCATAGATCAAGATGAGCTTATGACTTACCAGGAAGCCATTATTGGCCTAGAATCTGAGAAATGGCTTGAGGCCATGAGATCTGAAATGGATTCCATGTATGCCAACCAGAAATAGACCTTGGTTGACCCACCTGAAGTGGTAAAAACCATTGGGTGCAAGTGGGTTTTCAAGAAGAAAACTGACATGGATGGTAATGTTCATACCTTTAAGGCACGATTGGTGGCTAAAGGTTTCAAACAAATTCATGGTGTAGACTATGATGAAATTTTTTCCCCAGTTGCGATGCTTAAATCCGTTTGGATCTTGCTTTCTATTGCAGCATACCATGATTATGAAATCTAAGAAATGGATGTCAAAACTACTTTCCTTAATGGAAATATTCTCGAGGATGTGTACATGACATAACCTGAGGGTTTTGCCACTCCAGATGATGCTGGAAAAGTGTGCAAGTTGCAACGATCTATTTATGGATTGAAGCAAGCTTCCAGAAGCTGGAATCTTCATTTTGATGATACAATAAAATAATTTGGTTTCATCAAGAATGAAGAATAATCTTGTGTCTACAAGGAGGTTAGTGAGAGCACTATTGTCTTTCTGGTATTGAATGTAGATGACATACTACTTATCGAAAATAATCTCCCTACCCTACAGTCCGTAAAAACTTGGTTAGGGAACTACTTCTCTATGAAGGACTTGGGCAAAGCCACCTATATGTTAGGTATCAGGATCTATAGAGATAGATCACTGAGACTGCTTGGCCTAAGTCAGAGTATATACATAGACAAAGTGTTAAGATGGTTTAACATACATGAATCCAAGAAAGGAATCTTGCCTATGTCGTATGGTGTAAGCCTATCTAAGGCTAAATCCCCTTCCACCCAAGATGAGAGGAATCGCATGAGCAAGATTCTATATGCATCTGCTATTGGATCTATCATGTATGCCATGTTATATACTCGACCAGACATCTCGTATGCTTTGAGTATGACGAGCAGGTACTAGTCTGATCTCGGTGAAAGTCACTGGACTGCTGTCAAGAACATCCTTAAGTACTTGAGAAGGACTAAGGATTCATTCTTGGTATATGGAGGTAAGGAAGAGCTAGTTGTAAAGGGTTACACTAATGCTAGCTTCCAAACCAATAAGGACGACTCCAGATCATAATCGGGTAATGTTTTTTGCCTAAATGGTTGAGCTGTGCACTGGAAGAGATCAAAGTAGGAGACAGTTGCCAATTCTACCACAGAGGCTGAGTATATTGCTGGCTCTAATGCAGCAAAGGAGGCCATTTGGAGTAGGAAGTTCAATGCTAAACTTGGCACTATTCCTAGCATTGTGGACCCAGTGGACCTCTATTGTGATAATAATGGAGCCATTGCACAAGCTAAGGAGCCTAGATCTCACCAGCGATCCGAACATATACTTAGGCGCTTCCATCTCATTCGAGAGATCATCGATAGAAGAGATGTGAAGATATGCAGAGTACCAACAGATGATAACATTGTTGATCCACTGACAAAGCCTCTTGTACAACAGAAGCATGAGGGTCACACTAGGTCTTTAGGCATTAGACTTATGCCTGATTAGCTTTATTACAAGTGGGAGATTGTTGGTGTATGCTCTAAAGGCTAATACATTTGTCTGTATTTACATACGTTCTATTATGTTATTTTAATATATGAGGCATTTCATTTATTATGTTTTTTTTAATAATCCTAATAAAGTCCTTAGAATAGTAAGTTTGATACCATAGGATATCAAGTGAATGACTTGATCGTGAGATCCTTTTGGTTATAACACTATTTTTAAATGTCCCTAATCAAGTATTATTGTTAACTAGGACAACAATAAGTCATTGAGACTAGTATGTGCATAAACTGATGACCACATCTCATGGGTCATAGATATGAGATATCAAGTCTTCACATAGGTACATATTAGAGTAATGATGTACTGGACTGACCCGCCAGAACGCTACATGGATCATTACGTGAGTGTCATAAACAATTCTCACAGTGACAATGGTGTCTATGGTCCTTTGACCTGAAATCACTATGATTCCTCCATGAGGAGTTGTGCGTTTTAATGCCATCAAACGTCATCTGAAACAGGGTGTTTATAAAGTTAGTTATTGGACATATAGTGAATCATGCAGAGGGATGTGAGTGACCTAGATGGGATTTGTCACTCTTACATAACAAGAGCGATATCTTTGGGCCCCCTGATTGAGTGAGACTGCAAAATGCATGGCCATGCTCAAATGAGTCAATATGAGATATTGATTTCATTTATTGTTACAAAGTCTACTCGAGTATCAGGAAACGAAAGATTAGACTATGCAAGGGTAACGCATTCCATGCTTTGTATTCAATCTAGATATCTTGACCAAGGGACTAAACGACATGGAAACATTGGTCACGGAAAGGTTATGTTAAATCAATGACATTCTTATTACTTGGATGGCAGCGATGTGTTGCTAGATACCACTCACTGCTTGTAATATTAAAATAGGATTTTAATATTACTGCCAACGTAATAAAAACCTGCAGAGTCACACACATAGAGCAGACTAAAATTGGAGCAATAGATCCAAGTTGAACTTGGATTCAAATATGGGCTAGACTCATAACAGATGGGTCTAGGGTTGTACATCTTACCTTACTGCTGCTCATACTCACTTAAGGCAGACATTATTATAAATAATACTGCTAAAGGGCTGCTAAGATATATGATTTACAGAACCCTAGCCACGCCTACAGAAAAGTGAGTGAGAGAGTGACAAGTTTCTTCTCTTTCCTTCGTAACTAGCACTGTGTGAGAGACGTGAGACTCCTCTTTACGGATGTTAGACATTCATGAGTCTGTTCGTATGGATACCGCAGAGACATCATTTCTATTACGGTGTTGGTGATTCATGTTGTAACATCTCGAAAATTCTTTATTTCATTATAAATAATCATTTTATAATATTTATGATTTTTAGAAATTTTTGTGGATTTTTTTGGAAATGATGAATATTTTAATATATTTCTCTTTTTACGTGTGCACAGAACGGAGCCAGGAAAATAGAATATTTTCCTTGAGGCTGGTAAACTTCGAACTATGTCGACGGGGGATCTCACTAAACCCGAGGCCGAGCGTAGTTTATGAGGTTTACGTTTTACGAGATTTTATATGATGAATAAATCACTGTATCATAAAATCATCTGATGAATAATAAAATATTATTTTCATCAATTGTAACTTTTATTCACTAAGAAAATAACTCTAACGGTGTAATTAATCATCTGTCGGATGTATTTAATTAAGGAGACAAGCTTACTATGCATTTTATCGAGAAGCACACGAAGCTTCTCAAGGAAGCTTTAAGGGAAGCTTCCTTCCCAACCACTTTTCTCTCTCCTCCCTTTTTGTTGCTGCACGGTTGACTAAAAGGGACATTACCTTTTCATTCTCTCATTTCCTCTCCTCCCATACGCAGCTCACTCATCTTTCTCTCTTCTTCACACGGCTGCACACACCCACAACCACCATTGTTGATTTCAAGCTTCCTTTGCTCAACCCAATAGAGACCATTTTTCCCCTCACCATCTTCAAGCTTTCTTCTTGGTGGAGCTCTTCTTTATTCCTTCATTTTCATACTCCACAACCAACATCAAAGCTTGGAGCTTTAAGGTAAAAGCTCTCAATTTTCTTCTCCTCTTCTCCTCATTTTCGTGTACAATTGTCACATTGGTGACTATGGATGCCATTTCTACTCTTTGACCTTGGTTTTGTGGATTTGAACATCCAAGGTTTTGGTGGTGGTGAAGAACGAAGTTTCTAAGCAAAAAAGAGCATCCTTTCTTTGTGTTTCTCTCAAGTAAGAAGAAGACACTCCTCCTCAACCTCTATTAGCATTTAGAAACGTTGTCTGTGACTGATAGTGAGGGAACCCTATTGAGGGTCATCCTTTGTTTGCATGTTGTTTGTAATGTGTTGGTGCTATTAGATTTTTTTTGTGTATATTGATGTATCTGAATGGATTGGAATGTATAACATGGAAGGAAATGACGTCGGATTGGTTCTCGGATGGCCATGGTTTTGAGACCAAAAATTTGGGGATTCTTTGTGAAAAAATTGTAACAATTTGAACATCTGACCATTTAGTAGAATGTCAATGTCCGTCGAGTCTAGACTTCTGACCATTTAGTAGAATGTAAATATCCATCGAGTTGGACTTCTGACTATTTAGTACAATGTCAATATCCGTCGAATTTGATCTTCTGACCATATTCATCGAATTTGATCTTCTGACCATATTCGTCGAATTTAACCTTCTGACCATCAAACACATTGTCAATATCCGTCGAGTTAGGATATCAATATCCATCGAGTTAGAATGTCAACATCCCTCGAATTTGATCTTCTGACCATTTAGTATAATGTCAATATCTGTCGAATTTGATCTTCTGACCATTCCATCGATTTTGATCTTCTGACCATTTAGTGCAATGTCAATATCCGTCGAGTTAGGATGTAAATATTCATCGAGTTAAAATGTTGATGTCCGTCGAGTTAGAACTTCTGACCATTCAATAGAGAAGATTTCTCCAACATCAACACCTGTCCGTCAAATTAGGATTTCTGCTAGCCTTTTAGTATATTCGATAGTTTTTGATCTCCATTTGACATAATCTTCATTTGACTGAAATTGATTCTTTGCCATTCTTGTGAAATAATGTTCTCCCATCTTTCATCATTCTGTCAGGTTATTTTTTGTCGAAAGGTAGCCTCATTTTTGTACACTAGAGCCATTGTCTCCATCGAATCCAAAATCATAATTTATCACCAAACACCTAGTGATTAAATTAATGGAAATAGGATGCAAGAATTAGCAAATTAGAAAATCAAATTATACCGAGATTCATAAATTTTAAAGAACCAAGATTGGAATTTCATAAGACTTAGGATAATTTTAATTAGGGTAAGAACAAGAGAATATGAGACATTGAGATCTTAGAATAACCTTCTAAGTGTAAATGAATAAATTACCCGCGAGAAGACTCTTTTGATTCCACAGCTCGGGCCCCATCCTGTAGCTCTGTGGCTCCTATGGTGGTTTCCTCTGATGAGGAAGACCCCGAGGAGGTCCCTGAGGATGACCTCACGGAGGATCCTAAAGAGGATCCTGACACGATTCCTTCTCATTTGAGGGACTGATATTACTTGTAGCTACTGAGGGCTACCAGTATTTTATTTTGGGGGCCTGATGTTTTGACCGTAGTGGGTGTATATTTTCTGATACCGTAGGGATGTGTATATATAATCCTTTGGGGGCAGTATAGTTTTGCTTTTTGGTATATCGGACTTTGTAACTAAACAGTTTGATAAATATATATATAAAGATGCAATGTTAATTCCCTTGTATGCTTTACTTCTGCTTTTATTCTTTATTTCCATTGATGTTCCGTCACCGTGGTTATTAATTATTTGTATTATAACAAAAAATATATATTCGCCAATTTTACTACATAACTATAATCAAGTAAATATATATTATATTAAAAGGAACTGGGTCTTAACTTATATAATTTTGTTTCCGCATTGTAATTGATAATGTGACGTTCTCTTCCAAAAAGAGGCATTAGATTAAGTTGGTATCAGAGCCCCGGTTTATGTTTCTTTGGGTCTTGTGATTGAGTATGTCTTGTCTGTGCTGTGTATTCTCTGAATAGTAAACGCAAAGGTGCATTGTTTGGTATTCCTAGTGAATGTAACTGACTTTTCTGTGTTTTCAGTTAATCCGACCTGAGAAAGTAAGATGGCGCGAAGGGAAGACATGGCAGTAGCCATTGCGGGGATGCAGAGGATGGCTGAGGCCGTCGCACAACAAACTGAGCAAGCTACACAGCAGCAAGAGAGAGTTACGCAACAGCAAGAACGAGCTACTCAACAACTCGAAGCTACTACAGGAGCTTAGAACTTGGCAAAATTTCGATGCCACAACCCTCCTCAATTTAAAGGAGAGTTTGATCTAGACAAGGCTAGTCTGTGGACCAAGGAGTTAGAAAAAGGCTTTCGAGGTATGAACTGCGCTGAGGACAAGAAGGTGAACTATGCTACTTTTATGTTGGTGGGCAATGCTGAAAACTGGTGGAACGGAGTGCAGAGAATGTTAGAAGCTGCAAACTGCGAGATTACTTGGGACTTATTCAAGGAGAAGTTCCTAGATAAGTATTTTCCTGCAAGCGTAAGACACGCGAAAGAGTCAGAGTTTCTCAACTTACGACAAGGGAATATGACCGTTAGTGAGTATGCGGCCAGATTCGAAAACTTGTCACAGTTTTTGACATACTTTCAAAATCAACCAAATGAAGCATGGAAATGCCAAAGATTCACGGAAGGACTGAGGTATGAGGTGAAGAAGGCTGTGATCACCCTAAAGATCGATGAGTTCTCAGAACTGTTGGATACATGCTATGACGTAGAGGCTCTGGAGCAATCTAGAGATACGAGGAACAAAAACTTTGGGCCTACGAGGTTCCAAAGAGGCGGCAGTAATAGTTCTAAA
Source organism: Ormosia semicastrata (assembly GCA_029884595.1). NCBI lineage: Eukaryota > Viridiplantae > Streptophyta > Magnoliopsida > Fabales > Fabaceae > Ormosia > Ormosia semicastrata. The sequence continues at coordinate 18,785,497 of JAQQTO010000047.1, read as the reverse complement.
AGCTTCTAGAAGAAGCCATATTCCCGACCAACGGGAAGTCAACAACAAACCATGGGTGGAAGTTCTGGTGGAGGTTCTACTGGGAGCCGGACTGGCCAGAACACGACGTATCCTTCTAAATGCATGAAGTGTGGGAAAGATCATCTTACAAAAGACTGCACTATAAAGGGGATCATCTGCTTCAGATGTGGCAAACCTGGCCATGTGTCCCAAGATTGCAATCAGGCGAAGGCCGAACCTTCAATGAATGCCGCAAGAGCCAAGAAACCACAAGCTGGAGGGCGAGTTTACACCATGAGCGGAGCTGAAGCCTCCGAATCCAAAGATTTGATACAAGGGAAAGGCACCATAGAAGGCAATCTTTTAACTGTACTGTATGACTCTGGGGCAACCCATTCTTTTATATCATATGACTGTGTGCAAAGACTTGGTTTACCAGTGTCTACCTTACCTTTTGACCTAACTGTTTTTACCCCCACTGATGAACCGGTAGTTACTACCAAAGTAGTCTAAACTGTCCATTGATTATTGAAGGTCAAACATTTTCGGTCGATCTGATCTGTTTACCCCTTTCCCAACTAGATATTATCTTAGGGATGGACTGGTTGTCTTCCAACCATGTTCTGTTAGACTGTTCCAGAAAGACCATAGTTTTTCCCATAGATGAAAATTCTAGATTTCTGACGGCCAACCGAGTTCAAGCTCTCTTGAAAGAATGAGCTCACGGATACATGCTACTATCTTCTTTGAAAGTCGAGAGCAAGGTTGATGTGAACACAATTCCAGTAGTGAATGAGTTTCCCAAAGTCTTTCCTGAGGATGTATCTGGTTTACCACTGGCTCGAGAGATAAAGTTTGCTATCGACCTAGTACCTGGAGCTGGTCCCGTGTCTATAGCACCTTATAGGATGGCATCGACAGAGTTAGCTGAGCTCAAGAAACAGCTAGAAGAGCTTTTGGAAAAGCAATTTGTCAGACCAAGTGTGTCACCGTGGGGAGCACCAGTACTGTTAGTTCACAAGAATGATGGCACATCATGATTATGTGTGGACTATCGGTAGCTGAACAAAGTAACGATCAAGAACAAGTATCTACTCTTAGGAATTAATGACTTAATGGACCAACTGAAGGGAGCAGTGGTGTTTTCAAAGATCGATCTGCGATCTGGGTATCATCAGATACGAGTGAAGACGGAGGATGTACCCAAGACTATTTTTCATACCCGATACGGTCATTACGAATATCTCATGATGCCGTTTGGCGGGATGAATGCACTAGCTATCTTTATAGACTACATGAACCGAATCTTTTGTCCTTACTTGGACAGATTCGTTGTGGTCTTCATTGATGACATTCTGGTATACTCTCAAAATCAGGAGGACCATGCTGAACGCCTTAGTATAATTCTTCAGATTCTGAAGGAGAAGGAACTATATGCCAAACTGTCAAAATGTGAGTTTTGGCTGGAAGAAGTTAAGTTTCTGGGTCACGTGATCTCGAAGGATGGGATTGTAGTGGATCCATCGAAAGTGGAGGCAGTGCTGCAGTGGGAAAAGCCAATGTCAGTGACGGAGATCCGAAGCTTCCTGGGCTTAGCAGGATATTACTGGAGGTTCATTGAGGGATTCTCCAAGATTGCAGGACCACTTACACAACTCACAAGGAAGAACCAAGCTTTCGAGTGGACCGACAGCTGTGAGTAGAGTTTCCAAGAGTTGAAGAATCGACTGACTACCTCACCAGTGTTAGTGCTACCCAATCCGAATGAGCAGTTTGAGATGTATTGTGACGCTTCACACCAAGGACTAGGATATATACTTATGCAACATGGAAGAGTAGTGGCTTATGCTTCAAGGCAGTTACGAGTGCACGAGAAGAACTACCCGACGCATGACTTGGAGTTAGCGGCTGTAGTTTTTGCTCTGAAGATATGGAGGCATTTTCTCTATGGAGCGACGTTCAACATTTTCAGTGATCACAAGAGTCTGAAGTATTTGTATGATTAGAAAGAGTTGAACATGATGCAGTGAAGGTGGTTAGAGTTCCTGAAGGATTATGATCTCCAATGTCTGTATCACCCTGGCAAGGCAAATGTTATGGCAGACGCTCTAAGTAGAAAGATGATCAGTGTCTCTGCCTTGATGATCAAGGAAAAGGATATGCTAGAGTAGTTCTGAGATATGTGGTCTTTTGTGGAGTTAGAACCAGGGAAGATCTGCATGAATATGGTTACCATCTCAAGTGAGCTGATGGATGACATAAGGGAAAAGCAGAAGGTTGACAAGTTCTTACAAGAAGTGAGAGATCAAGTGAAGCAAGGCGATGAAATAATGTTTGCGGAAGGAACAGACGAAATTCTGAGATTTTGTGGGAGAGTTTGTATTCCCCGAGACCAAGAGCTTAGAGAATATATCATTAACCATGCTCACACAAGCCAACTGAGTATGCATCCGGGCATAACAAAAATGTATCAAGACTTGAAGAAGTTGTTCTAGTGGTATGGAATGAAGAGTGACATCACTAGACGTGTATCGACGTGTCTAGTTTGTCAAAAAGCTAAAGTGGAACATCAGAGACCAGCAGGATTGCTGCAACCGTTGTCTATTCCTGAATGGAAGTGGGACAGCATTGCAATGGATTTTGTAGTCGGATTGCTAAGAATAAGAAAAGGTCATGATTCGATTTGGGTAATCGTGGACCGACTCACGAAATCAGCACATTTTCTCCTGATCGACATAAGATACAAACTGGAGAGACTGACTCAGATCTATATTGGAGAGATTGTTAGACTACACAGTGTGCCTACAAGTATTATTTCAGATAGAGATCCGAGATTTACTTCAAATTTCTGGAAGAGTTTGCAAGAAGCGTTAGGGACGAAGTTACATCTGAGTTCTACTTATCACCCACAGATCGATGGTCAATCAGAGAGGACGATCCAATCTTTGGAAGATTTGCTTAGAGCTTGTACCATAGAATAGACTGGAAGTTGGGATGACATTCTACCATTGATAGAATTCACCTACAACAACAGTTATCATTCGAGCATAGGGATAGCACCCTATGAAGCTCTGTATGGATGACGGTGTCGAACACCTCTATGTTGGTACCAAGACGGTGAGTGCCTTACTATTGGACCAGAGACTATACAGCAGACAACTGAGAAGGTTAAGATGATTCAGGAAAAGATGACGACGGCTCAGAATCGGCAAAAGAGTTATGCAGACCAAAGGAGAAAGCCTCTTGAGTTTGAGGAAGGCGAGCATGTATTCCTGAAAGACACACCTACGACTGGGGTAGGCCGGGCTTTAAAATCTAGAAAACTCACTCCAAAATTTCTTGGACCATACCAAATCATTCACCAACTAGGTCCTGTAGCCTATCAAATAGCCTTACCTCATTTCTTTTCAAACATTCATAATGTTTTCCATGTGTCACAACTTCGAAAATATCTTCCTGATCCAAGTCATGTCATAGCACCAGACACAGTACAAATAAAAGAGAACTTAACTTATATGGCACCTTCTGTAAGAATCGAGGATAGAAGGATAAAGCAATTAAGAGGCAAGGATATCTCATTGGTAAAGGTAATTTGGAACGAGGTGACTGGAGATGCAACCTGGGAGCTGGAAGACAAGATGAAGGAGCAACACCCACAATTATTCTAAGGTATGCAAATTTCGAGGATGAAATTCCTTTTTAGAAGGGGAGTGTTGGAACATCTCGAAAATTCTTTATTTCATTATAAATAATCATTTTATGATATTAATGATTTTTAGGAATTTTTGTGGATTTTTCTGAAAATGATGAATATTTTAATATATTCCTCATTTTACGTGTGCACTAAGCGGAGCTGGGAAAATAGATTATTTTCCCTGAGGCTGGTAAACTTCGAACTGTGGAGACGTCGGCGGGGGATCTTACTAAACTTGAAGTCGAGCGCAGTTTACGAGGTTTATATTTTACGAGATTTTATCTGATGAATAAAATCACTGTACCATAAAATCATCTGATGAATAATAAAATATTATTTTCATCAATTGTAACTTTTATTCATTGAGAAAATAACTCTAACAGTGTAATTAATCATCTGTCGAATGTATTTAATTAAGCAGACAAGCTTACTATGCACTTTATCGAGAAGCGCACGAAGCTTCTCAAGGAAGCTTTAAGGGAAGCTTCCTAGAAGCTTCCTTCCCAACCACTTTTCTCTCTCCTCCCTTTTTGGTGCTGCACGGTTGACTAAAAGGGACATTACCTTTTCATTCTCTCATTTCCTCTCCTCTCATACGCAGCTCACTCATCTTTCTCTCTTCTTCACACGGCTGCACACACCCACAACCACCATTGTTGATTTCAAGCTTCCTTTGCTCAACCCAATAGAGACCATTTTTCCCCTCACCATCTTCAAGCCTTCTTCTTGGTGGAGCTCTTCTTTATTCCTTCATTTTTGTACTCCATAGCCAAAAGCTTGGAGCTTTAAGGTAAAAGCTCTCAACTTTCTTCTCCTCTTCTCCTCATTTTCGTGTACAATGGTCACATTGGTGACTATGGATGCCATTTCCACTCTTTGACCTTGATTTTGTGGATTTAAACATCCAAGGTTTTGGTGGTGGTGAAGAACAAAGTTTCTAAGCAAAAAGGAGCATCCTTTCTTTGTGCTTCTCTCAGGTAAGAAGAAGACATTCCTCCTCAACCTCTATTAGCATTTAGAAACATTGTCTGTGACTGATAGTGAGGGAACCCTATTGAGGGTCATCCTTTGTTTGCATGTTGTTTATAATGTGTTAGTGCTATTAGATTTTTTTTGTGTATATTGATGTATCTGAATGGATTGGAATGTATAACATGGAAGGAAATGACGTCGGATTGGTTCTCGGATGGCCACAGTTTTGAGACCAAAAATTTGGGGATTCTTTGTGAAAAAATTGTAACAATTTAAACATCTAACCATTTAGTAGAATGTCAATGTCTGTCGAGTCTAGACTTCTGACCATTTTGTAGAATGTAAATATCTGTCGAGTTGGACTTCTGACTATTTAGTACAATGTCAATATCCGTCAAATTTGATCTTCTGACCATATTTGTCGAATTTGATCTTCTGACCATATTCATCGAATTTAACCTTCTGACCATCAAGCACAATGTCAATATCCGTTAAGTTAGGATATCAATATCTGTCGAGTTAGAATGTCAACATCGATCGAATTTGATCATCTGACCATTTAGTATAATGTCAATATCCGTCAAATTTGATCTTCTGACCATTTAATGCAATGTCAATATCTGTCGAGTTAGGATGTAAATATCCGTCGAGTTAGAATGTTGATGTCCGTGGAGTTAGAACTTTTGACCATTCAGTAGAGAAGATTTCTCCAACGTCAACACCCGTCCGTCGAATTAGGATTTCTTCTGGCCTTTTAGTATATTCGACAGTTTTTGATCTCCATTCGACAGAATCTTCATTCGACAAAAATTGATTCTTTGCCATTCTTGTGAAATAATGTTCTCCCATCTTTCATCATTCTGTCAGGTTATTTTTAGTCGAAAGGTAGCCTCATTTTTGTACACTAGAGCCATTGTCTCCGTCGAATCCAAAATTATAATTTATCACCTAACACCTAGTGATTAAATTAATCGAACTAAGATGCAAGAATTAGCAAATTGGAAAATTAAATTATACCGAGATTCATAAATTTTAAAGAACCAAGATTGGAATTTTTATAAGACTTAGGATAATTTTAATTAGGGTAAGAACAAGAGAGTGTGAGACATTGAGATCTTAGAATAACCTTCTAAGTGTATATGAATAAATTACCTAGGGGAATCTAATCAACTAATAGGATTCCGTTAGAGACAACCTCTGTAAGGAAAGCTAAACCTAAGCAAGAATTCATAATACACCTTGAAAATGTATTAATTCATTTAATTCTAATATTATGATATTGTTGGTCCATGTGAGTGACTAATGATTTTGTTGATTTTTGCTCTAGTAAATTGTGGCATATGGTGGAACTGTATGTAATAATGATCATACATGATTATGCATAGAGTTGGTATGCATTGTAAATGTCCGTTGGACTATGTTAAGGCTGAGCTGCCTAGGAGTTGAACACATCTTAGTGCGGGTGCGAATAGACAAGTGTAGGTCATTTGTTGACCTTGGGGGCGTCAGGGTGCGGGTACCTCGCAATGGACAGTTGGTAGCTCTTCTGTCCGTGGGGCAGACCAATGCAAACGCACTAACAATCCATACCGAGACACTGTCCTATATCGTGATCTAGCGTAGACTGTCTGTACAATGCCATGATGTGCACATGGATAAATTGATGGATTATAGTACTTTGGCCTCTGCAGCCGAGTTGTAGACGTGTCTTCTGATCTTTCTCTCCGACTGTTTGTGTCTAGCTCCATGGAGTAGGATTTTGACTTTGTATGCATGTGCATAGTGGGTCCATGAATTATCTGAAATTTATTATTATCATAATTGGAACTGTTATATTACTGATATATATAATTGCCTAGAACTGCTTGGTTGATTATTACTGCTATTCAATGTTTATTATCATTATTGCTGTCAAAAATGCTATGTGGGCGCTTTGCGCCATTTGGTTTCTTGTTGCTATAATTGGTAATGATGGTAGGATATCTTACCTCTTTTTTATTTTTCCATTACTGTTTGTCTGTATATTACATCCTATCGAAGACGACTGCAAGGAAATGGAAGCCCCAGATTTCCCCGGCTTCTAGCCTGACCTCGATTAGTGACTACCGAAGAGCATGGAGGCACGCATGCACGGGTTTCTGGGAGATGTGCGCCTGACCTTCTTAGGAGGGCCAGAGTGCTGGCACATTAACTTTGATTCTGAGCGCTGCGTCTACTTGGGGGACGTGTCGTTAGCTTTGGCCTGGAAGAGTCGCGAGCCACCGATTTTCACCTATTGTATCAGCCTACATCTGGAATTTTATTTTCCTATACGGCAGATGTGGGGTGACCGCTACTACACCCCGCCAGAAGACTCTTTTGATTCCACAGCTCGGGCCCCATCCCGTAGCTCTGTGGCTCCTATGGTGGTTTCCTCTGATGAGGAAGACCCCGATGAGGTCCCTGAGGACGACCTCGCGGAGGATCCTGAAGAGGATCCTGACACGATTCCTCCTCATTTGAGGGACTGATATTACTTGTAGCTACTGAGGGCTACCAGTATTTTATTTTGGGGGCCTGATGTTTTGACTGTAGTGGGCTGTATATTTTCTGATACAGTGGGGATGTCTATGTATAATCCTTTGGGGGTAGGTATATTTTTACTTTTTGGTATACCAGGCTTTGTAACTAAACAGTTTGATAAATATATATATAAAGATACAATGTTAATTCCCATGTATGCTTTACTTCTGCTTTTATTCTTTATTTCCATTGATGTTCGGTCATCGTGGTTATTAATTATTGCTATTATAACAAAAAAAAATATATTCGCCAATTTAACTGCATAACTATAATCAAGTAAATATATATTATATTAAAAGGAACCGGGTCTTAACTTATATAATTTTGTTTCTGCATTGTAATTGACAATGTGACATTCCCTTCCAAAAAGGGGCGCTACACACGTCACTTCCTTTTGATCACACTTCAAGAGGTAAATTATTTTAAAACTTGGATTATGGCTTTTCGCATGGATCCTTAGTGGGAATCCTATTTTTTCACTGCATGATGTATCCGCAATTCCCAACACATCATACACATTATGCATATGCATAGTCAGTGTACATCTTGTTGTTGTTTAGTCAGTGTTTATGTATTTGATGCACCTTGTTGAATTATATATATTAGTTGATAACATGACTATACCTGCTGATCTTTCATATCCCTATGCTAATATGATTATATCTGTTATTCCTTGATATCATTGTATATGAAAGGCATTATTGTCATTCGTTGTGTTTCTTGCTGCCATAATAGCATTGATGTAGGGGATCTCACCTCTTCTATTGTATTATTCTGTCTTTTTCTATTTTTATACTTATGATGGAAAATACCGTGATGGCGGTAAGGCAAGATCTGCGAGGTTTCACTAGGCTACAGTTTCATGGGGGCATCGAAGTATGGAGTGTTCAGTAGGACATTGGGCGCATTCAATATGACGGATATGTCACTTTGATTTGGAGTAGGATCCGACATGAGGCGGCTACGTTTACTATAGATGCAGTTGTTCACTTGGAGTTCTACATGCCCCTTGGGAGCTTTAGGATGATTGGAGAGCTTCCTCTAGGGAGGACTCTGTGGAGTTGACTGCTCGAACTCCCACCCGTAGTGTCATGCCTTGACTGGGGGCTTTGTCTGCTGTGGATCCCGAAGGGAATCTAGATAAAGATTGGGTGCAGAACCCTGTTCTTCAGGTGTTTGGACTTGGACAATCTCAATCTTCATTTGGTAGTTATATGTGTATATTTACTTTTTAGAGTACTTAAATTTTATGCTTTTGGAACATGAGATGATGTACTTAAAGATGTAGTAAACTTTGTTTTATGAAAAACACTTTATTTAATCCTTATGACTTAAGTCTTTTATTTATTTCGTTCAGCTCATGTTACCCGTTAGAAAGAAAATTTAAAACTTGTATTTGACCATATAAACTTTTATAACTTGGTTAAAATTCCTTTTAGGAAAGGAGTCGGTCTTATATGTGATGCCTTCTTAGAGGGGGTCTTGCATTAGGTGGTATCAAAGCAGTTCATCCTACTGAGCCAGGGTATGGACTGACTGTGCTTAGGCAGGTAGAAATTCTGGTGTGTGTATTTTGCCTTTCCTTGTCTCTTGTTTGAGATGTTAAAAGAGGATTGCATAACTTGCTTTAGGATGGATGTTTGTTGTTACTGTTACATAGTTACATGATATTGAGGATTGGCTAACTCAATATGTAATGTTCTATGTGGACAGGGAACTATGACTTCAACTAGGCGAACTGGGAGAAATTGGAGTTCTTCTAGTATAAGCCCAGTTGGATGACAAAAGTCATGCAAAATTGTTTGTACCTACACCTTTTAGAGTGGTACCTCTAGTGTGAGTGAAGTCCAAGTCCGAGTCTTTTGGGTTTATGGGTAAGTTTGCTTTGTTTGTGCTATGTGTTTCTCTGAAACTAAACACAGAGATGTATTGTTTAGTCTCCGAAAGGAGACAATATTATTTGAAATGGTTACTTCTTATTTCCATTGTGTTTTGACTTGTCTGTTTTCGAAGAAAAGGCAATGGTTCACGATAGACGTACGCATGGGAATGTGGAAATCAACAACGAAGGGATGGCTACGACTGCAGAAGTAATACAAAGAGTAACTAGCGTAACAATACAACAGAATCATAGGACCGCTCAGTAGTAGGAATTGATAGCCAAGGCTCAGATTTTGTTTGAGTTTAATCAGTCTCAGGACATGGAACCCCATAACATTGGACAATATTGGTTCCAAAAGAGGAGAAATCATAAAGTCAAGCGATTCTGGCAGAAATCGTATTCACGACCACCAAGAAATCAACAACAATAGCAACCGTATGGAGGTAGTGCTAGTGGTAGTAGACCCAGTCAGCCCGTGACACTTTTACAAACATGTAAGAAGTGTGCAAAAAGTCATGCAACAACGAATTGTAGGATCAAGGGAAAAGTTTATTTCAAGTGCGGAAAGCCAAGACACGTGTTTAGAAATTGCATTTCTCAGGAGATGAAGCCTTCCATTATTAATAAACATGCAATAAGGGCTCAAGCCAGAGGAGAAATTGGTACGTTGAGTGGAGCAGAAGCCTCCCAATCTAAAGATCTACCCAAGTGAGATTGTACCATGGGAAGTAAGCCTTAAATTGTATTGTTTGACTTAGTGGTGCCCATTCTTTTGTTACCTATGGCTGTGCGATCCGAATTTGGGGTTGTCTATGTATTTATTTCCTTCTGACTTAAGTATTGCCATTTTCATTTCTAAGCCTGTTGTTATTACCCAAGTTTGTTTAAACTATCATGTCATTGTTAGAAATTGGAACCTTTCTGTCAATTTAATTGTTTACCTTTTTCATAAATAGACTCGATCTCAAAAAGGGATTGGTTATTTTCTAACCATATCTTATTATTTTGTTCCAATAAAACTTTAGTTTTTCTTGAGACAAGGATTTTTTGGATTTGAATCCATGAAGCTCATTTCTAAAATTTTTTGGACCATATCAAATTCTTCGTCAGATAGGTCCGGTAGTATACCAAACGACTTCACTACCTTTTCTTTCTAACATTCATAGTGTTTTCTGTATATCTCAATTGAGAAAATATGTCTCTAATCCAAACCATGTCATTGCACTGAATACATTACGATTAGAAAAAGACTTGACCTCTGAGACACTTCCTATTAAAATCGAGGTTAGACAGCTTGAAGGATCAACTGAAGGGAGCCGATGTTTTCTCTAAGACCAATTTGCACACTGATTATCATTAGGATCGTTTAAAAGAAAAACATGTTTCCAAGACAACCTTTCTGATGCGTTATAAGCACTACAAGTATTTAGTAATGTCGTTCGAGTAACGAATGCTCCAGCAACATTGTGGATCATATGAATAGGCTCTTTCTTTCCTATTTAGATGGATTTGTTATTGTCTTTATTGGCAACATTTTGATCGATTCTCAAAACTAGGAAGAACATGCTGAACCTTTCAGTGTGGTTCTTCAGATTCTGAAGGAGAAAAAGTTGTATGTCAAGTTATCAAAATATGGATTTTGGTTGGAGGAGATTAAATTTTTAGGGCACATAACTTCAAAGAATGAATTGCTTTGGATCCATTGAAAGTTGAAGTAGTTTTTCAAAAGGAAAAACCAAAGACCAAATTGGAGATTCGTAGCTTTGTGGGATTAGCTAGTTAGTATTGGAGATTCACCGCAGGATTTTCTGAGATAGCAGAACCTCTTTTCCAGCTCACACGAAAGAGTCAAGTTTTTGTATAGATTGAGGTATGTGAGGAAAATTTTCAAGGGTTAAAGAGATACTCGGCTATTTTGTCAGTGTTGATTCTGCCCAATCCCAACGAACCTTTTAAGACGTCTCGTGATGCTCCACGTTAGAGCTTAAAACGTGTGCTTGTGCGAATAAAAGGAATAGTGACATAAGTTGTAAGATAACTAAGAATACATAAGAAGAGCTACTCTACACAATCTCAGAGTTAGCTATATGGTTGCATTGGAAATCTGGAGACATTTTCTACAAGGAACAATATATGTATGTGTTCTAAGGTATGACAAATTTTGAAGACAAAATTTCTTTTTAGAAGGGGAGAGTTGTAACATCTCAAAAATTGCTTATTTCATAATATATACTTATTTTATAATATTTATGATTTGTAAATTTTTCTAGAATTATTTGAATTGTTTGATTATTTTAATATATTCTTTGATTTACGTGCACACTAAACGGGGCCGGGAAAATAAAATATTTCCCCAAGGCCGAAAAATCTTGGACTATGAAAACGGAGATGGGGGATCTTACTAAACTCGATGCAGGACACAGTTTACAAAGTTTTTGTTTTTTGAGATTTTATCTGACCGATAAAATTTGGGTACACTCTATTATCCATTGGACAATAGATACCAGCGTTGTTAACTATAACTTGTATCTATTGGATAAAAGCATGTAATAAAAATCTAGTAGATTATTTCTATCTAATCACTTTTATGATATCATCTAAGTGACATCACTACATGACATCACTACGTGACATCACGATTTGACTTTTTGGGAAATGTGAGAAGTTTCTCAAGAAAGCTTTGGGAGAAGCTTGCAAAGGAAGCCTTGCTCCTTCTCCCAAGGCGTGCATGGTTTTTGGAGGAGGAAAAGATGACAAAGTTGTCATCTTTTCGCAAAAGCTACCTCTTTCTCTCTCATTTTCCTTCATTTTCTCTCATTTTCTCTTTAGTGGCTCACGACCACCCTCCATTTAAGCACCCATTCATTTTCTTTGATCTCAACTATCTACAGTCTTGAATTTAAACCACCATCTAAAGGCATTTTGGTGAAGAGATCTTGGTTTTCTCTCATTTTCTTCACTCTTTTTCTCTCCCTACCTCATGACTACTCTCACCAAACCCATCATCTCATTTTCTTTGATTTCACTCATCTACATTCTTGAATCTACACTTCCTTCTAAGATCATTTAGAGTGAAAATTTTGACTCGTTCATCACTTTTCCAAATGCTTTTTCAAGCTAGGGTTTGTAAAGTTTTAGGGTGAAATTTCTCCATCTTCATTTTTCTCTCTATGGGCCACGGCCAAACCCCAAAATCCATCACCCAACCTTCCATAATTCAAGATAACCTTATGTAACACCCTTTTTGGGGATGTCACATTTCTGATGCAGAAAAATAAAAATAAATAAAATCCTTACCCAAGTTGTAAAACACTTGATACTTGAATAATATTTGTGGTATATATATATAATTTTTTTTTCATAATTATAATATTAAATAAAATAACACGAACACAAAATATAACAAACATAAACTCACCATAATATACATGTGATTCTTGTCTGAAGTATACAATTAATTTACAACTATTAATATTTAATAGAAACAATAAAAGACAGTATACTACTCAAACATAACACCCAAGATATGAGCCCTCGTCATAAGACAAATTCCTTAGTTAGGAATGTCTTAACCAATAGAAATTCGACCCAAAAGTGTATCAAAGTTCTCTCTAGGGGTATAGTGAAACTCGTCCCACAACTCCCTAATAGGTAAAATGATCTCTACGAAAGCAACTGTATAACGTGTAGTAACGAACCCCTGTCGAGTCCTACTTACTGATAAGGTCACGTTACCACTGTACTCTATGTGTCCTGTGTCCCAGTGGACATACCAAGCCTCAGCGCCTTCGAGAAATTGTAGTCTAAAGAAACCTAATTGGCCTCCTCTTGCCGTCATTGTAGTCTTCGATAATATAAATATAAAGTAGAAACAAAACAGACAATACAATAAAGAGGTGAGACAATCAACATCATTACCCGCATGGCAATAAAGAAAACGACAATACAAACAGTATTACAATGGTAAGCAAATAACACATGCCATTACATCATATACAAAAGATAGTAATTTAATACATCATACATAATATAACAAAGCAAAATATATATATATATATATATATATATATATATATATATATATTAAATAACATATATCATCATATCATACAATATATATTAAAGCAATACATCATACGCTTTATCACAGAATATGGTAAACAGTAAAGTGCAGAGGATGCATGAACAGTAAAATGCAAATAATGCATGAACATAATGAACATTTAAAATGCAGATGATGAATGATACACACACTGACTCGTTCCTACTCCATGGAGCTAAACACGGATATCTGAGAGAATGATCCGAATAGAAACTAATAATACTTTATGGCTGCCCAACCAAACTATTGCACTGTCTAACATTGTGTCTATAGCCCACTGTCCAAACATCGTGTAGCAGTACACAGTCCAAACATCGTGTACCATAGGCATAGTACTTATTAATCTCCTCAAGATCTCGATTAAGAATAGTGCTTGTCAAGATCATTAGTGTGTTGCCCGTTACCACGGCCCAGAGGTGCTACCACTGTCCACATATGGAATCCTCCACACACTAATGCCTCCAAGTTCATAAATGAACCACACTACGCTTATCACACCAAACACGATGTAATTCGCCTCGTCAATCAATCACCAATTATAACACAAATTGGCACAACACTTCAATCATGATCTAAAATTACAAAAATACCATTATTGTCCAAATTTTATCATATTTACGAGAAATTACCAAAATGCCCTTAGTCACAAAATAACAAAATATAGTACGTCCCACCTGACGTCACAAAATAACCAAAGTATAGTACGTCCCACCTGACAATACTACACCACAACATGTCCGGGTCCACCACTTTGGCCCGACAGTAAAACTCACAGTATCTTTCAAACGCGTAGGAATTTTATCGCTTTTTCACAATCCCGTTGTTTTCACAAACATTTTTAAATCGCGTAAATACATTTTGTCATTTTTAAACATCACAAAATCTTTTTAAATCATTTTCTCAATCGCGTAGGATTTTTAATTCATTTTCTTAACCGAATAGCTTATAATAATTATTTTTGATATGTGTAAAACTATATCTAGTACTTTTAAAATACGTAGAGTATTTTTCTTATGTTCTAAATATAGTATGGAATCTTTTCATTTTATACGTCTGATTTTAATAAATTTTGGCAGCATTTTGCCTATAAAATCATTATAAGGTATTTTTAACATTTTCCTCTAAATATAGTTTATTTTATTTTTACCCAATAATTTCACTTTGAAACTTACTAACGCGCTTCAAAATTTATAAAATGAGCTCTACGTTAGTACTTTTCAAGCGTCTGATCTAATTCTTACTTAAACTAATTTCTGCTAAGTTAAAATTCTAGAACTGAATTTATTCCTTTTATTTTCTCAATGATTCATTGGAATCAATTTATTTTGTAAATCCATTACCTAACCTATCTTAGAAAATAAAATGGTATGTTGGCCAAATTAAAAATAAAATGGCATTTGATTATACACTAAATGGCATGTTGGCCATAATTAACTTAAATCTTTATTAAATCCATTATTACACTTAGATCCTTTAAATCAATGATTTAAAAATTGAGAACATTTTGGTTCTCTAGTTGGTGTAAGGCAAGCCTCATAGTGTGTTCTTTGGAACACTCATGCAAATCGTACATGTTATTCACATCCTACTTTAATAAGTATACAATTATAAATACATGCAATTATATAATCACATACAATATACATACAATATATTTTAAAACCATAAATATGCATAGCAAAAATAATAAAACTATAATCATGCATTAGCAAAATAAATCACAAATAAGAAAGCATTTAAACAATCACAAAAATAATAAAACCATAAACAATCACACAATAATAATACAAACAATAAAACAATCACACAAATGAATCCTTATGGATTCTACACACGCATACAAATCCATTTTCCCATCACCACTTAGGGTTAATGAGATTAAATCTCCCTCTTACCTCTTGAAGACAAATTAATCGGTTTGTTCTCCTCCTTTCCTCTAAATTTCGTACAAGCTCCAAAACAATTCCTAAAATTCTTAAACAATTAGTAAAAACACATACAAGGTACAAAATAGAAAAACCATGGAACAATCATGGTTAGAAAAATCAAAAATTCAGTTTTGAACCATAGAAACCAAACTTACCCTTAAGTAAGTAAGCAAGAAATGGAATTTTAGGCAAGATAGAGTAGGAATTTGGGAAAACTTTGTGAATGAAAGATGCTTAGAATGGTGTTTGGGTTTAAGAAATGTGATGAGATGAAATTATAGAAGATTGGTTGGTGGTGTTAGGGTGTTGGCCGAATTTGAGAAAGAAAATGGGAGAAAAGTGTGTATGGCTTCTTGGTATTTTTGGAGAGAAGATGAATAGCTTAAACTAAGATAAGTGTGAAAATAAAAGTAAAGAGAGTAAATTAGAGGGCTGCTGCCGTGAGGTGCTCTTGTGAGTGAGGTTGAGTGTTCAATTTGGCAAGGTAAATATCCAAATCAATGCACATGATGGTGCACATGGTTTATGACAATTTGGAGGGTTCAAGAACCTTGTAGAACCAAGCCA
The DNA here is from genome assembly GCA_029884595.1 of Ormosia semicastrata. Taxonomy (NCBI): domain Eukaryota; kingdom Viridiplantae; phylum Streptophyta; class Magnoliopsida; order Fabales; family Fabaceae; genus Ormosia; species Ormosia semicastrata. The sequence goes on along the minus strand of JAQQTO010000047.1, from coordinate 18,769,790 downwards.
TCCAAGCCTCCAAGCTGCTGAAAACTGTGGGTCTCCTTGGCATTTTAAGGGTTTAATTGTTTTCCATTTACTCCTAATTATTTGCTAATTAATTAGGCAATTAGTTAGGTTAATTATCCTATTAAAACTAAATCAACATTCTAATCATATAATCAATTAGTTTAATATATATTAGCATATATTATAACCTTTAATAAATATTAGAACATCTAATTAGTATTTAGATTATAATTAATTAAGAATTAAACTAGTTCACTTAGTTAGCTAATTAAGTAATTAGATTAGTCAAATTAAGCTTAATTAGCTACTAATAAACTTCAAGCCTACAATTTTTGACTTAATTCTAACCATTGATTTCATCTTTAATTCTTAGCCCTAGATTAGATCTAAGGTAGATATCACTTGGTCATAAATCTTGAATTCTAATCTCACCATTGATTTGATCAACGGTTGAAATCAAAGGCTTCCTAACTAAGTCTTCATCCAACGGTCCACACGAAAGTCTTTGCTTCCTTCGTTGACCAATTCCTATTGGTTTAGAAAGTCAAGCCTACCTTTGTTGACTTGCTCTCATTGGTTAGAAATTGTCCAACAAAGACAAATTGACTGCTTTTCCTAAACGCTGGTCCCACAAAGACTTTTAAAAATCATGGTCAAATTGAAGTAGATTTTTACTATTTTTGAGACAAGATGTCTTTGAATATAAAATAATATTATAAAAATATAAAATTATTTTATTACACGCTTAAATCCAAAAATTACGAGATTAATATATATATCAATCAATTGGGTTTAGTAAGATCCCCCAACTCCAATTAATTAAAATAAAATTTTTCCGGCCAGAAAATTATTATTTCCCTAGGTCAGAGCAAATTACATACAGCAGTCAAGTACACTCACGAAACAGTCAAATTAAATTTACTGCTCACAGAATTCACAAAACAGTACATTTTAGGATAATATAGTCATTATCCCAAAAGTTGGGGTATTACAACTCTCCCCCACTAATAAGAATTTCGTCCCCGAAATTCATCATACATCAAACAATTGAAGGTATTGCTCCCTCATCCTATCTTCTAGCTCCCATGTAGCTCTGCCACTACATCGTTCTAAACTACTTTAACCAATGCGATCTCCTTTCCTCGAAGTTACTTTGCCCTTCGATCTTCAATCTTGGCTGAAAACGTCTCATAGACTAAATTCTCCTTCAGTTGTACAGCGTCTGATTCAATGATGTAAGTCGGATTAGAAATATATTTTTGTAGTTGTGATACGTAAAATACATCACGAAGATTCGATAAGAGTGGTGATAGTGAAATCTGATAAACTATCGGATCTATCGATAAAATATCTAATACAGCCCGATAAACTTCAGAGTGAGTTTTCCTCGACTTAATCACTCGTCTAACTTCAGTCATAGGTATCACATGTAGAAATTCATGATCACCTTCTTCGGATTCAAGCGGTTTGGGTCTTTTATCAGCATAATTCTTTTACCGCATCCGAGTTGTCTTCATATTGTCTTGAATCATCTTCACTTTCTCTGTTTTCCGCTGCACAAAGTCGGGTCCTATAATATTACTTTCACCAATGTAATACCAACATAATGGCGTTCTACAGCGTCTCCTATATAATGCCTCACAGGGTGTCATTCCTATGCTCGAACGAAACTATCGTTGTATATGAACTCTATCAATGGTAGAAATTCATCCCAACAAGTCCTTTAAAAATTCTAACTATCATCTCTGTTTTATATCCAAGCCGCTCTTGATTGAACAGGTACTTCAAGCTCTTGAAATTATCGTAGACTATACAGGAAAGAAAATATCTTCAGGTTTTCCTTGCAAAACGACTATCGCAATATCCAAAAACGTAAATCGAACAATTCTTCTCATACACGTTCCACCGCCTTGAAGTATACGCCACCACCTTCCTATTCGATGTCCACACTCAATCTAAATCCACGAGTTGAACTGCTTCTAACAGAATTTTGTATTTGACTAATTTCACAAATAACTCCTTCTCCTTCTTCTTCAGAAATTGAAGAACTACATTGAGATCTTCAACATGTTCCTTTAAACTTCGAGAATAGGTCAAAATATTGCCAATAATGACAAATTTGCCTAGATGAGAAAGAAAGATCCTATTTATATAGTTCGTGAACACCGCCAAAACATTTCTTACATCGAACGGTAGTACTAAATATACATAGTTCCTGCAACGCATCTAAAAAACTGTCTTGGAACATTCTCTACCTTTACTCGAATCTGATAATAACCAGCACACAAATCGATCTTGGAGCAAACAGTGATTTCCTTCATTTGGTCTTCTAGTTCCCCTATCATCGCATCATTCTAGATTTTCTTCATCAAGAGAAGTTGTTCTATTTGCTTATGTTTAATCTTAACAGAAAATGTCTCATAGATCAAGTTTTCTTCTAATTGCACTGTATTTGACACTATGACATAAGTTGGATCAAGAATAATCCTTCTTAATTGAAATACATGAAAGACACTATGAAGATCATAAGGAAAAGTAATAAGACTATTAAGTAGGTTACCAGATTAGTCCAACCAAAAATTTAAGATGGTCTAATGGATTTCGAAATGAACATAGTCCAATAATTTTAGAAATGAACTTTCTGGATTCAAATCCAAAAATCTCAGGCCAAGGAAAATAATAAAATTGCATCGCAATATCTAGTAGGATATGGTTGAAAAATAACCAATCCATTTAAAAAGTCAAGCTCACAAATAGATGTGATTTTGGATAAACAAATCAAATCAATAGAAAAGATTTGATATTCAATAGATATAGGGTAGAATTAGAAAACTCGAGCATAAGCAACAAGTTTAATCAAGAAGAGTAGAAATACTCAGATCATGCTAAAGACACAGATAGATGAAATTAATTTACTCAGTCTATTTGAGAAAGAAATAGACAATCAGATCAATAAAAAGTTTCAAACTCTAATAATAATTGGATAGTTTTAAACAGGCTCAAATAGTAATAGCAAGTTTAGAAGTTGAAGTAACATTATGAAAATGAGTAAGACACAGATAACTCCAAAAAATTTGCACAATCACAGATCACAAGAAAATGAGTTACCTCACGAATTATACAGCACAGTTTTGAGATTACCCTCTATGACACGACTTTCTCGCTTCTTAAGTTTTTGTATTTGAACGTTCTCATTATACTCCTTGCATCGGCTCTTTCTTCTTTTTGGGATTTTTGAAACACATATATTACTAACGAAAGTTTCCATCTTCAGCTGATCACATTCTTTGGATGAGTGTTCAGGCTTTCCACACTTCAAGCACTTCGTTAGTGATGAATGAACTGAATATGCACCGGAATGAGAGGGATTCAGAGACTGTGTAGGTATGGGACTACATAGTTGAGGATGGCTTAAAAGAATTGATTTGGTGTAACCATATCAACAAGTTGCAACTTCTTTTCGGGAGCCTAGAACATACGAACTCCATGGTTAAGCGTGCTTGACCTGGAGCAATTATGGGATGGGTGACCTCCTGGGAAGTTTCCTAAGATGCGTGTGAGTGAGCACAAAGCATGCTGAAAAGACCCGTGTTGGTTTGTGGAGACTCTCATCAATCCTGCAGGCAGTCCCGGGTCGTTACACCTTATATCTTGAATCTCTACACCATTTTGAGACACTTTTGTGTGAAGAATTAATCTTTAGTTCATCCATCTTCAAGTATTTCTTTAAGCTTTGCTTCAAATCTCAAGTTCAAGAGTCTTAAGGTAAAATTCTTGAATCTTCTTTCTTGCTTCATTTTAAAGGATGTAAAACCATACTTTGATCTATGGTAATCTTATTCAAGCCCTAGATATTAATTCTTGTGTGTTTGCTTTGTTTCTAAGAACCTCCTGGTGAAGAAAGTTTGCTACATTTGAGGTAAAATGAAGATTAACCTCATCAACCATGCTATGATGGTGAGGAACGAATGGTTTTATTGGGAGTGAAGAGTCCACGTGAGGATTCATCCACTCGATTATGTGACTTTTGATTTAAGTTTGTTTGATTTTGTATGATTATATGATGTTGTGATATGCAAAGATGATTGTGATAGCTTAATGGATATAGGTGATGATGTGATTTTGTTAGTAACCATGAACTTAATTAATTGTGATGATTAAAGTATGTGGCATGCTATGATTATGTTGTAAGAGAATGATTTTTCGTCCCATTGATCTCTTGAGGCTTACGGCCTTCTTGGCTTCGGAAGAGGTATCCATAAGAAAAATATTTATTGATTAAGAACTTAGATGATTAGATGACAAAAATATGATTCATGAGGTTACAAGTTGAAAGAGGAAAGAAACAAGTTTTTACCATTGAAAAGAATTGATTTTGACCATGATATTTGATAATTGGATGAAAGAGTGAATGAGAGACCTAAAATATTTGATAATGAGATGGAAGGGTAATTAGGATGGAAAGGAATTTTATTTGGAAGTTGAATAAGGAAAGTTTTAGAAAGAACAGTAGAAAATATTGTTTAGGTGAATTGGAAGACAAATTAAAGTTAAAGGATCTATAAGTAAGAGAGAAGATAATTATAATGTTATGATTTGAAGAGTAATAACTTTTGAATATATCAATGGGAATAATTTTGGGGATAATTGGAATAATGGAAAATGATTTATTAGTGGTGAATCTAGTTGACTTGATGATAGAGAAATTTAATTAAGGATTCATAAGATAAGAATGGAAAAATAATAAATTTTATCATTTAGAAAAAGGGCGACTTTCGGTTTTGAGAGGAAAAACAAGCTTGAGAAAAGAAAAGTGAAAACTTGAGAGATTTAGAGGAAAAGGAAAAGAATTGTGAGGTTAAGACAATATGGTTTCTTTTTAAGTTTTAGTGAACGATATGAAAAAGAGTCACTCGAGGAACTTGGTTAGAAGAGTTTGGTGATTAGGATTGATTTCTACCCTTTTCTTGAAAGTGTTACAATTAAATCCTAATGGTGAAACAATGGTTCTATATGCTAAAGAAATTTGTAAGAATAATTCAAGTGAATCGATAGTGATAAATCTTGAATTTGCATAACTGAGATATTTTGTGAAAGCATGCATTAGCATTGTGCTTTTAGGCCGACGTACTGGACCCAAGTGGATTGTGAATTTAGCCTTGTGCTTTTGGGCCGATGTACTGGACCCAAGTTGATTGTGAATTTGGCATTGTGCCTTAGGCTGAAGTACTGGACCCGGGTGGATCATTGGTATTATATAATTGTATGGACGGTTATATAATATCATTGATACTAATGGTATTGGACAATTCTATGGGCGGTTGCTTTAGTACCATTGGGAATGGTACAACGGTGGTTTGATTTCATTGTTCATGCATTGAACATTATACAGTCGGCTTTTGATGCCTAGGAGTGGGCGAGAATTTGGATAGTGCGATCCTGGATGAATCTCAGGGGGCGTCAGCGCGAGGTGATTCACTTGGTGACCTGTTGTCACATTGTATACCCCTAGCCGTGAAGAACCATTATGCATATCTTTTTCGTGGTCTGATGTAGATTGTCTTTTGAGGGGGGCAGATCTTCTGGAACGCTCATCTTTGAATCTAAGCTCCATGGAGTAGGAACTAGTCATATTGTGCATAAGGATGTTCATCATACACATTGTGTATATGCATAGTCAGTGTACATCTTGTTATTGTTTAGTCAGTGTTTATGTATTTGATGCACCTTGTTGAATTATATATATTAGTTGATAACATGACTATACCTGCTGATCTGTCATATCCCTATGCTAATATGATTATATCTGTTATTCCTTGATATCGTTGTATATGAAAGGCATTATTGTCTTTCATTGTGTTTCTTGCTGCCATAATGGCATTGATGTAGGGGATCTCCCCTCTTTTATTGTATTATTCTATCTATTTCTATTTTTGTACTTATGATGGAAAAGACCGTGATGGCGGTAAGGCAAGATCTGTGAGGTTTCACTAGGCTACAGTTTCATGAGGGCATCGAAGCATGGAGTGTTCAGTGGGACACGGGGCGCATTCGATATGACAGAGATGTCACTTTCTTTGGAGTAGGACTTGGCATGAGGTGGCTACGTTTACTATGGATACAGTTGTTCACTTGGAGTTCTACATTTTCCTTGGGGAGCTTTGGGATGATTAGAGAGCTTCCTCTAGGGAGGACTCTGTGGAGTCGACTGCTCGAACTCTCGCCCGTAATGTCATGCCCTGACTGGGGGCTTTGTCTGCTGGGGATCCCGAAGGGGTTCTAGATGAACATCTAGTGCAGGACCTTGTTCTTCATGTGTTTGGACTTGGACAATGCTCAATCTTCATTTGGTAGTTATATGTATATATTTACTTTTTGGAGTACTTAAATTTTATGCTTTTGGAATATGAGATGATGTACTTAAAGATGAAGTAAACTTTGTTTTATGAAAAACATTCTATTCAATCCTTATGCTTGAGTCTTTTATTTATTTCAGTCAGCTTATATTACCCATTAAAAAGAAATTTTAAAACTCATATTTGACCATATAAACTTTTATAACTTGGTTAAAATTCTTTTTAGGAAATGAGTCGGTCCTATATGTGATGCCCTCTTAGAGGGGGGTGTTACATGTGAAGTGGTTAAAGTTTGAGGATAAATTGAGATTTTCTCGTAGCATGTGATGCTATTTTGGTCAGGGTTACTGGTGATAGGGTGGTAGCAGTACTCTTATTTTAGTAAGGGGAAGGAATTCTCTGATTACCAAGTAGTGTAAAGGCTCTTTTACCTATCCTACTCAGACAAATACAAGGTAGCACAGTTCTTAGGAATAAGTAAGTATCATGGTTTTCTAAAACAAAAACCTATACAAGCATTACATAAACATATTTTTAGGACAATTTTTGAGGCATAATCATATGAAATATTATACATTGCATTTTGGACAATTGTATGGGCAGTTGTCTCAATTGCTGGTATTGAAGTGTGTTTAGGATTATGCTTGCTTTAGGAGTATTACATAATGAGTATGTGAATATTCTTATAGTAATGAGTAAAGTCTCATTTATCTATTGCAAACATAATTTGACTTAAATGAGTTCATTTATTCATTGTAAATGTATAAATGCTGGTTTTAGAATACTTATACTGAGAATTTTGTGAATTCTCACCCCGTTGTGTGTCCATGTAAATCTAGGTCAAGATCTTTCAAAGGGAGAGAAAGCAGAGAAGCAGAAGAACTGTGTAGTTTTATTGCTTTATAAGACAAAGCTTGTATATATTTATATTTGCTTTGGGTTTGTATAAAGTTGTATGTATAACACTTTGCCCCTAGGGGCTATTGATGTATATATGTATGACCTTTTCTTTTTGGCTCTCCATAATTATTTGTGTAAATGTTATGGGTTAGTTTGATGTTAAGTTAGAAGTAGCATAACTAATACTGCTTATCCAGGTAAATATCAGATATACTAGGGTGACGGTATTAAGATGTTACACCATTCCTCAAACATCAAGAATCTATTCATGAACTGATGGATAGTGTTGCATATCTCCTCCACACCTTTGTGCAGCATCTTCTGATTCTTCATCAAAGTTTGATTAGTCCTCTTCATCCTTCTGACTTCTAATATGAGCATTCTAATTTTAGATATCTGAGAGTGATATTTCTTCTTCTAGGTAGGCTTAGAAGATGTGACAACTTATACTTACAGTTGAGTAGTTCCCTATCAAGTGTCACTCTGCTCAACAATTCTGTCTTGTGTTTTTTGCTTCATTTCATCAAGTTTTTCTTATTCTAACTATTTCTGGAAAGAACCAATTGAACACCCATTTATTGAGGCACCTCTAATGTCGCCATCTAATTACTCCACGCTAAGATCTTTGTGGCTTTCCTCAGGTCAACCATTATTTGTGCAATGGCATAAAAAATTGGTGATCCAACCTAAGGAGAGTAAAACTTAGGGCTGAGAAGGGTGACTTGTCCCCTTGAATAGGCTCTTGAGTGAAGTAAAGAGACTGCTCTAAGAGAGTTTCTTTCTCCAGTGTAGCTTCTTTCTTAATAGCTCCCCTTTGTTTATCAGCTACCAGGTTATCATTAACCTCTCCTTCTCTAATGCTTGTACAGGTTCACAAGCTCCTTCTTCTTTTTTAATAACTTCTTCAATTTTATCTTCTGGTTCTGCTCAAATCTCTTCTCTTTTTTATTCATATTTAATTTTTGTCTTTTTGTTTTCATCCTTTTTAATCTTCTCTCATGCCTTTTCTTGTTCAACTTCTTCTTTCTCTTGAGTGAGTGTGGGTGAGTGTATTGCGTTGAGAGTGGAAATGTCGTGATCTATGGGGAGTTGGGTCATGATGGTGATAATCACCAAGTCAGATTTTTGAACAGCTTCTTCAACAATCTACTCAATGTCTTCAGCAACAGAATGGAGGGCTTGTTCATCATGTAAAGGCTTAGGTATAATATCTACAAAATCAAAGAGATGTTTTGAACTTTTTGGTGAAAAGTGAGTAGAGGGTGTTTCTTCATGAGTCGGTTCTGTAACATCCTCTCTAACCAGTTAGCCTTAATTATGATTATAAAAGTTCAGTTACTTGTGCAGGAGTTATCTATTAACTTTGGTAACATTTTTAAGTTAGTTGGGTTATTTTGATATAACACTTAGTGTGGAAAGTAGTTGTTAATAGCTCAAAGAGTAGCATAAGTTGCTAGAATGAGGGAAATAAATAAGGAGGATTTATTTCTAGGTCACAAATAAATAGAAAGTGATATGGCGCTAATTTTTTAGAATTAACTGAGTTAGTTTAATATTTTTAGTAACATTGAGTAAGTGTTTAAGGGCCAAATTAAATAGGCAGATATCTTGAAAATTATAAAAATTTGAGAAGATATCAAGTAAATAATAGAGAATTTTCTAGTAATGAGAACAGGTTAAGGTAGATACCTATAAGTTCAATAGCTTATTTCCATAGGTTTAATGTAACTTAAGGAAGAATAATAGAACTTCAGTGATAGTTTTAGTGTATGAAAGATTATGAAATGATGGGAATAGAATTAAGATGAATCCTAGGATTTTTCATACACCTATGAAAGTTAGGAAACTTGGATTGGTTAGATCAAAATATTCCTAAAAGATATAATATTTTCAGCTAAATATCTTAGTCCATCCTTATCTCCCCTTTATTTCAACCGTCCTTAGCCTATATCTTTGACTTTCTTGCCATTCATTTTCTCTCATCTCACATTCTGGCTAGTGGAAAACGAAGAGAAAAGAATAGGGAAAGAAAGAAAAGAAGAGAAGAAGGAAAGGAAGAAGGAGAAAGATGAGAGAAAAAGGAAGAACAAGAGGAAAACTTAAGCTTCAAACACACAAGTGAGGTAGGGGTGTTTGCTTTTGCTTATCTCTTTCCTTATCTACTTCTTAATGCTTGGTGCATGATTAGTTTTGTGGAAATGAGTTTAAGAGGGATTCAATAGTTTTTATGTGTTGAATCTTGCCTTCAATGGTTGAAATGGCTATTTATGACTCATTCTATGTATGGTTGTGAGTTGTGAACTTAGAGATGTCCATATGAACCCTTGAGATTGAAGTTGAGAAATGGGTATTAGAGGTTTAGTTTATGTTCATGAACTCATGCTCTAATGAGATGAGAAAATGTATGAGAGTTATAAGTTGTTTAGAGACCATGTTTGTGGTTGAAAATCACTTAGTATCTGTGTTTGAGGGTCTAAGTGGAGTTAGAAACTCAATGGAACAGAGTATGGAGACTCTGATGTTAGGCGATTAAGTGCCTAAAAGTTGGCCGCTTAAGCACCCAAGGCCAGAGAAGAAAATGGGTTGAGCGCTTAAGTGCTCAGGATGTAAGCGCCTAAGAGCACTAGCCTAGAGAGTTCTAGAGATAAGCGATTAAGCACTCAGAAGCTCACCTAAGTGCCCAATGACAGAAGAAGCAGGGGATGTTTGCTGTCATAGAGCGCCTAAGTGGTGAGAAAGTGAGCATTTAAGCACCTATGTACAGAACTTCCTAGGCTCTTCATGTTGAGGAATTAGAGTTCCTTAATTGTAGAGATCTTTTATGCATGCTTTTTAGTGTGAGTTAAGACACTATAAGGGATATTTTATAAAGAAAATAACCGCCTAGCATATGTGTAAAATATTAAGCCTTTGTGCATCCAATGGTTGTGGATTGCCATAAGTAGGTGTCTAGTCCCTTGAGTAACATGGTGTAGCATGTGATATCACTTGGGATGTGATGATATATGAAATAGATGCAAGTATACTGAGTTGAATATAACACTGCATAATTTCACACACTTGCTATTCCTACGTATTTGTAACCTTATATGATGTGCACAATCATTTGGCCAAAGGAGAGTAAGTATGTCGAAACATTCTTTGAATGAGGACTAGTTCTAGACTCTTGGAGTGTGCAGGCCCCAAGGGCCAAGGTTTCTGATATTATGAGGTGGTATCAGTACTCTTATTGTTGTGAGAAGGAATAGTCCACTCATTACCAGGTAGTTTGGAGTGGTTGTTACCCTACTACTCAGAAAGAATAGAAGGAACTGGGTTCTTGGGAATAGTCAAGTTTCATGACATTGTATAAACACTAACATAGCATATTTCATGAGCATAATCTTAGGACATACTGTAGGCATAATCATATGACATAACACAAGCATTGCATTTCAATGATAATTGTATAGACGATTGTCGTATCAGTGGAATGAGTTTAGTTTGGGATTATGGTTTACTTAGGAATATTACATAAAGTGAGTATGTGTATGTTTCTTTAGTAATGAGTAGTGGCTCATGTACTTGTTTCAAATATTTTCTGATGTAAATGGATTTGTTTAGTCATTGTGAATGCATAATTGTGTGATAATTATATCATGTTTTGTAAATGAATGAACTGTCTACCTCGGGAAGAGAAAGGAACATTTTTTTTGGCTTTTACCACCTTTCTAGATGTTATTAATTGTTGTTTAATAACTTGTTTTTCCTCGAAGTAGCTGGTGATATCATGATGACATGTTTTAGAAACATATACGGAGAATTGTGAATTCTCACCCTGTTTGTTGATTCTATGATAAATCTAGGTTGTGGCCCTTCAAAGGGAAAGAAAAAGAAGCAGAAAGACTAATGTAGTTTATTTGCTTTTGGAGCAAAGCTTGTATTATGTTTATATTTTGCTTTGTGATGTATAAACGTTTTATGTATTACAATATGTCCTTTTAAGGCTGAGGTTGTATATATAAAATCTTTTCTTTCCCTCTTGGCTCTTTATTATAATGCGCATGGTTATATTGAATATAGTTTGATGTTTTAAGTTAGAAGTGACATGACTAGTACAGTATACAATTGTATATTCAGTATATACTAAGGAATCTGGTATTAGGATGTTACAGGTTCATCAGCATGTTGAGTAGACTAGTCCAGCTGTTCAATAGACTCCTCTTCAACAAGATCAATTCATGTCTAGTCTGCTCATCAACTTTTTCCTTAATCTTTTCTTCTTTTATTGGTTTTCCTTTATCTTCATTCTTCTTATTTCTTTTGTCTTTCTTCTTTGTCTTGTGAGTAGCTTCTTCTTCTGCGTGTTTTGGCTTTGATGAGCGATAATGTATTCTTTTGATTCTCAATTCCTCAACTTAATCTATTGATGGCCTCTTATCCAGCCTTATTCACTTTATGTTCTTGCTATGTATAGTTTTCCTTCAAGCTCTGTATCTTCATCAGTCAAATGCAGTCCAAAGTGATTGAAGATCTTTTAAGTAGCATTCTGTAGGGAACACTATATACGATCTTCTTGTTCTCTATGGTAGCTTTCACGTAGTTCAGGATGAGAAAGTGCAAATTTAGTGGTCTCGTCATTTTTGGATGATACATGATCATCAAATCATGGTCAGTGACTTTCTCAAAACTTCTTACTCTCAGCCATATGAAATGGCAACAAAGGGAGTGCAGTACCCTTAACAAGCCAATCAATTCGTTAGTTATATAAGGTGGCTTGACATCCAAAAACAAGTCACTCAGCACATCTTCCTCCCAAAGCCCATACCTTGTTTTCCAGCTCTACTCATGAAAGATCATTTCTCCTTTGGACTTGATTCCAATTACCTCAACCAATATCTTCTCATTTTCCACAATCTTTACACATTTTAGTGTACAAGAGAGAGAAATATATTCTTCTATGATATTTGTAATATCTTCCCTAGCCTGTTAACCTTAAAGATTGTTATAGTAGCTTATTATCACATGTGTGAGATACTTATTAATTCTGCTGATTTCTTGAGCTACTTTAGGTATAATGTTATAACACTGGATATGGAAAATAGCTCATATTAGCTCAGAACTTAGCATAAACTGCTTAGATGATGGAAATAAATATGAAAAATTTATTTCTATGTTACAAATAATTTGAATGAGTTGTGGTAATTTTTGAGAATAAAGGATGGAGATGTTGAATAAAGGATGGAGATCATTCTAGGAATGATTACAAGTTAAGGCAAATACCTGTAAGCATATAAGTTTAATTCCTTGAGTTTATCTTAACTTAAGGAATAGTAATAGAGTCTAATGATTGTCAATGGCGTGTATATATAGTTATTAAATGATGAGTATTGGAACTGAATGAAGTCATAGAATTTTCTTTAATACCTATGTAAGTTAGAAAACTCATCAATGGAAGATCAAAGTATCTCTAAGAGATACATCACTTCCACTTAACCATAAAAGTCTTATGTTTTTATCTTCTTCCTACTCACTCCACTGCCTCTCACTTTTCACACCATACTTTTTCACCTTTTTTTCTCTTTACTCTCACATGGCCAACCAGAAAGAAAGAAAAATGAAAGACAAAAACAAAAGGGAACACCATCATTAAGCAGCAAGAAGAAGAGAAGATAAGAAGAAACCAAGGAGAGAAAAGAAGTACCGTCTATAAGGTAGCTTAGGTGGGGTTTTTTAGCAACACTACCTTTCTCTCTTTCTTTTCTCGCTCTTCAAATTTTGCATGAATTAATTAGTTAAGAATTTTTTATGGATTTTTATGATATATTGGTTGTATGTATGTGTGTGTGTGTGTGTGTGTGTGTGTGTGTATATATATATAGAGAGAGAGAATTGATGAGTTTGAGATTATATATATACATCCTTAAGAATTTGAGATCGATGAGATATAGAATACTATGGATTGTCTTTCATTGTTTTACCTCATGAATCTTGGATTAAATATATGTATGTTGAGGTTTTAATGATACGTTGATTGAAAGAAAAGAAAGAAATGGGAGTTACTATGTTTTACAACTAATTCTAGTGTGGAGATACAATTGATAATCGATTATCAGGGTATGATAATCGATTATTAATTTTCAGAATGCCACATGTGTGGGTGATAATCAATTATAAAGTGGTGATAATCAATTATCAATTTCCAAATTGACATATTCGTGGGTGATACTCGATTATCAAGTGGTGATAATTGACTATCAACTTCCAAAATATATTTGTGAGTGATAATTGATTATCCAGAGGTGCGAATCAATTATCAACTTTTAGAATGCTATGTTTATGGGTGATAATCATCTAGAAGTGCTAATCGATTATTAATTTACAGAATGCTAGTATTGGATAACAATAATCCATTACCAGAATATGATAATCAATTATCAATCCCCTGTTTTGGGCAAATAGAGTTCTATACTACATGAAAACTTAATGGAATACATTTTTATCATGTGATGTGAAAGGATTTGATTAAGGTTACTAGATAAGGTGACTTAAATTTATGTATGTACACTTGGTGTACTCAAGAATGATGATATTGTGCACTTAGTAAATTTGTGAAATGATGAAATTGCGCACTAAATATATCTGTTTGATGAGATAAATTGAGATGTACACTTATCATGTTTATGAGGTGTACTAGAAATTGATTGCTCCTTTAGAATATTAATGTTGAACTAGTATTGAGTAATGAATTATGAATTGCTCCTTTAAGATGTTAAAGTTGAGCAAGTATTGAATTGACATGTAATGTGCTCAAAGTTTAAAAGATATTGATATGATCCTCATAAGGGCGTGACCCTTAGCTGTTATTCCCTTATGAAGGGTAGCCCATAGATTCATTTGGCTAGTATTGGATTTTGGAAATGATCCTCGTAGGGGGGTGATCTTAAATCCTTAGATGTGATTCCTTATGGTTTTGGTCAGGGTTACTTGGGGTAGTGTTGTGTAACGAAGTACTATTAAGTATAGGATGAGTACTCAAGCCTGATAAGTAGACTATCATCGAGTGTTTAGTAGTGTGAGGATTGATAAACACCATTTTTATATATTAGTTAGCCCTTATATTCAACATTTTAGATATCTTATATGCTTAATCGATTGGTTTTCGCCACCATTTATAAGTTTGAGTTCAAATTAGGCGTAGTTGTATTTTTCAGCATTGTGACAATTTTGCACTATTTTTGTTTTTCGGGTATAACTTGAGTTATAGACATCTAAAAATTATTACATTTACATTATAGGAAACTTGAGAGGAAGCTCTACAACTTTGATAAGAACTCCAGAGCTGAATCGGATTTCTAATGGGTCATATCAGGCCTGGAAGTTAGAACAGAGGTGTTGTCGTTGGAACTTGAGCAAAGTGCTAAGATTAGGCTGTATCTTAGGCTATAGGAGTTTGAATGGGCTGAAATTAGTCTCATTAGAAATATAAGAGAAAACTCTTCAAATTTCATGAAGACTAATTATAAAAAAGGTGATGTTTTGATAGGGTTTTTAACACCTAAAGGGAGTTGATAGGATCCAGGAGCTGTTAAATGTGTTTTGGTCATAACTCCTTCATTAGGTGTCCAAATCTTGCAAATTATGTGTCCAATTAAAGCAAATTGGAAGAGGAAACATCCTAAGCTAGGTACATACTTGTATTTTCACCTTTTATGTCTATTATGTGAGGTTTTCAGCCAGATTCGAGGCCAAGTGTGAGACACTTCTCATTTTCAGTTTTCATCTTCTTTTTTTTCCTCTCCTTTCCTCTTTTCTCACTTTCTCTAGGTTTTCTTCATTTTATCTATTGTGCTCTCCATTCATGGAGAGCTAAATCTTTATAATTAATTATAGGGATTGAAACACTCTTGTTGTTTAATGTTGAGACCTTGGTTTGAATGTTTAATTTACTTGTTAATCATATTTCTCTCTTCCTTTTCTTTGTTTTTGTTACTCCTTGGTTGAGTGCTTAACTTGGTCTTGGTGTTCATATGATGGTTGAATAACTATCATATGTTTAACAGGAATTGTAGAAACTAGACAATGTATTAAAGATGTTTGATGGATTGTCTAGCTCACAAGAACTTTGGAAATGAGGTTCATTTAGAGTTAAATGGATGCTTAATCCATTTTTCGTTAATTGATCGAGGTTGATTTAGCGTTAAATAGATGCTACATCCATTTTTTTGTTGATTCACCAAATCCTAGGTGCTTATTGATAGCTGTAGAGACTATTAAATTAAATTAATTTATAAATTGGTTCTCCAAAATACTTGTAGTATAAGGCACAATCGAGTTGAGCCCTTAGATCACTCTAATTAAGCAATCAAATTAAGAAGTTAATAAATGAGAAAAATGTTATAGAATTAATTAATAGAAAGTAATTAAAAATTGTAAGCATAATTAAGTAAATAATTAATCTAAGAAAATCAACTATTCTTGAGTTTAATTCATCCTTGATCACTAAGAATCCATTCAATTGCTAACCAAGTTCTTGGCTTTAGATCACATCAAGAAGCCTTAAGATGATCAATGAAATATCTACTAGATAAGCATTTAAAATTTAATTAATCAAGGTTAAACAAATTAAGCACCTATTTAATCCTAAATTAACTTAAAATCCATAATTCAACTAAGTTAAACAATCCTTCCAACACCTTTGATGCATTGTTTAATCTCTTCCATTCAATTTTTAATCAGATTCTTGGTCTTAGATCACATCAAGAAGCCTTAAGATGATCCATGAATTCTCTACTAGATAATAATTCAAAATTTAATTAATCAAGGTTAAATGAATTAAGCACCCATCTAATCCTAAATTAATCTAAAACTCAGAATTCAACCAAGCTTAACAATCAACATCCAAAAAGTCTTTTATGTATTATTTAGTCTCTGTAATCCTTATTAACACGTGGTAATTAATGCAATTATCACATTAACATCCAAATCAAATTAAGCAATTCAGATTTAACAAAATCAAAATAGGTAGAGAGAAACTTGATTAATATGTAAAAGTGAAACTTCATTAACAAGTAAAGAGAAACTTGATCAACAATTAAATGTAAAACAATCAAAACAATATCTGAAAATAAAACATTAGGATTGTCAATCCCTAGGATTGATTAAAAGGTCCTTCCATCTCATCCATAGATGAGAGGGAAGAGAAGCATAAAAGTTAAGAAACCTAGAGAGAAGGGAGAAGAAGAAAGATGAAGAGAAGAGGTGCAAGCAAGAGCGGCTAGGAGAAAATTAGGCTTATATTTCATGGTTGCTGATGTTGCTTAAATAACTATATCTAAAATTAAAAATCCAAGTTTATCTTCAACTTAGGTTTAATCTTATTCCTCTCAGCTTTAATTGGACACCTAATTTGTATAATTTGGGCCTAAGATGATAGAGTTATGCCAAAACATTCTTAACAGTTCTCTAAACCCATCAACTGACTTCAAATGGTGAAAATATCATCAAAACATCAAGTTTTTTTATAAATGGTCTTGAATAGAATTGAAAATAACATATAACACATACAGCCAGAATTATGGCTCAATCGTTACACATCATCCAGGTTCCAGCGACAACATCCCAAATTTAATAACCATAGTATAACGGATGTTATATCATAATCATTAGATTCAGGCCTGCTACTTACTACAACTAAGAATTTTCTAAGATAACAAAACCAAGTATATAGAAAATATGAGCCTCGTAATGAATAAATAATATATTTATTACACAACATCAATATATCTCACAAATATAAGTTAAGCAAATATAAAATATATAAGCTCAGTCTAAAACAACATCTATGTTATGTTAATCTTCATATATCTTCTTCTTTCCTTTTGAAGTACTTACACCTGGATTTACATGGCAACATAATCGGGGTGAGAAATCATAATTCTTAGTAGAAGTATTCCAAAACCAGCACTTTATACATTCATAAAGAATACACAACTTTTAAATTAACACTTCAATCATAGAAGTACACAACACTCCAAGCTCTGAAGTACGAAAACAACATCTCCATCTCAAAGATACGTAATCAGCCATACAATTGCAATGTCATGAGTTCCTATCATGGTGGCAATTGCCTATACAATTGTCATTCTATGCCAAATTATGTCTAATGTTTATGTTTATGCAAGTCTTAAGAGTGAATGAAATTTAAGAATGTCATAAGTCCTCAGACGTATTAAGGATATTACCCACCTCAACTACTCTAGGATATGTTATGATATGTCATGAGCTCTCAAGTGTAGTAAGGATATTACTCAATCTCCACTACTCATCAAAACGTAGAGAGGATATTACTCCCCTCAAATACTCAGCAAACATAGAGAGGATATTACTCATCTCAAATACTTAGCAAACATAGAGAGGATATTACACACCTCAAATAAGTTCCACAATCATATCATGTAAAAAAATTACTAATTACCTACAATAATTAGCATGATAAATCAAATTGATTCATCACATTCACACTTCATTAAGTACTAATATTAGAGTCTCATTACTCATTAAGAAGCATAAAAGAAGGAACTACACAAGTTAAGCACTTCATTTCAACCAAAACAAAGTTTTCTCAAAAACAGGACTAGGCGCTCAGGTGCTTCTTGTTGGGTGCTTAGGCACTCGGGTCGCAGAGAGCCTCCCCTGTTCTTCCCATCGATGGGCACTCAGATGCTCCTTGCCTGGCGCTCAAGTGCTCAGTGCGCACTTAGGCGCTCCTCCATGGGCGCTTAGGCACTAGTCGCGTAGCACAAATGTGCTCTCTGTCTGTCCTGTTGGTGTCTAGGCGCCAGACAACTAGTGCTTATGTGCTGACTAGGAAAAATGAAATTTGTAGAATTCTGCAGATGGAGTTACTGTACCATTGAGGAAAAATGGTGCTCCAAACACTCAAACTTCAATTCCACATGATTTCTCACAACAAGTAAGATCCATCAACATATTACAACTCTTATACCAGTTTAATTTCACTCAATCATGCAATTTGTGAATCATTCATCAACCAAAACCTGAACCCCCAATTCTTGGCCTAAAAGGGAACAAAAGTGTTCAAGTGATGAAAAATTCATCCTTATGCATCCAACATACCATTTTTCACATAACCAAATCATCCTCAAGTTCCTCATCAAGATTCAAGTAAGAAATAACAACACCACACTTCAAAACTCATTTTGCTCATCATGCCCCTCATGAACTAAATGAAGAAGATGAAAGCAAGAAGTCAAAACAAGTTTTCCCTTACCTCAAGGTCTTGAAGATGGCCAAGGATGGATCCAAGCTCTCCTTCCTCTTTCTTTTCTTTTCGTTTTCTCCTCCATGGTTCCCTTTCTCTCTTTTCTCTTTTCTCTTTTCTCTTTTCTTTCTTTTGTTTTTGTTTTCCTCACCCTCTGCTGTGAGATATATAATAAGAGAAGTCAAATTTGGCTTCTCTTAGATAGGTGCTAAAACTCTCAATCTGCTAAGAAACTTAGATTCCACCAAATCTAATTTCTTAACTTCCAAAAAGTTTAAAATAAATCTTAAGATTCATCAAAAATCTTGTTTCACCATTTCTATAATATTTCATATATGCTGGTAGTCAATCCAGCATTAAAACACACAACTAGTATGCTTAAAAATATCAAACTAACTTCGATTGATCTCAAATTTTAACTACACCATCTTTCACACATTTGTGACCTAGAAACAAACTCACCACATTTATTTCCATTAACTAAACAGTTTAAGCCAATCCTGGGGCTAATAGCAGCTATATTTCATACATAATGTTACAGTAAAGTGACTAAATGTACTTAGATGGCCACAAAATTTAACAGGCATGACAAATAGGTATTACGCTACCTCTATAACTATATACAAGTTTATCATGTTTTCATAGGTATTACATAGAGCTCTTTTTCTAATTTCCTACAACATAAAATTTATTTTTAGATGTATAGAACTCAATTTATGCCCAAAACACAAAAATAGTGTAAAATTCCTAATAAAGCTAAAAAAATACAATTAAGCCCAATTTGAACCCAAACTTATAAAATATGGCCAAAACCAATCAATTAAACATGTAAGAGGTCTAAGAGACTAAATATAAGAGTTAACTAATATATAAAAATTATGTTTATTGTGGAAATAAGTTTGCCCCAATGGTTTAATATGTTAAGTTTTGATGATGACAAATACATGACAAAAAGAAGGATGCTTATGCTTTATAGTTGTGCTTAATAAATGACAAATGCATCACAAAAGAATGTTGATCATGTTACATAGATGTGCTTAATGAGATATATTGTATCATGCATAATTATGTATTTTATCTAGTTATATTTTACTTAATAATCATGCAATGAGATATATGTAACATTCTTTATATAATATATCCAATAATGCTTTATATTAGTCTTAATGAATTAATATTGGATTTGATTCTACTTAAATGAAAATGTGTAAAATATTCTTTGTTGTATCTTACATAGAGCATATCTAGTAGTAATTAATAAATATCTTATTTGGATGTGTCTATGAAAGTCTTATATGCATGTTAGACTAACTAGAGTTATATATTTATGAATCATGCATATGAAGATATTGAGTTATGATTTTGGACTAACTATGTTTGTTTAAGTGAGCAATACTTTGTAGGATAGTCCAAATACTAAGAGCGAGCATTGCAACAAGAAAGTAAAAATATCACAACTATGCTGAACTCAAGAAGGATGAGAATGAAAAGATGTTCCAAGCATTTGCAAGTTTTGAAGAGAAGATTTCCTTTGGAAGCTTGGATTACATCAAGAATTGATGGTAGCAAAAGATCAAGTCCAACATCTTCAAGAATAGCCTATAAGACTTAGATCTTGTGTAAAGGTAAATGAGAATCACACTAAACTCAAATAAGTTTTAAACATCTTTATAAGTGTTTCTAAAATATTTAAATTCCCAACAAAATATTTTTGGAAAGCTAGCCTTGGTGGTATTTCAAATTTGTGAAAATTAGTCAAGTTTGTGTTTTGTAAAACTGACATTTAGTTACTGTTTTAATCATAACTTTCAAATTAATTTGAGTTTTGTTTTGAAACTTATTTCATATGAAAATAGACTCAAATATCTTTCCAATGAGTTGTCATTTACTTTAAATAGATAGGAAATGAAAAAGTTATGACCAATTAAAGTTTGAGTTTTGAAAATCTGATCTTTAGTTACTATTTTGAATATATCTTTCAAAATACTTTGAGTTTCAATCTAAAACTTCTTTCATATGAAACTAGACTCAAAGATCTTACCAATGAGTGGTCATTCGCTTTAATTAGATAAGAAATGAAGAAGTTATGACCTTTTAAATTCAGTTTTCAAAACTAGAAATACTGTAATCGATTACACAAGTCATGTAATCGATTACAATGTTGGCAGAAGCCGTGTAATCGATTACATGAAGTATGTAATCGATTACAAAGTGCCCAGAAAGCTTGTAATCGATTACATGAAGCTTGTAATCAATTACCAAGTGCCCAGGAACGTTTCTAACAGCTATAAACGGCTAGTTTTCATAGAAAATCATTATTAAACACTACCAACGGCTATTTTATCATTTGAGCTCTATATATAAGTGTTTTTTTGAAGTATTTACAACTTAAGAAACACAATAACACTATACTTGATCCTTGAAATATCAAAATCATATTTTGAGCTTTAAAGTATGAATCCTTTATACCCATAGTGCTTCAATTTGTTTTATCCACTCTTGAGAGAGTTTCTATCATCCATACTTTGTTCTTCAATTTGTATTATCTACTCTTTGAGAGAGTTTCCATTCATCTATATCTAATCTCTATTTTGAGAGGGTGAGGTATCCTTTAGAGAGTGAGGTATCTCTCAAAGATTGTAAAGGGTGAGGTATCCCTTGAGGGTGAGGCATCCCTCAAAAATTGTAAAGGGTGAGGTATCCCTATTTAAGGCTCAAGCACAAAGGGTGAGACATCCCAAGGTGTGTTGAGTGCTCCACTTTGTAAAGGTTTTCAAGCACCTATTTAAGCTTGAAAGTTTAGTGAAAAAATCTCGGGTGGTTCACTTGAGGACTGGACGTAGGCCACAAGTGGTTGGTGGCTGAACCAGGATAAATCATTGTGTTTGCTTTTCTCAACTCTATCTCTTTACATTTGCGCCTTTATTATATATGCTTGAGTTGAACTTGATATTTAGCTTATTTGCTTGATTTATCCTATATATCAAGTTGTAGTTGAGTAATCTATAATAGTTGTACATTTGTTGTGCATATTTCGTTGCATTTATTAATTGAGTGATTTAAAATGCATAATTTGTCAAAGTTGTATTAAAACTAGTCATCACCCAATTCACCCCCCTCTTGGGTAATGGTTGTCATGGCTAACAAGTGGTATCAGAGTTTCGTACTCTAGTAAAAGCTTAATCGCTTGGAGTTAAAGATCCTTATTTGTTTGGTAACCATTGAAAGCTTTTCAAAATGAATAGTTTTGAAATTAATAAATCACCATTCTTTGATGGTGTGAATTTTCGTTTACTGAAAAATCTAGAATGGAAATCAATATGCAATCTATTGATATTGATTTGTGGGATATTATGCTTGATGGATTTACTTGCAAATCAAAACAAACTTGGAATGCCTATGATAAGAAATGCTTTTCCTTGAACATTAGAGCAATGCAAATCTTGAAAAATGGTTTAAATAATGATGCTTATGCTAAAATTAAGAGTTGCTCTAGTGCTAAAGATATATGGGATGCTCTTGATGATTTTTATCTTGCTAACATTGATTTCGTGCAAAAAGTTGTATATAGAGAGCAAGAAGAGCAAAACCCTCTAAAGGAAGATAATATTGAAAAATGTCCTCAAAAAGATGTTCTTGAATCTTGGATGGACAATAATGAGGAAGATGGTGATTCCCTTAAAAAGGACTTTGAGGTAAATAATGCTAAACTAGATTATAATCCTTTCTATGATGAGCTACAATATGGATATGATGAATTGTATGATGGCTTGTTGAATTTAGAAAAGGAAAACTCATCTTGTTTGGAAAACATTTCTTCTATTGAAATTAAAATTGAGACTTTAAAAAATAAATATGCTTTTCTCAATGAGGAAATGCCTTTGAAATCTGAAACCTCAACTTCTTGTGAAAAGTGCATTGATTTAGAAAATCAAGTTGAGGACTTATCTTCTAAATTTGCCAAAGCTAATGATTTTAATTACTTACATTTTATGCTTGTTAATGAGAATAAAATTAATGTTATTCCATATGAAAATTCAAGTAAGGCTTATGGCAAAAATAGTTTAGAATGTAATAACAACCAAAGGCTCAAGTTTTTGAAAAATGATCTTCAAAGGACCAAATCATCATTGAATTCACTTGTTTGCAACTTTTGTGATCATCTAGGACATATTTCTCGTTTATGCAATTATAGAATAAATTCTTATATGAGAAATAATATGAAATGGGTTCCTAAAGATCCTAAATGCCCTAGTACTAACATTAAAGGACCCAAGAAGAAGTGGGTACCAAAATGTCCTCCTAGTGTTTCAGTTATGCAGAAAACTTCTCAAAAAGATGGACAAATTGGTCAAGTAAAGAAGAAATCATCAAGGGGAATGCTTCCAAAGCCCATTGGTAGAAGTTTTGATCAAAGAAGGAAGATAACTTCAACCAAAGTTTCTCAAGTACAAAATATAGAATTTACAAAGTACAAAACACCAAAAGAGAAGCAATGGATAAGGAAAAGAGTTTCCTTGATCACTAAGGCCAAGGTATCAAAAGTTTCTACCTCTTATGTACATTCACTTGTAAAGTCAATAAATTTGAGGTACATTCCTTGTAGGCCTTAAGTGATTAATTGAATCATGTGTACTTGATAAAATTTGAATATTATATATAGCACATGATTATATTCTTGTTACACCCTTTACACACTACCTTGCATATTTATTGATAATAGGGTATTCTATGACTATGGATGCTTTCTATGCTTTAAATTTTCTATACTTCTCTACATGTGATAATATGCTAGATAAGTTCACTTGTTTGAAATATCACATTTGATGAAAATATCTTAGAACTTGGCATATTGGATATCATAAATTTAACTCTAGCTAAAAATCATAACTTTTGCTGCACAAAGTTATCATCTTCTGCATAATTTGTAGTTTTTGCATAAACATGTGTTTTGGATCAAGAACTGGTCAATTTTTATGCTTACATAATGTTTAGAATTGTTTTGGGAAGTTTTGGAATTAATCTGAAGGCTTTGAGATTGACTATTTGCTGTTTGAAATGCAAAATCTGTGTTTAAGTATGCTAGTAATCGATTACAATACCTTTGTAATCAATTACAAAGGTTCTGTCAAGTGTGTAATCGATTACACAACCATTGTAATCGATTACAACAGACCCAGAACTTAGGTAATCGATTACACCAACAATGTAATCGATTACAAGGTTCACAGAAAGCTGGTAATCGATTACACCAAACATGTAATCGATTACATGGATTCCAGATTACTGGTAATCAGTTACACACATATTGTAATCGATTACACAAGCTTTAAAAATGAGTTTTAATGCGCAAAAAGTCATATTTCTTCTATTACTCACCTTTTCTCTTGGTATGTGCTTAATGATCAATGAAATGAAATACCTTTTACCCTTGTGAACTCATTTATTGTTTTTAATGCTTATTTGCTCATGAGTTTGGTATAATGACTAACCTCTATGGATCCAAAATTGGTGGATACCAAAGAAAGTTCTTTGAATTGTATTGTAGGGTGACTATTAACTCAAGCATGCATTGAAGTGAAATACAACTATGCCACTTGAGGTTGGAAAAATTTGAAATGGTCCAAGTTCTCCAAGAGTAATGAAAACGTAAAAGGATGGCATGGAGAACCACAATATTCTTAAGGAGCCATGATGCATATAAGTTGGAATCACCTACAAAAACTCAAAGAGTACACTTTTGGTGACATCAATCTCTTATCCTCATCTATGCTTTAAATTGAATATCATGTGATATTTGGAGAAGTAGAGAGTTGTTTTTACATTCCTTACATGATTATTGTTTGTCCCAAAAATGCTTATATATGTTTTGATGATGATCATGTCCTTCTTGACAAACTTGACTCTTGCTTTGAAAATGCTTAAACTATACTTTTGAATTCAAGTGCATATGTTCTTCCTTTATTCTTGTAAGAGCTAACATTGCATGGTTGATAATGTGGTACATGTTTTACTTTGTATATCAACCTAAATTATGCTTGAAAATAAGTTTAAATGATATTTGATGCTAACCCATGTTTTAGAAAACTTTTGAAATATAGTCATCAAATATTGAAATGTCAAGCATATATGGATAAATGAGAAATGTTGAAGGAAGAGGAACATGAGGAGACTTTCTTCAAGTGCAATGGAATGAAATACTCAATGGAAGAAAGTACAAACTCAAAGGACCTAAATGAAGAACATTCTAAAGGAGCATCACTCTCTATCTAACTCAATAAGTATCTCTATCCCTAATCTATTGTGATGTCTTATATGCTATTGATTGTATGATACTTATTGATTAATTGATCTTAAATTATTGGATGCTTTCCTTACATGAGAAGTATGCTTAGCATTGGCAAAGTACCTAATTGGACATTAAATTGCTAGTTTTGTCATTACATATAGGGTGGATGACATTAGTTCTATACATACAGCATATTTTATCATGATGAATGTTTGATATCTATGATTCTCTTTATCTATGGTTTCTTAGTAGTATAACACTTATGAGAATCATGCTCTTTTTGAAAAGAATTTCTTATTTGATTAAAAAAAAAATTTTAAGGCAAAATCTCCTATCATATTTGAAAGAAGCTTTTAAAGTTCCATATCCTTGAGAATCTTTTGAACTTATCTTAAGACCTTGAAAATATTATCACCTCCTAATTGTCTTAAAAAATTGGAAATAATTCGATTTGTGCTATAAATGTAGTACTCTCTTCATTGCTTTGAAATGCTATTAAATCTTGAGAGAGTATTTAAGAAAGTTTCCAAATAAATATTTTGAAATATTCTATAGAACTCATCTTGATACTTCAAAAGATAAGCCTCGTTCTTAAAAAAAATATTTTATCTTTTCAAGGCTCTTGTTTAATGAGAAAGAGAGGAGATGTACTTTCAAATGTCCCTTTGACTTGGATTTGATCACTTTCAAGGAATATGTGATTTCAATATAAAACCCTTCTACCCTTCTAAAATGCTTTTGGAAATGTAATGTGTTATTATAAAATTCTTTTTGAAAGGAGGAGAAGTTTTTAAAATGGTTTTGTTTGAGGGATTAAGAATATGTATCTATGCCTTGCTTTTCTTTATGGTAATGTGCTCATATAGTCTTGGCATGCATATTTCCCTTTATCTATCTTGTGTTTCAATAAGGGGGAGCTTATCTTACATATCCATCTTCCATATCCTTGTTGACTATAAATATATGCATAACTATGTTAAACTATTATGTTTAATATTTTGATAATATGCATATTTTGAGGGGGAGCCTAGTTCTTAAATTGTTGTTTATATCCCTTGGCTTACATCATTGCTTGACATGAAGTGCTTTATTGTTAATACTATCATCTCTTATTGTCTTTCCCTCTATCAATGAAAGAAGGTAAACTTTCTTATACTTCATATCTTTTGATTCTTTCATTGAGAAGATCTTACCCTTCTTGACAACATGAATTTTATTTATAGGGGGAGAAAATATTATATTTCCTTCCTAAGCCTTTTTGTTGATGTCAAATAGGGGGAGAGAGAATTGGAAAGAAAAATATGTTCCTTGTGCTTATTGTTTGATATGCTTACATGAATATTTATTCTTGTATATTGCTAAAACATATTTTTTCTTTGGTGATTTATCATCATCAAAAGGGGGAAACTATGGAAATAAGTTTGCTCCAATGGTTTAATATATTAAGTTTTGATGATGACAAATACAAGACAAAAAGAATGATGCTTATGCTTTATAGTTGTGCTTAATAAACGACAAATGTATCACAAAAGAATGTTAATCATGTTACATAGATGTGCTTAATGAGATATATTGTATCATGCATGATTATATATTTTATCTAGTTATATTTTACTTAATAATCATGCAATGAGATATATGTAACATTCTTCATATAATATATCCAATAATGCT
Organism: Ormosia semicastrata; assembly: GCA_029884595.1. NCBI lineage: Eukaryota > Viridiplantae > Streptophyta > Magnoliopsida > Fabales > Fabaceae > Ormosia > Ormosia semicastrata. Next base: position 18,743,308 of record JAQQTO010000047.1, on the reverse strand, counting down.
TTATATGAGTCATAATGAATTAATATTGGATTTGATTCTACTTGAATGAAAATGTGTAAAATATTCTTTGTTGCATCCTACATAGAGCATATCTAGTAGTAATTAATAAATATCTTATTTGGATGTGTCTATAAAAGTCTTATATGCATGTTAGACTAACTAGAGTTATATATTTATGAATCATGCATATGAAGATATTGAGTTATGATTTTGGACTAACTATGTTTATTTAAGTGAGCAATATTTAGTAGGATAGTCCAAATACTAAGAGCGAGCATTGCAACAAGAAAGTAAAAAGATCACAACTATACTCAACTCAAGAAGGATGAGAATGAAAAGATTTTCCAAGCATTTGCAAGTTTTGAATAGAATATTTTCTTTGGAAGCTTGAATTACATCAAGAATTGATGGTAGCAAAAGATTAAGTCCAACATCTTCAAGAATAGCCTACAAGACTTAGATCTTGTGTAAAGATAAATGAGAATCACACTAAGCTCAAATAAGTTTTAAACATCTTTATAAGTGTTTCTAAACTATTTAAATGCCCAACAAAATATTTTTGGAAAGCTAGCCTTTGTGATATTTCAAATCTGTGAAAATTAGTCAAGTTTGTGTTTTATAAAACTAATATTTAGTTATTGTTTTGATCATAACTTTCAAATTACTTTGAGTTTTATTTTGAAACTTATTTCATATGAAAATAGACTCAAATATCTTTCCAATGAGTGGTCATTTACTTTAAACGGATAGGAAACGAAAAAGTTATGACCAATTAAAGTTTGAGTTTTGAAAATCTGACCTTTGGTTACTATTTTGAGCATATCTTTCAAAATACTTTGACTTTCAATCTGAAACTTCTTTCATATGAACCTAGACTCAAAGATCTTTCCAATGAGTGGTCATTTGCTTTAATCGGATAAGAAATGAAGAAGTTATGACCTTTTAAAATCAATTTTCAAAACCAGAAATGCTGTAATCGATTACACAAGTCATGTAATCGATTACAACGTTGACAGAAGCCGTGTAATCGATTACACGAAGTATGTAATCGATTACAAAGTGCCCAGAAAGCTTGTAATCAATTACATGAAGCTTGTAATCGATTACCAAGTGCCCAGGAATATTTCTAACGGCTATAAACGGCTAATTTTCATAGAAAATCATTATTAAACACTACCAATGGCTATTTTATCATTTGGGCTCTATATATAAGTGTTTTTTGAAGTATTTACAACTTAAGAAACACAAGAACACTATACTTGATCCTTGAAATATCAAAATCATATTTTGAGCTTTAAAGTGTGAATCCTTTATACCCATAGTGCTTCAATTTGTTTTATCCACTCTTGAGAGAGTTTCTATCATCCATACTTTGTTCTTCAATTTGTATTATCTACTCTTTGAGAGAGTTTCCATTCATCTATATCTAATCTCTATTTTGAGAGGGTGAGGTATCCCTCTAGAGTAAAGGGTGAGGTATCCCTTAGAGAGTGAGGTATCTCTCAAAGATTATAAAGGGTGAGGTATCCCTTGAGGGTGAGGCATCCCTCAAAAGTTGTAAAAGGTGAGGTATCCCTGTTTGAGGCTCAAGCACAAAGGGTGAGGCATCCCAAGATGTGTTGAGTGCTCCACTTTGTAAAGGCTTTCAAGCACCTATTCAAGCTTGAAGGTTTAGTGAAAAAATCTCGGGTGGTTCACTTGAGGACTGGACATAGGCCACAAGTGGTTGGTGGCTGAACCAGGATAAATCATTGTGTTTGCTTTTCTCAACTTTATCTCTTTATATTTGTGCCTTAATTATATATGATTGAGTTGAACTTGATATTTAGCTTATTTTCTTGATTTATCCTATATCTCAAGTTGTAGTTGAGTAATCTATAATAGTTGTACATTTGTTATGCATATTTCACTACATTTATTAATTGAGTGATTTAAAATGCATAATTTGTCTAAGTTGCATTAAAACTAGTCATCATCCAATTCACCCCCCTCTTGGGTAATGGTTGCCATGGCTAACATTTATTAAATTCCCCTGCACATAGCTTTTGCATTCTTAGGAAAAAGTAAAAATCCACCACCAAGGAACAAAGGATAAACAACACAAACTTGAAAGTTAAAAAATTAAGAAAAACTCAATTTCCAATGATGTTCAAGAATGTAAAAGGAGAGCAACAAATAATTCAAGGAATTAAAACATTTATGAAGTAACATTTCATTACATCTCAAACCAACAAGCATAGTAACTTCAACTGAAAAGCATAAATCAAGAATGATAAAAACCTCACAAGATTTACTCTCAATCTCTCAAGTGTTTAGAAGGAAAGTGTTTCACTCAATTCAACCCATGAAAATATGCACTAATATAGAGATGACAAGTTAAATACCAAAGAGAATAAAAGAACATTAGGGATGAGCTCAAATAACAAGCATGGAAGTTTAATCCAAATCCATGTAAAGCAAATTCTCTTTACACATTCTTTTTCCCTTTTTTTCTTTTTTCTTTTTATAATTATTAAATTTTTCTTCTATTTTTTCTCACTTGGACACTCTTTCCATTTTCACAAAACATTTTGCACACTAATTAGCACACCCCCACACTTGTTCAAGAACTCTTTCAATGATAATGTCAATGCTCTCCTATTCCCTAAGGTTAGGTAAAAACATGATTTTTCATTTAAGGCATGCAATGAGTTAAAAGTATGGAATGGTCAAATAAGTTCAAGGGGGTTAATAAAGGGAAAATATGCAAGGTTGGCTATTTAACTAAAGTAGCCAATTCAAAAAAAAATGCCTCAATCATGTTCATGTATGCATGTGAAAATGTAGCCTAAAAAACAATCAAAACAAGTTCTAGAGTAACAAATTTTATGCATGAAAATCACACAAGAAAGAAGAGAAAGACAGAAATGCTCAATCCATTCGTTAAAGGGCTCAAAGTCTCACAAGGTATGCTTCTATCAAACTCAATCTATTAATTTAATTTTCATTACCAAACTAGTTAATCTCAAGATAAAAGATAATTTATTCACTTATATTATAAACATTTAACTTCAATTCATTATGCTCACAACTTTCACAAATCTCAAAATTCCATTGGAAAGGAAATAAAAACACAATTTCTTATATTTTTTTAAAAGAATAAAAAAATAGAATTTTAAGAAAAAAAAAAACAGAAATAGAATTTGAAAATAGAAATATAAAACAACAACAAAAAATAAAACAGAAATAGGAACAAGAAAATTAAAACAAAAATAGTAAAACAAAAAAATAGAAAAATATAATTTTAAACAGAAATAGTAAGTAGAATGTAAATTCCTCCCCTCACACTTAAATTCTACATTATCCTTAATGTAAAGCTTAAAAATCATCAAATCATCAATATCCCATAAATATCATTAATAAATCTAGGATAAGCTGTCGCAACCGTCTCGAAGGGCACCGCAAAAATTAAAAAGGATAAGGAGGATAAGACCTCCGGGTGTTAGGAGTCGCTACTAATCGCTTTATCCATTAAATGAAATGGTTCATTTGGACACCTAAAAGATGGTCTATGTTTCGGAGTTCAAGGCTCAGGGGGTTGATTACGGGTAGGGAAGGTATTAGCATCTTACGCCGTCCATTCTAAGAATGGTTTCCTATATAATCTAGTATTATTTGCAAGGTTAATTAAATTGGTCCTTTATTATTAAAAAGAAAAGAATTTTTTTTTTTTTTTTATTTTGACATGTCCCATCTGTCAGCATGTTATCAAAGATGATAAATGACTAAGACTTTGAATGGGTGGATAAATAGCCATTTTTTTGGAACAAATTCTAAACCTGTAACATACTACATGAAAGTGGTGAATTAAAATTATGTTAATTTCGTAAAAAAAAATATTTTGATGAAATATTTTGAATAAAATAATTTAAAAGGAATTTTTGCAAAGGAAAAACAAATATTTTTGAAAAGTAATAAAAAGATTTTTGAATTCACCACAATCATAATTTGAGACCATGCGAAATTGTTCATTTTTATTTGAGGATTTTTTATTTTACAGAAATAATTTTATTTTGGTTTATAAAAAAGGTTATATTTTAGTTTACGAAAATATTTAATTTTTATCTGGAGATTAGACCTCACCAGCGCTCCTGACAAGATCCAATATAAAGTCTCAAGAGTATTGGGAAGAGTGTATTTGATCGGTGCTCTAATCCTCTCTCAATTTTTCCATCGTCAGCAATTTTAAATTATTTGATTAATACATTAATAAAAAAAGTGAGTGTGTTAAATTAAGATACAAGTAATATATACCTCAAATTAACAAATACAATTCAATCCAAAAGAATAAATAAATAAATAAAAATAAGAATAAAATAAAAAAGCCTAAAGATTCAAGCCCAAACAAGTAAAAAAAAAAACCAAATTTTATTTTTACTTAAGCCCAAATGAAAGAAAAAATAAAATAAAAAAAGAGTTTAAAAAATGAAAAATACAATAAAAATAAACCAAATGGGCAACTTAAAAAAAAAAAAGATGAAACGAACAGCAAAACTTAAAGAGACTTTTAGTCTCAGGAAATACCAAAATGGAACATGAAAAGAAAGGAGAAAAAGGGGAGGAGGTGAAGCTCACGGTGGTTAGCGTCTAGTGCGCAGATCTGGGTTGGAGATCACGTGATGTTGTGGATGGCGCAAGGACGGCAGGGCAGCGTGGTGGAACTATGGCATTGGGATGCATGCAGTGCGAGGACAGAGGGGTATGATGGTAGGTTAGATCGTGCATGGTGAGGGACCCAAGACGCAATGGAGCTCCGACAAAGGCGCGTAGCACTGGTGCCGGTGCCGGTGAAGAGGATGACTTGAGGCGCGACTCAATGGGCGGTGCATAGTGGTTCACGATGCTGCTATAGTGGCAGCTTGGGGATGAATTTGGTAGAAACAGAATAGAGGACAATGGTTGCACGGTTTCAGATCTGATGAGCATGGTTGCAGGGAGGTAGCTGTTTGCGGCACGACGTGGACCGTAGTGGCGCATGGTGGCTTTGTTTCTAGTTTTGGTATTTTGATGGTTGTGTGGTTTCTGGTGGTGGTTGAAAATGATGAAAATGAAGTGTGGTGTCGGTGAATATTGGAGAGTTATGGTGGCTTGGTGATGGTGCTTGAGGGGTTGGTTTGGTGTTGGTGAAGATGGAGTGTGGCTTGGTGATGGTGCTTGAGGGGTTATGGTAGAGGTTGTTTGTAAGGATTGTGATGGGGTGTTTATGGTGGTTTAAGTGTGGTGAGAAGTTGAAGAAGGTGATGGAATTGAAGGGTGATAGTAGGTTTATGGTTGTTGTTAATGGTGGGGGTGTGATTGAAGATGGTGGTAAAGGGGAGGTTGAAGATGAAGGGTGTTTAGGCTACTAGTTGAAGTTAGTTTTAGGCCAAGGTAGAATGTTTGGAGGCAGAGGATTTTTAGGCTGTGAGTGTGGAATGCCTGTGTGTGTGAAGAAATTTTTTTCTTGTGATTGCTCTATGTGAGGGAATTTCTAAATTTTTTGATTGCTCTCTTTGTCCTCTCCTCTGCATAGGATTTATAGGATTAAGCTTGCAAAATTTCCTCCCCAATTTCCTGATGATTGAAAGGCAAATTAAGGAAGAGATCCCATCAAAGGTTTTAATCAAAACTTAAAAGGAAAGGTTGTCATTTCAATTGGATTATGCAGCTGCTTGTGGAGGCTAAGGTTTGGTGGCTAAGGTTCATGGTTGCAGTAACAAGAAGGGAAAGGAATTGGGGCATGGGTTGATCCGTAACCCCTTTTTCCTTTTTTTTCCTTTTTTTCTTTACTTATTTATTTCTCAAAATAAATTCTTTTTTCTTATTTTTTTATTGAAATTAGACTTAGTAAATAAAACAAATATGGACAAAATTGGGTATCAACATCTGCCCCCCTTTACTTTACATTTAAAATAAATGGAAAGCAAAAGAATTGATTCAATTTTGTCCATGAACATTTTCCTGTGTGGATCAATGCAGAATGCAACAGCCATTAAAACAAGGTAAAAACATGGGATATAAGGACCCTAAAAGGTAAAGGCCACAGGTATATGGACCTAAAGACCTAAAAAAAATGGGTACATGGACCCAAACATTTAAAAGGCATTGTGTACAAAGACCCATTGGAGTTTGCTAGAAAGATAAAAAAGCTTATAGAGTTAGGTATCCGCCGAAGCTTGACAAGAATAAGATAAAAGCATGTGGAGTTGTGTATCTGCCGAAACTTAACAGAAGGGTAAAAAGCTTGCGGAGTCAGGTACCCACTGAAGCTTTATAGAAAACTTGAAGGAGAAAAGGTAAAAAGCTTGCAGAGTCAGGTATCCACTAAAGCTTAATAGAAAACTTAAAGCATAAAAGGTAAAAAATCTTACGGAGTCGGGTATCCGCTAAAGCTTAATAGAAAACTTAAAAAGAAAAGGTAAAAAGCTTGCTGAGTTGAGTATCTGCCAAAGCTAAATAGAAAACATGAAGCAGAAATGGTAAAAAGCTTGTGGAGTCGGGTATCCGCTGAAGCTTAATAGAAAACCTAAAGCAGAAAAGGTAAAAAACTTACAGAGTTGGGTATCCGCTGAAGCTTAACAGAAAACTTGAAGCAAAAAAGGTAAAAAGCTTGTGGAATTGGGTATTCACTGAAGCTTAACAAAAAACTTAAAAAAGAAAAGGTAAAAAGCTTGTGGCGTCGGGTATCCACTGAAGCTTAACAGAAAACTTAAAGGCAATGGTTACAAGGACCCAAAAACATAAAAATAATGGGTACAGGGACCCATAAAAGTTAAAGGCAAAGGGTACAGGGACCCGAAAATAATAAAGGCAATGAGCATTTTGCCCTGAGTTGTCATGGAAAAGTAATGAGTGAAAGGCAACGAGCATAAGGTTCTGGAAAAAAGGAAGGTTCTGGCTTGCCATGAAAACTTGAAAGCAATAGGTGTTGGGATCTAGAAAAGGAAAAAAGGCAATGGGCTTAAGGCCATGACTTGCCATAGAAGCTAAAAGCAATGGGTGCAGGGACCCAAAAAGAAGAAGAAAAAAAGCAATGGCCATAAGGCCCTAGCTTGCCATGGAAACTAAAAGCAACGGGTGCAGGGACCCGGAAAGAGAAAGGCAATGGCCATAAGGCCCTGGCTTTGTCATAGAAAGTAAAAGCAATGGGTGTGAGGGCCCAAAAAGAAAAGGTAATGGGCATAAGGCCCTAGTTTATCGTGGACTCTAAAAGCAATGAGTGCGGTGGCCCGGAAAGAAAAAGGCAATGGCCATAAGGCCCTAGCTTGTCGCAAAAGCTAAAAGCATTGGGTGCAAGGACCTAAAAAGAAAAAGTAATGGGCAAAAGGCCCTAGTTTTACTGAAAACAGCAATTTGGACCTTTGTAGGTCAGGGCTAGCAAATTGAAATAGTGCACTATGCATGCTTCAGATGTATGAGAGTATGAAAAAAAACTTTTTTTTTGTTTTTTTTCTTTTTTGTTGTTGATTTTTTTGTCTCCATGACCCCTGAGGATATGATTGTAATCATTTTCAAAGATGAACTGGAATGATTTATTGGAAACCCTTCATTTGTCATATTCAACCGACAATTGAAATGTCCAACTGGGATGACCCTTAAGGTATGCATTAGATGTGATAGTGACCTGACTATCCTGTCTTTTCTCATTAATACTCTTATCGGGATTTCATTGTGTTTCCCATAACCTTTCAAGCAAATCTAAATGCTTTTGTAATATTGTCACATGTTTCACATCTCAATATAAATCTATCATGAGAAATGCATTAACAATAGGTTGTAACGAAAAAAGGTTATCATTACGAGAAGTACAAGAAAAACTGTTCTAAAGGGATTACAAATCGAAAGGTTTACAAAAGAAATATTGGGCTGGAGTTTTCTAGCTCTTCCAGTGATGCTCTTTAGGATGATCAGTGCTAATTTCCCATGTATATGACCTTAAACACCCATTTGTCTGCTTCCAAGAATATGATATATTCTAGTTTTCACGCATTAGAAGCTTTTCATGATAAGACTTCATATATTCAAACTGCCCCAGTTCGACCCAAGTCTTCGTGTATCGAAGCATTTCATGATTCTTCATTATAAATTCAGACTGCCCCAGTTTGATCTCAATCTCTGTGTATCAAAACATTTTATAATAAATTCAAACGGCTCCTGTTTGGCCTTAATGAACTCAAACTGCCCTAGTTTGTGACTTGAGGAAACTCCACTTCTTCAAATGTGTCAGATACCATTTTTTACCCTAACTTTTGCCTAGGTCACTCTTTTTGAGTTTTCAACTTAACGGGTTACTCTAACGTTTGCCTAGGTCACCTTTTTAGGTTTTCAGCCTAGCAAGCCACTTTTCTTTTCTTTTTTCTTTCTTTTTTTTTATTTTGGAGCAAGGAATTGAAAACTCAGAAGAACATGAACCTTTTGTCTCAGAATTAAAGTTAATGAAAATGAAAATAACCCTTCATTGATCAGAATGGACTTTTTGAGGCTTGCAACGTAGCCAAGGTTAAGGATTATGAAAGGAAAGATATAAGGCTCAATCAAGTGTTTAAGGGTTGAATGGGACCAATGATTTTTAGTAAGCTTTATCAAGAACACTAACACTTTTCATTTATTTTTTGTATTTTTTTCCCTTTTTATTTCATCATTGGCCTATCTTCTTCTTTTTGTTTCTTTTTTTTTCTTCTTCTTTTTTCACAGAAATCACCTTTTTCTACTTTATGTTAACCCTTAGTGTATGGGTGATCATTGTCCAAGGTTCTTTAAAGAAGTTTTTTTTTAAGCTCAAAAAGGGGTAACTGGGGATAATAAAGATTGTAAAGGATAGAGAAAGATGACTAATCTTCATTTTCAAATCATGATTGTTTATTTTCAAAACCTTAATTTTGAGATAAAATGATAATGCACACCAAGAGATTACTTATTTGTTCCTTTTAAAAAATCATACTTCTAATTGCTTGGCTGACTTCCTCTTTTTATTTTAGGGTGCATTCTCCTCAGTTCTGCATTTTCGCCTCAGCATTAGGGTATAGCAGAATTTTGTGGGAAGCTATGCTCGGATCCACCCCTAGTATATCTTGGTACGACCATGCGAAAATGTCGTAATAATTAGATCAGAACTCAACCTACTTGCTTCGCTCATCTTCTTTCATGAAAGTGTCAATTTTAACCTTTTCTTTTTCATCCTCTATCCCCGAATTAATCACTTCTTTTGACTCTTTGTGGGGTTGAATTTCTTTAGACTTTTTGTTCCATTAATCTCATTAGCTCAAGAAAGGGTTCCCAATTGTCACTATTATTTTTTTTAATGGGATGGTCAAAATCATATAATGGAGTCATAGCACTGTCATTTTCAAGAGAATCACTTTCACATCCACACAAGTAAAAAGGTAAAGAATGAAGGTTAATGTGATGGTTGGACATAAACTAAAAGAATGGCAAGAAAATGCATTTATTGATAGTAAATAATGAAAAGGAAACATATGAGCCCATTTTCTTAACATATCTTCCTAAAGCCTTGGGTAGAGCTATAGGATTACAGAATTACTTTGCATTAATCTCAAAGGTCATAGGAAAATCGATGATCTCCTAATTGTTGAGTTCTGCATCTAGGGAACAAGAACACACTGGATTGACATCATAATTGAAGGGTTGATCATCCTCGATAGCGGTCACTGTACTTTGAAAGCTTTGTCGGATGTCACAGATGGGGAACCCCTCAGTTTTAGGTTTTCGATTTTCCAATCAGGCCAACCACTTCTCTTTTTTCTCTTCCCTTATCTTCTTTTGTTAGACTTGGTGGGTTTGTATTTGGGTTTTGGGTCCATAGTTGGGTTAGTTGATATGGCATGATAGGGAGTGTTTGGTTTGGGATAAGAGGTTGTGTATGATAATGGATTATTGGGTGATAAGGTTGAGGGTATGGAGCTTAGGAGACATTAGTACTGTATGGGTTGTAAGGTATATAGGGTGGAAGCATGGTTGAGGGTTAATAAGTGCTTAGCTAGGTTTTCATTGGGTGAAACTTCTCTGATCGAAAGTAATAACATGAAGTTCTCCTTCTCTTTTCCTACTGTTAGGGGCCTTTTGGCATTAATCATCTCTATTGAAATTTCAGTGATCTTCCCACTCCTCATTCCTCCCTCGACTCTTTCTCCAATGATGACCATGTCCAAGAAATTTGATAACACATTCTCTATCATCTTGTCATAGAAGGGAGATTGGAGAGTATCCATGAACGTAGCCATCATTTCTCTTTCTGTAAATGGGGGTTCAACCTGAGCAGCTATTTTTCTCCATCGTTGAGCATATTCCTTAAAGGTTTCAGCTTCCTTCTTAACCATATTCTACAACTGCAATCTATCTAGTGCCATATCGATGTTGTATTTATATTGCTTTAAGAAAGCATCAGCCAAGTCCTCGAAACATTGAATATGGGTACATTCAAGGTGTGTATACCAGTTAGACGCTGCCCCAACTAAGCTGTCTTAGAAGAAATGAATAAATATCTTGTCATTATGAGCATGCGAAGCCATCTTGTGGATGTACATGGTTAGATAGTTCTTTGGGTAAGTGGTTTCCTAATATTTATCAAAATATGGGACTTTAAACTTCGGAGGAATCACTGCATTCGGGACAAGGCAGAGTTCTGAGGCATTTAGAAGGCTATAGCTACTTGCTCCTTCTATAGCTCGTAGTCTCTCTTTAAGAACTTCTAGTTTTTCCTTGGATTGAAGGCCTTCAGTTGAAGGGTTCAACAAAGAAGTACCAACAATCTTATGGGGGGAAAATTGTGGCATGTAAAAAGGGTTTGAATGTTGCATCGATGAGGTCCCATTAGCACCAAGGTAAGGAGGTTGGGTTGGAGTCGAGTTTTATGGCCCTGAAGTAGGCATTACTAATGGTGTGCCGCTCTCGAGAGGATTGGTAATTTGTGATGACACGAAACTTGGGGAAAGACCATATGAGGAAATGAAAACAGGGAACTGAGGAATCTCGTTAGCATTTGGCTAAGATTCTTGTGTTTGGGTAGTGTTTGGAGGGTTTAAAGTTATTGTGACTGCCGGTGCACTAGCCTTAAGGGTATTGGTGGCTAATGGTGGCCCATAACCAGGTGGCAGGCTATATGGTGGGAATAGAGATGCATATGTTTCTCGATGATTGGTAACAGGGTTTTGTGCAGGGTTATTTGGGTAGAAGGTGAGTGGCATCATGGCCTCTTGAGAGATGACGCCAGGATATTGCCAAGGAATTAGTGCAATGCCATGCGCGTGAGCAGGCATGGTCGAAGGATCATCATTTGCTCCTGAAGGAGCCCCCTCTGTATTTTTTGTTCTTTCCAAAGCTTGTAGAACTTCGAAGACCTTGGCCATTTGTTCCTTTAATTGACTTCCTCCATTCCTTAGCTTTTCCTGTGGCTACCCCAGTTCATCCATGACTTTTGATTGGGAGTGAGCTCCTATACAGGTGTCATAGAGACAATTTTTTTTTGTATTTTTATGAATATGATAAAAAAATATAAACATAAGCACACTAAAACAAGAGTAAAATTATGCATGTGGAGACATGGTCCTAAGCTGGTACATGTCCTAAAAAATGGGTTCTATGTACCATGGTAGCTCTAAGGTTATTTCAGCAAGTGATAGCTTTGGTTTTAGACCCCTATTGGAAAAAAGTCCCTAAATTCCCCTTGCTGTCACCAACACTTTGGCTAGCAAGAGTCCTCCATCCTTACTCATGATAGGTTACAAGTAGAAAGAGTTCAATTTGAGTGAGGGGTTTTCATGTGCTTATTCGGAGACCAAAGGTCTCTCAAAGCAACACTATTTCGTCCTCTATCTAAGGCTACAAGATACTGAGCTCGGGTATAGAGCTTGTGTGTGCAAGTGTACATGAGAGAACATGCAAGCAAATTTATTCACAAAGTAGAAGTATAATACATGTAATGCAAACAAAATGTATAATAATATGAAACAAATAAACAAACAAAACAAAAATGGACCAACATAATTAAAGAACAAATAACATGAGATTAAAACAAGGTTTAACCCTCTAACATCCCCAGTAGAGTCGCCAGCTGTCGCAACCGTCCTAAAGGGCACCGCAAAAATTAAAAAGAATAAGGAAGAAAAAACCTCGGGGTGTTGGGAGTCGCCACTAATCGTTTTATCCATTAAATGGAATGGTGCAATTTGACACCTAAAAGATGGTCTACGTTTTAGAGTTCAAAGCTCGAGGGTTGATTACAGAAAAGGAAGGTATTAGCACCTTATGCCGTCCATTCTAAGAATGGTTACCTATTTAATCTAGTGTTGTTTGTAAGGTTAATTAAATTGGTCCTTTATTATTATAATTTTTTTTTTCTATTTTGACATGTCCCATTTGTCAGCATGTTGTCAAAGATGATAAATGACTAAGACTTTGAATAGGTGGCTAAATAGCCATTATTTTGGAACAAATTCTAAACCTGTAATATATTACATGAAAGTGGTGAATTAAAATTATGTTAATTTCTCAAAAAAAAATATTTTGATGAAATATTTTGAATAAAATAATTTAAAAGGAATTTTTGCAAAGGAAAAAAAATATTTTTGAAAAGTAATAAAAAGATTTTTGAATTCACCACAATCATAATGTTGAGACCATGTGAAATTGTTCATTTTTATTTGAGGATTTTTTATTTTACAGAAATAATTTTATTTTGGTTTGTAAAAAAGGTTGTATTTTAGTTTACAAAAATATTTAATTTTTATATGGAGATTAGACCTCACCAGCGCTCTTGACAAGATCCAATATAAAGCTTTAAGAGTATTGAAAAAAGTGTATTTGATCAGTGCTCCAATTCTCTCTCAATTTTTTCATCGTCGGTAATTTTAAATTGTTTGATTAATACATTAATAAAAAAAGTGAGTGTGTTAAATTAAGATACAAGTAATTATACCTCAAATACAAATATGATTTAATCCAAAAGAATAAATAAATAAATAAAAATAAGAATAAAATTTAAAAAATGACTAAAGATTCAAGCCCAAACAAGTAATAATAAAAAAGAGAACACAAAATTTATTTTTACTTAAGCTCAAATGAAAGAAAATAAAATAAAATAAAAAAAGGGTAAAAAAGTGAAAAATACAATAAAAATAAACCAAATAGGCAGCTTAAAAAAAAAGATGAAATGAACAACAAAAGATAAAGAGACTTTTAGTCTCAGGAAATACCAAAATGGAATATGAAAAGAAAGGAGAAAATGGGGAAAATGGTGGAAGCTCACGGTGGTTAGTGTACGATCACGTGAGCGGTGGATGGCGCAAGGACGGCAAGGCAGCGTGGTGGAACACCGGCGACTAGACGCGTGCGGCGCAAGGATGGAGGGGTACGATGGCAAGTTGGATCGTGCACAGTGAGGGACCCAAGACGCGGTGGAGCTCTGACAAAGGCATGTAGCGCCGGTCACGGTGTGAGTGGAGAGGATAACCCGAGGCGCGACTTAACGGGTGGTGTGTGGGGGTTCACGGCGTATGGTGGCAGCTTGGGGACGAATCTGGTAGAAACAGAAGAGAGGACAGTGGTTGCGCGGTTGCAGATCTAATGAGCACGGTTATAGGGAAGTGGCTGTTTGTGGCACGACATGGAGCGTGGTGGCGTACGGTGGCTCTGTTTATGGTTTTGGTATTTTGATGGTTATGTGGTTTCGGTGGTGGTGGTTGAAAATGATGAAGATGAAGTGTGGTGTGGGTGAATATTGGAGAGTTGTGGTGGCTTGGTGATGGTGCTTGAGGGGTTGGTTTAGTGTTGGTGAAGATGGAGTATGGCTTGGTGATGGTGCTTGAGGGGTCATGGTAGAGGTTGCTGCAAGGATTATGATGGGGTGTTTATGATGGTTTAAGGGTGGTGAAAAATTGAAGAAGGCGATGGAATTGAAGGTTGATAATAGGTTTGTGGTTGTTGTTGATGGTAGGGGTGTGTTAGAAGATGGTGGTAAAGGGGAGGTTGAAGATGAAGGGTGTTTAGGCTGCTGGTTGAAGGTAGTTTTAAACCAAGGCTGAATGTTTGGAGGTAGAGGATTTTTAGGTTGTGAGTGTGGAATGCCTCTGCGTGTCAGGAAATTTTTTTCTTGTGATTGCTCTATGTGAGGGAATTTTTGAATTTTTTGATTGCTCTCTTTATCCTCTTCTCTGCATAGGATTTATAGGATTAAGCCTGCAAAATTTCCTCCCCAATTTCTTGATGATTAAAAAGCAAACTAAGGAAGAGATCCCATCAAAGGTTTTAATCAAATCTGGAAAGGAAAGGTTGCCATTTCAATTGGATTGTGTAGCTGCTTGTGGAGGCTATGGTTTGGTGGCCAGGGTTCATGGTTGCAGCAGCAAGAAGGGAAAGGAATTAGGTTATTGGTTGACCCGTAACCCTTTTTTCCTTTTTTTTCATTGCTTATTTATTTCTCAAAATAAATTGTTTTTTATTTTTTTATTTTTTATTGAAATCAGACTTAGTAAATAAAACAAATATGGACAAAATTGAGTATCAACACATGTAAAATAAAAGAGGAGAGAGAACAAACATCATTATCAAGTGATAAAAATGTCTGCTTATTCTTACACTTGAAGACCACAATTGTGTTAAAAACTACTTGAAATAAGGGAAACAAGGATTAGTAGTTAATGATACTCCTAATATGATTGATTAAACTTAGAATGATCCCTAGCAATGGCGCCAAAATTTTGTAGTTGTCGAGACTATCAAATTAAATCAACTTATAAACTGATTCACCAAAATACTTGTAGTATAAGGCGCAACCGGGTCGAGTCCTTGGATAACTCTAATTAAACAATCAAATTAAGAAGTTAACAAATGGGGGAAATGCTATAGAATTAATTAACAGAAAGTAATTAAAAACTATAACGTAATTCAGTAAACAATTAATCTAAGCAAATTAACTATTCTTGAATTTAATTCATCCTTGATCACTAAGAATCCATTCAATTGCTAACCAAGTTCTTAGCTTTAGATCACATCAGGATGCCTTAAGATGATCAATGAATTATCTACTACATAAGCATCTAGAATTTAATTAATTAAGGTTAAACGAATTAGGCACTCATTTAATCCTAAATTAAATTAAAATTCATAATTGAACTAAACTAAACAATCCATCAAACACTTTTGAAGCATTGTTTAATCTCTTCCATTCAATTGCTAATCAGATTCTTAGTCATAGATCACATCAAGAAGCCTTAAGATGATCCATGAATTCTCTACTAGACAAGCATCCCAAATTTAATTAATCAAGGTTAAATGAATTAAGCACTCATCTAATCTTGAATTAATCTAAAACCTAAAATTCAACCAAGCTTAACAATCAACATCCAAGAAGCCTTTGATGCATTATTTAGTCTCTGTAATCCTTATTAACACATGGTAATTATGCAATTATCATATTAACATCCAAATCAAATTAAGTAATTCTACTTAGATTTAACAAAATCAAAAGAGGTAAAGAGAAACTTGATTAACAAGTAAAAGTGAAACTTGATTAACAAGTAAAGAGAAACTTGATCAACAATTAAATATCAAACAATCAAAACAAGATCTCAGAATTAAATATCAAGATTTTCGATCCCTAGGATTGATTAAAAAGTTCTTCCCTCTTATCCATGGATGAGGGAGAAGGGAAACATAAAAGAAAAGAAACCTAGAGAAAAGGGAGAAGAAGAAAGATAAAGAGAGGAGGTACAAACAAGAGCGACCAAGAGAAAATTATGGTTATATTTCGTGCTTGCTGCTGCTACTTAAATCACTATCTCTAAAATTAAAAATCCAAGCTTTAGCTTAGGGTTAATCTTCTTCCTCTTAGCTTTCATGGACACCTAATTTGCATAATTTGGGCTTAGGATAAGAAAGTTATGCCCAAAACATTCTTAATAGCTATCAAAATCGTTAGCTGATTTCAAAGGGTGAAAACACCATCAAAATGTCATAGTTTTAATAAGTAGTCTTTAATAATTGAATATATATGTCTCAGCTTTCAAATGGCACCTATTTCAGCTCCAAATGACATCTACAGTCCAAATTATAGTCCAATCTTTGCATATCTTCTAGGTTCCATTGACAACATCTCTGTTCTATTTTCATGGCTCAGTCTGACCTACTAGTTATCCTTCAATTTGTTCATCAAAGTTGTAGATCTATCTCTTAGATTTCCTACAAGATAAAGTTCATAAACTTTAGATATCTATAACTCCTGTTATGCCCAAAATACAGAAATAGTGTAAAATTCCTTATCATACTAAAAAGTGCAATTAAGCCCAATTTGAACCCAAACTTATAAAATATGGCTAAAACCAATCGGTTAAGCATGTAAGAGGTCCAAGAAACTAAATATGAGGGTTAAATAATATATAAAAATTATGTTTATCACTTACCTAGTAAAGAGTTCATGTTGGATTAGGATTTCATAAAGACTAGGTGATGCATCAAACGTGTTTGATGAATTGCCTAGCTTGGTTGAATTCTGAGTTTTAGGTTAATTTAAGGTTGGAGGGATGCTAACTTCATTTGGCTTTGATTAACCAAATGCTAGATGCTTATCTAGTAGAGAATTCATGGGTCATCTTAAGGCTTCTTAATGTGACCTAAAACCAAGAATCTGGTTAGCCAATGAATGAATCCTTAGTGGTCAAGGATGGATTAGACTAAAGAGTTGTTGATTTCCTTGGATTGGTTGTTTGCTTAACCTTGTTTACATTCTTTTAATTGCTTTGTTTAATTAATCCTGCATCCAACTCCCCTATTGCTAACTTCTTAATTTAATTGATTAATTAGAATAATCCAAGGGCTCGACCCGGTTGCACCACATACTACAAGTTCTTGGTGAATCGGTTAAAAAATCTCATCTAATTTGGTAGCTTTGGTAGCTATCAAGGATGTGACATTCCTTCTCTACCTAGTGATATAAAGGAACATAGTTCCTAGAAATATGCTTAGAAAGATGATAATTAATGAGCACTAAAGAAAGATTTATACATGTTTGAGCATTTCCATATCATCATGAAGATGTTGTTTATATAAATCATAGATTTGATAATAAGTATTTGCATCATGAAAAATTGTAAATATTGTAGTGATAGTGAGTTATGGTTTATATTTTGTTACATTCTTGATGAAATCTATGATTTATTGATGATGCATTGAATCTCAATATAATGATTGAATATGTGTTATTGATCAATGATAATAATTGAATGTCTACCTCGAGAAGAGAAAGGGACTATTTTGGCCTAGCCACCTTTCTATATGATATTTATAGTAATGATTTAATTCCCCGAAGCAGCTGGAGTTATTGTGATGACATTTTACATGTTAGAACTATTGAG
This sequence comes from Ormosia semicastrata, assembly GCA_029884595.1. NCBI lineage: Eukaryota > Viridiplantae > Streptophyta > Magnoliopsida > Fabales > Fabaceae > Ormosia > Ormosia semicastrata. Next base: position 18,725,924 of record JAQQTO010000047.1, on the reverse strand, counting down.
AATTTCTAGAATTCTCACCTCTTTTATCTCTTCTTTCCATGATAATTCTAGTACAAGACCCACCTATGGAGTAAAAGTGAAGATGATGATGTAGTGTAGGGTTATATACTCTTTTTTACCATCGCTTGTATTTATAACTATGCAGTGGTTTGTATATAATTTATATGTACATATGCCTTTAAAGGCTTAGTTTATATCACTTGAACACTAATGTACTAGTTTGTATTGAATATTATTGACAATATGACTTGTATAAGTCAAGTATATTATTCAAGTATTTCAAATGTATATTTATACTTTGAAATATTATCTTACCCTCATAAGGCTCAAATATGTAATAGAATTAGTTTAGTTGTGACGTGCCTATATCTAATTACTTATGTGCAATCTGGATATATTATAGTATTAGTTTTGGGACATTACAATATCAATAGCAACATAGAAGGACCTTGCCATTCTAGGATACACCCTTTCTGAAATCTTGAAGAACTTTCTCAAGTACTAGTGCTTGATGCGAGGTTTGACTTTGAAACCCAAATCAACAATTTCATTTAAGGATACCAACCTCTTTGGCATGACTTTCTTATTTCTAAATATTTCTTTAAAATATAGTTCAATCTCTAAGGAATCAAATATTGAGGGGTTGGAAGTAGAACCATCAGATTTCTTCTTTTTCATGGTTTTGGCAGAAGCAAAAGTCTTGGATTTCTTCTTTGGAGGCTTATACTTTGCTACTTTGATCATTAGGCACTGTGAACGCCTTCTTTTCCCTATTCTAGGAACCCTCAAGACATTAGGAGTTGATGGTGGGGGATTTTGTTCAATGTCTGACTCTATGGATTGCGACACCACCACCCTTTCTCTTTCGAATGCGAATTCTTCCACACCCCTTGGCATCTTTTGGGCTATTGTTGTAATACTCTTAATAACATGTTAGACTTGTGTATGTGTACAAAAGGTAGCATATGACGTGCTTAATATGCATGTTTAGTTTTGTGACAAACTGAGTTAGTTTAGATATTTTGTTGCAACTCAGATTGTGAAAAGTAACTTAAAATGACTCAGATAATAGCATAAATTGCTTAGATGATAGAAATAAAGATGGATAATTTATTTCTAGGTCACAAATGTATGGAACAAGATGTAGTTAAAGTTTCAAGGTAAACTGAGTTAGTTTGACATTTTTAGACATACTGGTTATGTATTTAAAGCTAGATTGACTAGCAGCAGATATGAAAATATCAGATAATAACTTTTTATATGAATCTTAGAATTTATTTTAAAGTTGGTGGAAGTTGGAAATCTTGATTTAGTTAAATCTAAGTGTTTTTAGTAGATCGAGATTTATCAGTTATGGCCTAAAAGCCTTATAAGTCTTTTGTTTCCTCATTTATAAGCCTCACTCATGACCTTTTTCTGCACCAAAAATAGAAATAGAAAATATGTAAGAGCAAGGGAAAAAAAGGAAAGAAAGAAGAAGGAAGAGGAGGAGAAAAAGAGGAAGGTCAAAGGTAGGGAATTAAAGCTTCTTTTCATCTTTTTTCATCATTTTCTCCATGAATGCACTTTTGGTGCATAATAAGTCAAAATGAGTTCTAAAGGTCTTTGATGTGTTTGGCTTATATGATTGTATTTCTATGGTTGTTTATGACTTGTTCATAGTATAAGTTGAAGTTAGAAACTTAGAACATCTCATTTGAACCTTTAATTCACAAAAATGAAGTTTTAAGTCAAGTATGTAGAATTTTGGTTCATAATTCAAATTAAGAGGTGTAAGTTAGTGATTAATGACTCCTATGTATTAATAAACTAACGAGGGACTTAGGATCATCAAGAAACTGATTTAGAATGGCGAAAAACCATGAAAAGTTCCAACGGAACAGTTGCACAAATATGCAAAATTATGCAGATTTGCTATCGTGCAGAGAGCGCCCAGGTGCTCTACACAGAGCGCTTAGGTACTCATGGTCCAGAAATGAGTGATCGCGCAGCAGGGTGATGAGAGCTTAGACGCTTAGTCCAGAGCGCTTAGGCACTGGTCTCAAAATAGCACAGGGTTGTGTTCTGCGTAGTGAGCGCTCAGACGCTCAAGGATAGGGCATCTAAGCGCCTAAAGAAGATTTCATCAGAATTGTTATTTTGATGATTTTAGATCCCTAATTGTTAGAATTCTTTGTTTATGCCTTTTAAAGAGTGTTAAGGCACTAGAGAGGGTATTTCTTAGAGAGAAAGACCAAGTGTCATACAAGGGAAAGTAAAGTGACTTTGTGCATCCATTGGCTATAGATTGACATAGGTTATGAATAATATACCACTAGAGGTAATTCGGTAAGGGAATGATCCTTTGGTATGTATATTATATGTATAAACCTTTAAGCATTCAAGAGTTATGGTTTGCTTTAGGTAAACATCTTGTATCTTAGGCCACTTTTGTGGTATATGTGTATCACTTGAGAGTAATAAGTGATGATGTGATGTTTAGATATATGTATGAAGGATTGTCTAGTAGTATTGATCGTTATGAGTATCCTTTGATGTTGTGCACCATTATTAAGGCCAAAGGAGATAAGGGGAGTCCAGAAGGTTCTTTTGAATAAGGATTCTGCCCGAACTTCTCGATAGTGTCATGGTACGTGTAATGTAAAAAATGAGCTTTCCCTCTCTTTACCATAAGATAATACACTAAACTATAAATTCTATATGAACATCTTGGTTTTAAGTTGCACTGAGTATATATGTATGAATGTATGTTAACTTGGTTTATCTAGATGTTAAAGTTAAACCTTGTTGATGCTTTAAACATATCTTATTTAGCATGTGTTAAGATTGTGTTTATTATGTTATGTATGCTGGTATTGGTTTACTCATACTGAGGATTTGTTGATTCTTACCCCGCTGTGTTGTCATGTAATTCCAAGAGAAAGTTCTTCAAAGAACAAGAAGAATAAAAAGGAAGCTAAAGATTAGACTAGCTTTATAGTTTATATTACAACTATTGTATTTATTAGTACTTCTTTTGTAATATAAAAAGTTATGTAATACGTCAAGTCTTTACTAAGGCTAATATTGTATATATATGCATTATGTATGTTTTTCGCATTTCATATGACCCTCTATAATGTTTTCAATGAACATTATGGATATATGTATCAGATTAGTACGTAAGTAGTGACATTATAATGCTAAGTATCTCTCTGTGCTCTATGTATATTGAGATATTAGTATTAGGACGTTACAATTGTTTTGATTGTCATGACGATGGAGAATTTGGGTTTAGTTTGGAAGATGTGTAACATTCTCCGAAGGGCATTACATTTCAAGTCAACTCCTTTTAATTCTTTACCTAAGTTATAAAATATTTGACATTATTTTAATACGGTTTTCAAAATTTTTTTTTGTGGATAAAATAAACTTATCGAATTTTAGAAACACCAAACATAAGAACTGAATAATATACTTTACATATAAACAAAGTTTACTATAACCATACGTACATTATACTTATACACCCAAAAAGCATAAATATCTAACATAACCAACCTAGACTGGCCCAAATTCACAACATCTAAAGAAAAGAGTCCTCTTCAGAAGACAAATTCCCTAGCCAGGAATGTCTTGACGGATAGAAATTCGAGTAGAAGATATCTCGGAGTCCTTCTTAGGAGTATAGTGAAGATCATTTCACAACTCCTTGATAGGTATAACAAACTCTACATATATAGTAGCAAAAGAAAAGGTAGTGACCCTATGGTGGGTCCTACTTATGGATAGAGTAATGTCACCATAATACTCTATATGCTCTGTGTCTCAATGTACATGCCAAGCATCAGCGCATTCAAGAAACTGTAGCTTAACAAAACCTAGCAGATCCCTCCTTGCCACCATTGCAGTCTTCACAGATGTAAGCATAAAATAGAAATAGACAGAATAATACAATAAAGAGGTGAGATTCCCTGCATCAATACCATCATGGCAGCAAAGAAACATTAATGATAATAATGCCATTCATATATAGCAATATCGCAGAACAACAGGTATAATCATGTTATCAACTAACACATAATTTAACAATCTATATCATAATAGATGAATACTGACCATACCACAAAAATAAGTATACTGACTATGCCACAACACTATGTATACTGACTATGCACATGCACAATGTCTATACTGATCATCCTTATACACAATGCACCTATTTCCCACTTCATAGAGCTAAACACAGTTTTAGAGAGAATGATCCAAAAGATATGTCTGTATATCGGCCGCCTCAGACCAAGTGCTATAATTTCTCAATATGCATATCAAGCATTATACAAGACATTCTACGCCAGATCGGGAATAGGAATAATGTTCTTATCGAGATCCTTGGTACGTTTGCATCAGTTACCACGGCACAGTAGCGCTATTCAACTGGCCATATGTGGAATACTGCGCCTTGATGCCTCCAAGATCCATTATAGACCTTCACCACGCAATTCGCACTCGCACTAAGGTGTAATTCAACTCCTAGGCAACAATAGCCTTAACAGACACCGTCTGACAAATAATGCATGACCAATGACTTGATGCAATATCACAAGCCGCTACCAGCTATAACTATATGTTAATATATATTCGGGTCCAATACATTAGCCTGACAACAAATTATTGTAATGCTCAATCGCGTAATATTTTTATCGCATTTTCACAATCGCATAAATATTTTAAAGCATTTTCTTAATCGCGTAGCTAAAATCATCATTTTTAAATTGCGTAAAAGTTTTTCTATGTATTTTTAATCACGTAAAACATTTCCTCAATATTCTAATATCAATTTAAAACCATTCTCATTTAATATAAAAATTAGACTTTTATTCTAACATTTTCTCATTAATCCATCTCTAATTAATATTTCCAAATATTTTCACAAAAACTTAGATTTATTAAATCAAGATATCTCATAAATCCTTCTCCATTACTCTCATTAAATAAAATACTTTAATTTCAAAACATCATTCTAACTTTATTTCTACACTTAAGGCCAAAAATCACTCTTTGTTCATTACTCTAAATAAAAACTTTCTTAAAAATAATATTTTAAATTTCATACCATCCTTAAAATTTATTTCATTGACATAGCCGAAAATCATTGCTTCTTAAATTATAAAAATTGTGTTCATCTTCTCTTTAACTTATAAATTCTTTAATCCTAATTTAGTCCCCTAATCATCTAAGTAACATTTTCTAACATTCTTTCCAAAACTTTCATTATGAAAAACCTTTTCCATTTACCTTACTAAAAATCCTCTTAAGTAAAATACTTCAAGTTTCTCTTTACTTCTCAATTCTATTTTCCACATCATGGCCAAAAATCATTCTTTTGATTAATAATAAAACTTATTCATTTCCATTTCTATTTTATAATACCTTAATTAAATTCCTTATCACTTAATCATCTAAGTTAACAATTTATAAATCATTCTTGCATAGGTTTACCCTTTTGAGGGCATGGAGGCCGTGAGCCTCTATGGTCTTTGGAACCAAAAATCCTTTTCCTTTCAAGTACAATTTATAGCATACAACACAGATTTAAGCATCATAATCATACCATAATAAGTTTATGCATAATATCAAAGCATCATATAAAATCAATAAGCAACCATGGTAATTTCATGCATACAAACAACATCATGTAATTATACATAATTAAACAAGCATAACCAATAATCACACAATCGAGTGAATAAATCATCACATGGATTTCTTACTCACAAACACAAATATTTCATTCCTCACCACCATAAATGGTTGATGAGGTTAATCTCCCTCTTACCTTCCTAAGCTCCTTGTATGGCTCTTTGTTTCAACTTCCTCCACCAAGTTGCTCTTAAAATCAAAGCAAACACAAATATATTAACATCTATAGCTAGAGTAAGGCAACCATAGATCAAATATGGTCTTAGAATTTCAAGAATCAAATAAGAAATCAAGTTTCAAGAACTTTACCTTAGAACCCTAGAACTTGGATTCAAAAATCAAGCTTGAAAATGGTTGAATCAAGTCTTGATCACAACATCAAAGTTGCTTAGAATGGTGCTTACGATCGAGTAGTATAGTTAGTTTGAATTATGAAAGGTTGGAAGGTAGAAATGGGTAGTAAGCCGTGAGCTAGAGGGAGAAAAAGTGAGATAAAATTGTGTTAAGCTTTGTGTAGAAAGATGATAATTTTAAAAATGTGATAGAAAAATGAAACTTAGTCACTTTGGGGGCTTAATGGCCGTGAGATGCAAGGAGAGTGAGAGTGATCATCTTATTCACTACAACCTCTCACATCCATTGATTAGATCAAGGGTGGACATCCAAAGCTTCTACAATAAGCTTGCCCCTCACAACCATTGATTAGATCAAGGGTGGACATCCAAAGCTTCTACAATAAGCTTGCCCCTCACAACCATTGATTAAATCAAGGGTTGACATGCAAAGTTTCTCCTCCAAGTTTGTTTCTAATTGGTTGTTCATATAGATGTCATAACCATCATCTTTGACCAACCTTAATATTTTCTAGATATTTTCCAGAAACTATTACCCAATGAACAAAGGCTACAACTTTTATTGTCCAATGGATAATAACATTACACAATGGATATTAGCATTACCAAATGGATAATAGATTTGAACAAAAACTCGGATAAAGAAAATTTTTGCCAACTATTTTCGATTTCGGGTTTTGTAAGTTCTGTCGAGCCCACATTAACAGTCCAAAACTTTCTAGTCTAGGAAAAATTTCTATTTTTCGGGTCTTCCTCAAACACACATACAACTCAAAATAATATTAAAATAATCAAAATAAATTAAAAATTTCAAAATATTCATAAAAATTCACAAATATTATAAAACTCATAAATATCAAGAAAAATGAAAAATCAGGGTGTTACAACTCTCTCCATCTAATAAAAATTTTGTCCTCGAAATTTCTCTTACATTTTAAAATAATTGTGGATATTGTTCTCTCATCTTGTCCTCTAATTCCCACGTTGCATCTCCCGTCGCTTCATTCCAAATTACCTTTGCCAAAGCATCTCCTTTTCCTCTAAGTTGTTTCACTCATTTATCTTTGATCTTAACAAGAAGTGTCTCATAGGTCAAGTTCTCTTTTAATTTATATTGTATCGGGTACTATGACATAGTTTGGATTAGGAATATATTTTTACTATTGCGATACATGAAAGATATTGTGAGGGTTAGAAAGAAATGGTAGTAAAGCTATTTGGCATATTACCAGACCTATCCGACAAAGAATTTGATATGGTCCAATGAATTTAGGAATGAGCTTTCTAGATTCAAATCCAGAAATCTCTATTTTCAGAAAATACTAAAGTTTTATTGGAATAGTTTAAGAAGATATGGTTAGAAGATAACCAATTCATTCTTGAGATCATGTCTATTTGTGAAATATGTAAACAAATCAAATTGGCAGAAAGGTTCCGATTTCTAACAGTAATAGGATAGTTTAAACAAAATGGAGTAGTAATAACAGGCTTAGAAATGAGAATAGCAATATTTAAGTCAAAATGAAATGAAAACATGGATAAACCCAAATGTTTCACATAGTCCTAGGCAACAAAAAATAAGTCGCCCCTGAGTCAAACAGTACAATTTAAGGCATACTTCCTATGACACAATCTCACTCGGTTAGATCTTCAGATTGGGAGACTTCAGCTCCACTCATCATGTAGACTCTTCCTCCTGCTTGAGATTTCGTCGCACATTCATTACTCACGGAATGTTCCATCTTTGATTTAGTACAGCCTCTAGCAACGTGTCTAGGCTTCCCGCACTTGAAACAAATTATTTCCTTTCTCCTACGCTCTTTCATCAAATGGTCGTTTCTACACTTCATACAATATGGTAAAAACTTCACGATCTGCCTAAAACTGCTGCTACTAGTACTTCCTCCATTTGTTCGTTGTTGCTGTTGATTCCCCGATGGGCATAAGTATGATTTCCACTAGGATCAATTGACCTTACATTTCCTCCCCTTTTGGAATCTAGATGGCCCAAAGTTACGAAGTCTCGCATCTCGAGATTGATTCAACTCTAATAGATTTTGAGCCTTGGCTATCATTTCTTGCTACTGATCAGTCCTCTGATTCTGTGGTACTATTACATCAGTCATTCCTTGCATTGCTGTTGCAGCCATAACCAGGCTATTGTCATCATGTCCTGCTTTCCTATTCGCACCTCTACCACCACGAGCCATTACCTTTCTTCAATGTTAACTAATCACAATACCATGAAAAATAAATGTAACCATTTCAAACAAGGTTGTCTCTTTTTGGAAACCAAATAATACATCTCTATGTTCGGTTTCAGAGAAACACACAGCACAAACAAGACAAACCTACCCACAAACCCCAAAAGACTCAAACTTGGGCTCTGATATCAAATAATGTAACACACTCTGAAGGGCATTACATTTCAAGCTAACTCCTTTCAATTCTTTACCCAAGTTATAAAATATTTGATATTATTTTAATACGATTTTCAAAATTTCTTTTTGCGGATAACATAACCTTACCGAATTTTAGAAATACCAAACATAAGAACTGAATAATATACTTTACATGTAAACAAAGTTTACTACAACCATATGTACATTATACTTACATACCCAAAAAGCATAGACATCTAACATAACCAACCTAGACTGGCCCAAATTCACAACATCTAAAGAAAAGAGTCATCCTCAGAAGACAAATTCCCTAGCCGGGAATGTCTTGACGGATAGAAATTCGAGCAGAAGATATCTCAGAGTCCTTCCTAGGAGTATAGTGAAGATCATTCCACAACTCCTTGATAGGTATAACAAACTCTACATATATAGTAGCAAAAGAAAAAGCAGTGACCCCATGGCGGGTCCTACTTACGGATAGAGTAATGTCACCACAATACTTTATATGCTCTGTGTACCAATGGACACGCCAAGCATCAGCGCCTTCAAGAAACTGTAGCCTAACAAATCCCTCCTTGCCGCCATCGTAGTCTTCACAGACGTAAGCATAAAATAGAAATAGGCAGAAAATACAATAAAGAGGTGAGATCCCCTATATCAATACCATCATGGCAGCAAAGAAATAATAATGACAATAATGTCATTCATATTTAGCAATATCATAGAATAACAGGTATAATCATGTTATCAACTAATAGATAATTTAACAATATATATCACAATAGATGAATATTGATCATACCACAAAAATAAGTATACTGACTATGCCACAACAATATGTACACTGACTATGCATATGCACAATGTGTATACTGACCATCCTTATGCACAATGCACCCATTTCCTACTCCATGGAGCTAAACACAGTTTCAGAGAGAATGATCCAAAAGATATGTCTGTATATCGGCTGCCTCAGACGAAGTGCTATAATTTCTCAATGTGCACATCATGTATTATATAAGACATTCTGCGCCAGATCGGGAATAGGAATAGTGTTCTCATCGAGATCGTCGGTACGTTTGCAGTGGTTGCCACGGCACAGTAGCACTATTTAACTGGCCACATGTAGAACTCCGCACCCCGAAGCCTCCAAGATCCATTATAGACCTTCACCATGCAATTCGTACCCGCACTAAGGTGTAATTCAACTCCTAGGCAATAATAGCCTTAACAGACATCGCCTGACAAATAATGCATGACCAATGACTCGATGCAATATCACAAGCCACTATCGACTATAACCGTACGTTAATATATATTCGGGTCTAATACATTAGCCCGAAAGCAAATTATGGTATTCCTCAATCGCATAACATTTTTATCACATTTTCATAATCGCGTAACACTTTTGTTACGTTTTCAAATCACGTAACAGTTTTTCAATGTTTTCTCAATCACATAAAGATTTTAAAACGTTTTCTTAATCGCGTAGCCAAAAATCATCATTTTTAATTGCATAAAATATTTTCTCAATATTCTAAGCTCAATTTAAAACCATTTTCATTTAATATAAAAATTGGACTTTTATTCTAACATTTTCTCATTAATCCATCTCTAATTAATATTTCCAAATCTTTTTCACAAAAACTTAGATTTATTAAATCAAGATATCTCATAAATCCTTCTCCATTACTCTCATTAAATAAAATACTTTAATTTCAAAACATCATTCTAACTTTATTTCTACATTAAGGCCAAAAATCACTCTTTGTTCATTACTCTGAATAAAAACTTTCTTAAACATAATATTTTAAATTCTATACCATCCTTAAAATTTATTTCCATTGACATAGCCGAAAATCATTGCTTCTTAAATTATAAAAATTGTGTTCATCTTCTCTTTAACTTATAAATTCTTTAATCCTAATTTAGTCCCCTAATCATCTAAGTAACATTTTCTAACATTCTTTCCAAAACTTTCATTATGAAAAACCTTTTCCATTTACCTTACTAAAAATCCTCTTAAGTAAAATACTTCAAGTTTCTCTTTACTTCTCAATTCTATTTTCCATATCATGGCCAAAAATCATTCTTTTGATTAATAATAAAACTTATTCATTTCCATTTCTATTTTATAATACCTTAATTAAATTCCTTATCACTTAATCATCTAAGTTAACAATTTATTAATCATTCTTGCATAGGTTTACCCTTTTGAGGACATGGAGGCCGTGAGCCTCTATGGTCTTTGGAACCAAAAATCCTTCTCCTTTCAAGCATAATTTATAGCGTACAACATAGATTTAAGCATCATAATTATACCATAACAAGTTTATGCATAATATCAAAGCATCCTATAAAATCAATAAGCAATCATGGTAATTTCATGCATACAATCAACATCATATAATTATACATAATCAAACAAGCATAACCAATAATCACACAATCGAGTGAATAAATCCTCACATGGATTTCTCACTCACAAACACAAATATTTCGTTCCTCACCACCATAAATGGTTGATGAGGTTAATCTCCCTCTTACCTTAGATGTAGCTTCCTAAGCTCGTTGTATGGCTCTTTGTTTCAACTTCCTCCACCAAGTAGCTCTTAAAATCAAAGCAAACACAAATATATTAACATCTAAGGCTAGAGTAAGGCAACCATAGATCAAATATGGTTTTAGAATTTCAAGAATCAAATAAGAAATCAAGTTTCAAGAACTTTACCTTAGAACCCTAGAACTTGGATTCGAAAATCAAGCTTGAAAATGGTTGAAGCAAGTCTTGATCACAACATCAAAGTTGCTTAGAATGGTGTTCAAGTAGTATAGTTGGTTTGAATTATGAAAGGTTGGAAGGTAGAAATGGGTAGTGAGGCCGTGAGCTAGAGGGAGGAAAAGTTAGAGAAAATTGTGTTAAGCTTTGTGTAGAAAGATGATAGCTTTAAAAATGTGATAGAAAAATGAAACTTAGTCACTTTGGAGGCTTAATGGCCGTGAGATGCAAGGAGAGTGAGAGTGATCATCTTATTCACTACAACGCCTCACATCCATTATAGACCTTCACCACGCAATTCGCACCCACACTAAGGTGTAATTCAACTCCTAAGCAACAATAGCCTTAACAGACACCGTCTAACAAATAATGCATGACCAATGACTAGATGCAATATCACAAGCCGCTACTAGCTATAACCATACGTTAATATATATTCGGGTCCAATACATTAGCCCGACAAGGAATTACTGTATTTCTCAATTGCGTAACATTTTTATCTCATTTTCACAATCGCGTAAATATTTTAAAATGTTTTCTTAATCGCGTACCTAAAAATCATCATTTTTAAATTGCATAAGAGTTTTTCTATGTATTTTTAATCGCATAAAATATTTTCTCAATATTCTAAGATCAATTTAAAACCTTTCTCATTTAATATAAAAATTGGACTTTTATTCTAACATTTTCTCATTAATCCATCTCTAATTAATATTTCCAAATATTTTTCACAAAAACTTAGATTTATTAAATCAAGATATCTCAGAATTCCTTCTCCATTACTCATTAAATCAAAATATTTTTCAAAACATCATTCTAACTTTATTTCTACATTAAGGCCAAAAATCACTCTTTGTTCATTACTCTAAATAAAAACTTTCTTAAAAATAATATTTTAAATTTCATACTATCCTTAAAAATTATTTCCATTGACATAGTCGAAAATCATTGCTTCAAAATTATAAAAATTGTGTTCATCTTCTCTTTAGCTTATAAATTCTTTAATCCTAATTTAGTCCCCTAATCATCTAAGTAACATTTTCTAACATTCTTTCCAAAACTTTCATTTTGAAAAACCTTTTCCATTTATCTTACTAAAAATCCTCTTAAGTAAAATACTTCAAGTTTCTCTTTACTTCTCAATTCTATTTTCCACATCATGGCCAAAAATCATTCTTTTGATTAATAATAAAACTTATTCATTTCCATTTCTATTTTATAATACCTTAATTAAATTCCTTATCACTTAATCATCTAAGTTAACAATTTATAAATCATTCTTGCATAGGTTTACCCTTTTGAGGGCATGGAGGCCGTGAGCCTCTATGGTCTTTGGAACCAAAAATCCTTTTCCTTTCAAGCACAATTTATAGCATACAACATAGATTTAAGCATCATAATCATACCATAACAAGTTCATGCATAATATCAAAGCAATAAAATCACATAAAATCAATAAGCAACCATGCTGATTTCATGCATACAATCAATATCATATAATTATACATAATCAAACAAGCATAACCAATAATCACACAATCGAGTGAATAAATCCTCACATGGTTAATGAGGTTAATGAGGTTAATCTCCCTCTTACCTTAGATGTGGCTTCCTAAGCTCCTTGTATGGCTCTTTGTTTCAACTTCCTCCACCAAGTAGCTCTTAAAATCAAAGCAAACACAAATATATTTACATCTAAAACTAGAGTAAGGCAACCATAGATCAAATATGGTCTTAGAATTTCAAGAATCAAATAAGAAAACAAGTTTCAAGAGCTTTACCTTAGAATCCTAGAGCTTAAATTCGGAAATCAAGCTTGAAACTGGTTGAATCAAGTCTTGATCACAACATCAAAGTTGCTTAGAATGGTTTTTAGGATCAAGTACGTTGGTTTGAATTTTAAAAAGTTAGAAGGTAGAAATGGGTAGTGAGGCCATGATCTAGAGGGAGAAAAGTGAGAGAAAATTGTGTTAAGCTTTGTGTTGAAAGATGATAGCCTTAAAAATGTGATAAAAAAATGAAACTTAGTCACTTTGGAGGCTTAATGGCCGTGAGATGCATGGAGAGTGAGAGTGATCATCTTATTCACTACAACCCCTCACGTCCATTGATTAGATCAAGGGTGGACATCCAAAGCTTCTTTACTAAGCTTGCCCCTCACAACCATTGATTAGATCAAGGGTGGACATCCAAAGTGGACATCCAAAGTGGACATCCAAAGCTTCTTCACTAAGCTTGCCCCTCACAACCATTGATTAAATCAACGGTAGACAGACAAAGCTTCTCCTCCAAGCTTGTTTTTAATTGGTCGTTCATAAAGATGTCATAACCATCATCTTTGACCAACCTAGATATTTTCTAGATATTTTCCAGAAACTATTACCCAATGGACAAAGGCTACAACTTTTATTGTCCAATGGATAATAGCATTACACAATGGAAAATAGCTTTATCCAGTGGATAATAGCTTTATCCAATGGATAATAGATTTGAACAAAAACTTGGATAAAGAAAATTTTCATCAACTATTTCTATTTTCTGGTTTAGTAAGTTCCTCTAGGCACACTTTAATAGTCCAAAACTTTCTGGTCTAGGAAAAAAATTTATTTTTCCAAGCCCGCCTCAAACACGCATACAGCTCAAAATAATATTAAAATAAAAAAAATAAATTAAAAATTTCTAAAAATTCACAAATATTATAAAACTCATAAATATCAAGAAAAATAAAAAATCGGGGTGTTACAAGATGAATATAGACGGTTTTTAGTTCAAATGAAGAGTTCTAGGATCAAATTAGAGAGAAAGAGAGATGAAAGTTGAAATTTGAAATTTGAGAAAGAAATAGGGTTGATATGATGGATGAAAGTGAAGAAGAGTGAAAGGAATGAGTATTTTAAAAAAATATTGTTGGACATTTAACGAAGTTATTGTTGGGGTCCAGTCATTATGATTAGGTGGATTTTGAAATTCTGGTGAAAACTAGTTGTTAAAGAGTGATAACTATACAAAAGTAGAGTTAAATGATCACCAATTGTGTTAATTTGTGTTAGTTTCCTCGTATTTTCTTGATATATTGAGCTTGAAGTTGATTTTAGGAGCTATAGTGGAGTTGGAACCTATTGAGCACTCTTTTGATCATTATTAACAAGTTTTAATGAAATATTTTTGGAATTAGTACTCAGTTGATTTTCATGCTTGATAGGTGGTTGAATTCCATGATTCATGAAGAGTTAAAAGAATGGAGATAAAGCTTTGAAGAAGAGAATTGGAGAAAAGGAAGAGTTTGAAAACTCAAGAAGGATCATTGAATTGAGGGAACAAGATAAGGGACCTAAGAAGTCAAGTATTAGTTGCATTTTGATGAAGAAAAAATGTTTGAATAGAAGCCATATACTATGCCTCGACCTCCTAAACTATGCGCAGACATAGTATATCAATTTGGGAAGCACCTTCGTAGGAGGCCATGACACACTTCTAGGATGCCGCGACATCCTGTTAAAATTCTGCCACGTCATTTTGGCTCCAAAAAGAGGTTTTTTAATGAGGTAGGGCATACATTTCAAGGCAGATTCATTCCCCAACACTCTCTTGACATTCTCTGAGCCTGGGCAGCCGTGGATGACTTGAAAAAACCTAGTAAAGCTTGATTTGGAGTTTGGGCAATAAGGAAATTCTTGAAGATTTGCTTACGTTCCACCATTGGAGCTAGCTTGTTCTTCATCTTCTTCATCATTTCTCTTGGGGTTTTCTCATTCTTTGTGATTTGGCTTTGATGGATGTAATATTTGATTTGATTGATTATCCCTAAACATTGAACATGAGCTAAATTTTCTTTTAGGATTGTAACTCCTATTGATATGTAGCTTGGATTATTAAATGTTTGTTTACCCATTTCAATGTTATGGGAAGTTTTTATCCATTCTTATACTTCATGCTATTGATTGATTGGCCACCAATTAGTAGATATTTGGATTTGATTTGAACTTAGGAAAGGGAAATTAAACCTAGAACTAGAATATGTGACACTTGAACTTCCAACTCTAGGGTTAAACTTGGGGGTTTTGTTCTAGGATATAGGGATATGCTTAAGACCATGTGTAATCTTGAATAGAACTTGTTCGATATAATTCTTCTTTGTTAATTGATTCTAATAGGGATATTATGTGTTGATTAAGAGGGAAATGACATATCGCCATTGGGAGATGGGTATGTTTACACTAGAGTTCTAAATTAATTCTTCAAGTAACATTGAGTGGGCTAATGGGTATGATTTAAACTAAGAGAAATATCAAGAAGGGTTACAATCCTAGGTTTTTACTATTATGGGAATTTGATATTTGGTCAATTTTATTATGTGCTTATTTTTTTTTTTCAAGTTAGGTTACTCTAAGTTTTTATTCTTTACACATCAATTTATTGTTGTTTGGATATTAGTAAGGCCTTCTATACTAATACTTAGTTGGAAAATTAGTTCTAGTCCTCGTGGGTTCGACTTATACTTTTCACTTTATTACTTGAGCGACGTGTATACTTGCAAGAAATGTCTCATCAAAGAGTAACCTATTTCATGAGTACATATTGATGCATTAGACATGAGTAGAGTGATATGATGAGTCTGCTTATCTATAGATCCACTCTGCTCAAGTCCTTTTATGCTGCATAGTTCATCTCAAAATCCTTCTCATGCTTATAATTAATCAATATAGCAAGTAATAACATATATAAACACTCAAGACATATAAAAGCATGGTTTACCCATATAATTTAATTAATTCAAAGAAGACATATTCATATTTTGCTTAATAAAATTGAACCTTTCTTCATTTAGAGGCTTTGTAAAGATATCTGCACATTGATGGACAGTATCCAGAAACTTCAACTCAAGATTTTCCTTATGAAGATGGTCTCTAATGAAGTGATATCTTATTTTATTATGCTAAGACCTTGATTCCTAAATAGGATTCTTAGAGGTTTATGGTATTTATGTTATCATAATAGATTGGAATGTGGTCAAACCTCAATGAGTAGTCTTTAAGTTAATATTTTATCCACAATAATTGATAACAACAGCTTGTTGTAGACATGTACTTAGCCTTGTTGTAGATAGAACAATGGAGCTTTGCTTCCTAGATGACCTAGTCACTAAGGAATCTTCAAGAAAGTGGTAGCTTCCACATGTACTCTTCCTTTCTACTTTATCACCAACATAATCAGCATCACAAAAACATGTTAGATTGAACTTTGAGTATTTCTTGTACCACAAACTAATGTTAGATGTACCAAGCAAATATCTAAAGGTTCTCTTCATAGCCTTTAGATGAGATTCTTTAATATTTACTTGAAATTGTGCACATAAACTAACACTAGATACTATGTCAGGTCTGCTAGTAGTTAAGTAGAGTATAGAGCCTATCATACCTCTGTATGTCTTCTCACTTATAGCCTTGCCTTGCTTATTTTTACCTATCATAGTAGATGGGTGCATAGGTGTTGATATTGGCTTTGCATTCTCCATGTTGGACCTCTTTGGTAAGTCTTCGGTATATTTTTCTTAATAGATGAAAATAGAAGACTTATGTTGTTTGATTTGCAAGTTAATGAAGAATTTCAACTGCCCCATCGTACTCATCTTAAACTCACTCTTGATAAGGTCAGAAAGTTCTCTACAAAGTAGCTCATTACTCAATCCAAAGACTATATCATCAACATATATTTGCACAATGAGCAAGTCATTTTTGAGATGTTTTCTAAATAAGCAAGTATCCATCTTTCCTCTAGTAAATCCATTTTCAAGTGAAGAGTTGGTCAACCTTTCATACCAAGCTCTTGGAGCTTGCTTAAGTCCATAACAAACTTTTGAAAGTTTGAACAAATCATTGGAAATTCTTTATTTTCAAAACTAGATGACTAGAGTACATATACTTCCTTATTTATAAAACCATTCAAAAATACACTTTTCACATCCATTTGAAAAGTTTGAAACCTTTGAATGCAACAAATGTAAGAAATATGCGAACAACTTCAAGTCTAGCTACTGGAGCATAAGTTTCATCATAATCTATACCTTCCTACTGGTTATACCCTTGACCAACTAGTCTTGCCTTGTTCCTTACCATATTGTCTGCTTCATCTAATTTGTTCTTGAACACCCACTTGGTGCCTATTAAAGTGTGATCTTTATATGCAAGCACAAGTGACCACACATTATTTCTCTCAAATTGGTTCAGCTCCTCTTGTATTGTTATTATCCAACTTTCATCTTTGAGGGCTTCATCTACAGTCTTGGGTTCAATTTGAGATAGCAAGCCAAAATGATTGTCTTGATTTCTGAACTAAGATCTGATCTTCACACTAGCTTATGTATCTCCAATAATAATATTCTTTGGATGAGCAGGGTGTTGTTTCCATTCTTTAGGTAGTTGAGTAGACTCCTGAGTAGGGTCTTGAGTAGATTGATCACTTTGCTCACTACTTTGCTAATTCTTGTTATTAGTTTGATCTTTCTCAAGCTATTTCTTCTTTGATTTTTCATTTATGCTCAACTACTGCATATCATCTTCAATATTTGAAATGTTTCTTTTCTCACTAGAGGAGTTGGTATCATTAAAAGTCACATGTATACTTTCCTCTACCGTAAAAGTTTTGGTGTTATATGTAACACCCTATTACAATATTCTCGATATAACTTATATATAAAGACATACAACATTAAACATGTTACTTCTATTCTTACTATCTTACTAAACCCATATAATTAAATAATTATATTGGAGAATCATAACTAAAAGTTATATACATAAATAGCAATAGCCCCAAAGGCAAAGTGTTAAACATACAACCTTTGCATTCTCAAAGGTAATATAAATAAATAGATCAACTTTTTCTATAAAAAAAACAATTAAAACTAAACTACATTAGCTCTTCTGTTACTTTATCTTCTTACCCTTTGAAGGGCCTTGACCTACTTTTACCATAAAAACATAGAAAGGGGATGAGAACATGCAATTCTCAATAATATTCATACATTTCATGGCATTATACAATGTAAACTGCATGCATATCAATATGAACTATATCAACTTTATATAATCACCCATACAACTATATAATGTATCAAAGCTATCTCACTATACTTAACCTTATAATACTTGAACTTAAACATAATAGTTTATGGTTGTTACTAGATATCAAATCTCTATTCAATATTTCTAGAACATTCACATGCTACTGTTATGTAAAGGTTCACTAACACAGCGCATAATCTATAAGTCTAAGTCCCTTACTCAAATGATAAGAATAACTATCTATATAGATGTAACATATCACAACTAGTTCATTCATAAACTTGTTATAGGTACTACACGTATAGCCTCTTTCTATGAATAAACTCACTAACTCCGAAAAGTAGGATTAGCAATAAGCAATGAAGTCTTTACTCCATGCCACTCGAACATTTACGTTCTCCTACTCTATACAAACATTCACTAAGTCAATCTCTAACCTTAAACTCATAGACATACCATTAATGATATTTAATAACTGCCCATACAATTGTACAATATCATCTACCCTAGACAAATGGCCATACAATTTCCAAGGAACAGGAAATGTATATAATTATGTGTGTGTCACTTGCTTATTCTAAACTCTCTTTAAACTTGTGGATAAGAAGACTGACTCTTCAATTACTGGATAATGAGTGGACTGGTTCCTACTCACTCTAGTGAGAGTACTATTTTCACTACATAAAGACTAGTAATCCTAGCACTAATGAGCAACTAAGGCTAAATCCTCACTCAGAGAGATTTTTGGACTTTCCCCTCTATCTCCTTTGGCTATATGATTATACATCATTAAAGATTACTCTACTTTGGAATTATCAAGTATTAGGAACTATGCAGTGTTATGTATAACTCATACAAACCACCACCTTAACTCATCACATGATTCTCTCTAACTAAGTGAAGAACTGAACTCTATCAAACATGTACTCTCAACTTACTTCTAACTCATAAAGGAGCATATTCCATATTTCTAGCTAAGTAATCATAATAATGATTCTTGTATCTAGCTTGCCATACTTTCACACCACAAATGGTAAACTATGCCACCCTAGTGTACTCAAGGTCCTAGATACCTACTTTAGGCAATTTCTAACTTTTAAAATGCTTAAAGACTGGAACTTCTATACTATGTCAATACTAAGTCCATTTATGCATTACTAACTCCACTTTCTATCCTAGGAGCAACTCACGCACTATGATGAGTGACTATTGCCAACTGAACTCAACTTACTTGCATCTAGTATACCCTATCCTCATCACCTCGTATGTGATATTAAATGCAACTTTGTGTTGCCTAAGGGTCTAGAGACCTACCTATGGCAATCCATTACTCTTGGTTGCACTAAGGTCTCTTACTTTCCTATGTATGGAAGATAGTCTTTCTCTCTTAGAAATACCCCTAATGGTGTCTTAACACACTCTACAAGGCATATAAAAGGGATCCTAGCAAGTAGGAAAACTCAATTCATCAAAATAAGTATTTTGATGAATTCTGCTCTGGGCGCTTGAGCGCCTTTGTCTTCGGTGCCTAAGCACTTGAGCGCTCTCTGCGCAGCTAAGCGCTCATAACTAAGCGCCTAAGCACTCATAACCAAATGCCTGAGCGCTTATAACCAAGCGCTTGAGCACTTGCTGTGCAGAGCATAGCTCTGTTCTACCTTGCGACGAGTGCTAAGCACTTTGCATTGAGCGCCTGAGTGCTTAATGCCCTGTTGCACGCATCACTCTCTGGTCTGTGAGTGCCTGAGCACGTTGCACCGAGTGCCTAAATGCATATCGTAAATCAGGAAATCTGCAAAATTCTGTAGATTGCTTCTACTATTCCATTGGAATAAGGCAGTGATCCAATCTTCCAAAAATAGTTCATAGGTGATTTCTAACACTACTAACAACCTCTAAAAATGTTATAACACTTTTACAACGTATTGGTTCACTTAAACTTGAGTTAATGATCAAAATCACACATTTACTTTCTATTAACCTAAACTCCAAATAAATAACTTTTTATCATTGTCTAGTGGCAAACTCAATCATCTTGATTCCAAATAGCTGAAATAACCAATTCTAATCATTGAAACCGAGAATCAAGCAAAGAAGAAAAAATTTACTCTTTAAAAACCCATTTTCTCCATCTATTAACCTAACCTCAGCCATGGAATGGTCTAGGTTAAAAGATGGAATTAAAAGAACCCCTACCTATTATAGACAAGGTGACCCTCAAGCTTCTAATCTTATAAAGAATTGGAGCATAATCTCATCAGATTTTGTAATGCCCCAAGACTAACTACCTCACTATACCCAGGCTTATATTGAAACAACTAGGCTTAGGTACGTCGCAGGCCATTATAACCTTGCTATCTGACTTATTTCAAACTTAGTTATCCTTTACCACATTTTATTTCAGTTTTATTTGTTACCCAAACCTAATAAGGGAAAATTTAGCTTATTTTGATGAGCAAGGCCGATTGTGTCGCCCCTTATCCTATATAGTCCACCTTACACTCTAGTAGGTAAACAAGATAGAATAAAGTTCATTACGGACCATTTATATTACCCATTGCCTATTTAATTAAGTTTTGTGTTTCTTTTGATCAACTTTTACTTCAGCATTATTTGATTCCCATTTAAATACGTCGTTATCTTACTTAGCATTTAACTTTATTTCATAGATAATTTTAAGTGTTTTAGCTCTCAAGGTGAACCAGGCTGGAAGCCTTAATCAATGTGTAATGAAACTATATAACGCATCCAACATCTCTAGGTGAGTCCTAACTGGAAGAACTCTTTCCCACATGTATAAAATGTTAGTACTATCTACTAGCAAAAACATGCAATAGTCATAATATCGTCCCTCTAAGCCTTCCATTAGTTTAGTCATTTGTCATTAGTAGGTACAAGTCCAGATACATGTCCAGAAACATAAACATAAACAAACTGGGGCATCAGTACCCCATACAGTCATCTAGGACAAGTCAGTGGAAAAGACAAAACAATAGTAGTATTAATATAGGACTAGGAAGTTAGACATTTATATCCAAATACATCAATTAAGAACATATATACATATAATTAAACAAGATCTCGATGTCTATGTAACTATCCTACTCAATCTGGGCCTATATCATGAAACCTAAGCCAGCACCCTCCCCTAGTGGACTAGGCGTATACATAATGTGAACCCTAACAATCTCGATGAAGGAGTAGGTGTTGGTGTCAGCAGAGTACACCCACTCACCTTTTACAAACTCAAAGTAAACGCTAAATAGAGGCATCCTCAGTGTCTGGATGTATCATGGAAACATATAAATGGGGTGAGAATTATAGAAATTCTCAGTAATTCTATATGAAAAGGATGTCATAATAAATCCAGTTATCTCAGACTGAAAAATAAATACCAAATATAAGTTGAAAATCTTATAAAGTCGTTATCCAAAAGCAGAGGTTATTTTTAACTTAATCTTCCTTCTACAAACATGCTCAATAATAAATAAAATCTCCATGTATGAATGCAATGCTTTTCTCTTTGGCCTTTATTTGATTTCTACAATTCCCCTATGAGGAACTCTGGTCATCCTTGAGGGGGAATGACCACCCTTCTCCAAGATAGTCTATTTGTTAGACATGAGCTAGCTTACACTCAATAGTCATACATGCTGCATAGTCCTATCCAAGCTAGGTGAATTCTTTCCTTGCACTTAACTTTTATAAGGATCTCACAATTGATGGTAAGACTCACTTGTCCTAATCTTTGGGAATGCATACTCTTTCTCATGAGTTTTGAATAATGCACAATTTCCACATATAATGCATCTTCTAATAGCTTTCATTGGCATTATAACAATTTTCTCGTACAACTTTCTCATATAAAAGCCATATAGGTCATGCAATCTCATGTTATACAATTACTAATAGCAACAATAATCTCAAGCATACTTCAAGCCCAGCTAGAGATAACTTGGCATACAAGTAACATATATATGCAACATTTCACATAAACAAGCATTGACTAATATCATACAAGTTCCCACTGAAGTATCTAATCTCTAGTATAACTGGTTATCATAAATCATTAGCCCTAAGTTAATTATGCTTTAATCAACCATTACAAACATGTTATCACTTGTCCAACTCATTTAATTTGCCCTGCCTATGGTTAGGTTTTACCCTAGCTCTGGGTTCAACTAGGGTCATCCTGACCCTATGCCAGATCCTAGCCTGGGCTCTCTAGGCTTGACGTTGACCCAATAAACTTTATCTTTAAATTATCTAATGAGTACGATGGTCCTTACAACCTTGACTCACTATAGGTAGCCACCCTCGATGGTGGTCCCACCTTTATACATATTTTTCAAAAAAGCTCTAAAATTAGAAATAGGGAAATAATGTTCTGATAGTGGCCTTTGGTGGCCTTACCATTATTCTCTAACTTAGCGTCTAGCCATTCTGGCACTGACACCACAAATTCTAATAGGCCAAACAACTCTAGGCCCATGGATTCAAGTGAAACCACTTTCATAGGTAGTCCATGAGTGGTGGCCACCATGGCCTCCACCACCAAGACATTTCACCACCACCACCATAGGGCAGTGGTTTATCAAATTTTTGGAACAAGCCATCACATGGTGGCAGAACAGCCACCTTCATCATCTTTTTTATCATATGGGTGGTGGCCATTTCGCCACCACCATCTTAACTCTCCACGATACCATAGGTGGTGGTTTCCTTATCTTTTTTGGCCTATAAGGCCTCCAATCAGTGGCTAACTTACCACCCTCCTCCTCTTTCTTAAATTATCTTCATTATGTGGGTGGTGGCCATTGTGCCACCACTAGCTCAACCCACTTTCATTGCCATCACATGGTGGCGATTTAACTCTCTATTCTAGCCATCCTTGGCCTTTCCTGTAACCACACAAGTCACAAGGAATTGAATTTGATCACATCAACAAGGAACAATGGCCATCGGTGCACCCTCCACCGGAATCCCCCATCAACATCACCTCTATGCAAGGCTGTTTATCTCAGTTCCTAGGCCAAAATAGAAGGATAAAGCAATTTCCCCAACCTCAATGGACCTTCATTAGGGTCCTTTAGAGCTCGCCTGAGCTCCTGCCACCGGTGGAGCTCGCGATAGCTCTTATGGAACCTATGGCTTTCAAACTCACCAAACTTCTTCCCTACCACAAACAACTCCAACAAACTCATATTCAAGGATGGAAAAGAAGAAAACAGAAGACCATCACCTTTTCTCCAGCGTAGGTCATGGGTTTGTTGTTGTGGAGGTTTTCTAGCGAACTAATTGCAGGGAATAGATTAAGGGCATGTACGTGCTTCTATTTTCGATGAGAGACTAGACATGCACAGTGGTTCTGGATTTCGAAGGTGACTTTCTCTCTCTTGATTTGGCCTCAGTTATCTCTTTCTAAAGGTAGGAGAAAAAGGATGGTGTGAATGGAAGAGGAAGGCTGATTGGTGGTTTTAAAAGCCAAAACTGTAGCCTGGGCTATTTTTGGAGCTGGAGACCATGTGGTCTCCTTGCCTGGCAGGCTACCTTGATAACTTGGGCGCCAAGTTATTGAGGCAGGTTATTTTCAGGTTCGTCTCGGGTCATTTCAAGCTCGAACAAAGTTCCTGCGTAGAGTGCAACTCTTCTTGGGTTCCCAATTTAAAGCTTGTGAGTTTCTTGGGTTACATTTGGGACCTCTAATCATCCCATGCAGAGTCTAGGATTCTCATGCACAAACCCTAGCTGCTAAAACTAGGTTTACATGTATGTAATAGTTCATTATTCCTATTAACCATATTTCATCTAATTTTAATTCACTTAATATGATTAATATATCCTTAAAATATTCTAGACCAATAAAATAGAGGTAAGTGGATTCACTTTTGATGCATGAATTTCTGTTGGCCTTAAACTCATTATTACATAAACTAAATAATATATTTATATCTATTTTAATCATTATTTGATATAATCATATTATAAGCTCTTATATTTAATTCATAATTTATATTAATATAACTAATTTAATTACATCCTCAATTACTTAATGTCATAACTAATTAATAATAATTTAAGTTAATTTATATTTATTTATAACTAATAAAATTCATCAAATATAAACTAGCCTCTAATAATTACAAACAATTTTATTTATAATTATGCAGGAAAAAAACTATTTTTATTTATTTATTTCATAATTTTCATAATTATTTAAATTACTTTTATGAGGTAACTTCTTCGCTAAGTTACCTATCTAAGAGTTGGAGGTGTATAATTGATACAAATTAAAAGTTACAAACCCAAGTGCAGGTTGTTTCAAGTAATAAATTATCGGGAGTTCGAGGTCGATCCACAGGGAATTGATGAAGAAAAAATTTATTGACGTAAGGAAAATATTTTGTCATAACAATAAAGGTGATAAAACTTGGTCACAAATAAAAAAAATTTACTTGGGTTAGGAGATCCACTCTTGGTAAGTAAATTAAGGACAAAATTAATTCTTTTTATAACTCAATTAGAATCCACACATAATGAACGTTCCAATCAGAAAATACAACATTCAAAGTTCATTTAAACTTATATACATAGTTATATTATGGTTCCTTTAATTTTTTTTATTAACACCACCACCACTTATAAAATCAAGATCTCCATTTTACAAGGAGGATTTTTAAATTGATTGGAAACAAAATATAACACATATAATGACCACTTGATAATATATCATTTAAGCACAAGAAAGAAATTAATCTAACCTTAATTTAATACCAAAAGTTTCACCATTTTACGCAAGTAAAATGAAAATTAGTTACTTATAGACAAGAAAAAAGAAAGAGAGAAGAAGAAGAAGAAGAAGAAGAAGAAGAAGAAGAAGAAGAAGAAGAAGAAGAAGAAGAAGAAGAAGAATATAACTTTAATTTAGAATACAAGAAAATTACAACAAAAGAAACAAATAACACAGTAGCATGATCTTGATCTCTAAAACCACGATTCTCTAAATGATCAGCCAATGCTCCCTTTTATAGAGGATGAGGGATACAAATGACAAAGGGCTGATTAATGAGTGAGTGGATGAGTGGATGAATGAGCGGAAAATGCCAAATAGTAGTTTAATCAGTGAAAAACTATAGAGATTCTTGTCTCCGAAATCATTCAATGCTGAACTCATGGCATGCATCAGATTCTGGAAAAGTAGCCTTCATGAAAGTTGTAGATATGGATCTTGACTTTCAGATGCCAAAATTTCAGCCCATTTCAGTTCCTACAGCCCGAGATATGCCTTAATTACTACATAATGTTCAGGCCTAACTACAACTCCTCTGTTCTGACTTGCAAGCCTAATTAGCTCCACTAGATGTTCAATTTTACCCTAGAGCTCTCATGAAAGTTGTAGAACTCTCTCTTATCTTTTTCAATAGGTGAGGTAAATAAGTTTTAGACATATAGAACTCAAGATATGGTCGAAATACAGAAACAGTGTAAAATCTCAATAATACTGGAAAAAAAATCAATTAAGCCCAATTTGAGTCCAAATTTACAAAACATAACCAAGCTCAATCAATTAAGTACATGAAGAGTGTAAATGACTAAAAATGAGGGTTTATTAATGTATAAAATATGTGATTACTAAATTTCCCCACACGTAGCTTTTTGCACTCTTGGACAAAACATATAAGACCAAAACTAGGGAACCAGAAAAAATAACACAAACTCAAAAGCTAGAAATTCTAAAAGACTTAATTTCTAATAATATTTAAGAATGAAGAGCAACCAAAGATTCAAGGGATCAAAACATTTATGAGATAACGTTTCTTCACAACTCAAACCAACAAGCAAGGAAACTTCAATTGAAAAGCATGAGTCAAGAATGATAGATTTTCACAAGATTTACTCTCAATCCCTCAAGTGTTTAAAAGGTAGGTATTTCACTCAATTTAACCCATGAAAATTGCACTACCATAAGCCTACTTATCTTCTACTTCTTTACTACTCAGAACACATGCCCACACAAATGATGAAGACTTTATTCAAGGTTGTAATGAGGTCAAGGTAAAAGAGAAGGTAATATGGATATGACAAGTTAAATACCAAAGAGAATAAAAGAGCGTAAGACTGGAGTTCAATTAACAAGCATGAAAGGTCATCCCAACACCACCTAATACAAATTCCCTTTACATATTCTTTTCCTTTCCTTTATTGCCTTGTTGGCCCTTCTTTACACTTTTATTTTTTTTATTTTTTATTTACAAGAAGAACATAATATATACCTTTTTTTAATTAAACATTTTTTTGAACCATTCTACACACACACCCCCACACTTGTTCAAGAACTCACCCAATGACGAAGCTAATGTTCTCTTATTCCCTAAGGTCGGGTAAGAACATGGTTTTTCATTTAAGGCACATAATGAGCTCGAAACAAAGAATGGTCAAATAAGTTCAAATGAGTTAAGTAAGAGGAAATAAGCCATTTCCAATGCCTTATGTTGGCATGAATTAGAGAATTTCTAAGAAGTCATAACAGTGCTTGATATCATATTATGACAATATGTTGTTGAGCAAGGCTGCCTATTTGTGTGCCAATCATTCTTGGCTATTTGGTTACAGTAACTATTTCAAGAAAAATACCTCAATCATATTTATGTATGCATGTGAAAATGTAGCCTCAAATAGAGTCAAAGCAAGTTCTAGAGTAATAATTCCATGAGTGAAAATCACACAAAAAAGAAGAGAATGGTACAAATGTTCAATCCATTCATCAGTAGGCTCAAAATCTCACAAGACATAATTCTATCATTCTCAGTCCACCAATTCAACATCCATAACCAAGCATGTGATTTTTAAGAAAGAAGACAATTTACTCAATTATGCTATGTTTCCTGAATTTGAATTGCTACATCCACACAACATAGTTATCTACCTAATTACTCCTTACTTTGCCACCAATTTCGATGCATCTCAAGAGCAAATTTACCTCAAGGGCATAATTTACTCCTTACTCAATGTCAAAACATAGATAGGTAAAGGATAGAAAATAGTATTTATTGTTGTAATTACTGAAAAGAGAAACCCTACACAAATTTAAACAGAAACAAAGTACGATGAATAAAATCAAAGGTAAAGGAAAGTTAAAGATGAAGTGTCAGATCACACCCACGTTCCTTGATACCTCCCTAGTTCAGGTTCATAAAAAAAGTTTATAATTTATCAATTAATTCATCAACAGTTGAAACATATATAAAGGAGTCGTCTTACCGAAGGTGTGACAAAGTTTTGTTCCACAATATGGTCAACAAAAAATAACAAATTATCAAAGAAATTATTAACATTTAACAAACCTATGGGTTTATGGTGGATGTTCAGTTGGGCCCAAGAGATAATTTGAAAAACTTCTTCCAAAGTACCAAAAACCACCCAGTAAGGCAATGAATGCATCAAAGTTTTCAAGCATTGTCCTCATTCGTCCATGCATAGATGATACTTGAAGTTCCAGCCCAATTGTCTTTCCAATAATGTTCCTTTGAGTTAAAGATTTAGGAATGACACCTAAAACTTGACCACCTCTTAGACGTGCAGAAAGTGATACAGCCCCCATTAACCCAATGCTACTTCCCCCATATACTACATGAATGTTCCTTGCAGCAAGTGTTCTACCAATAGTGCTTGTTGCATTTACAAACTCTAAACCCTTCCTATAACTTATCCCACAAAATACACAGATATTGGTAAGTCTACGAACAGAAGAAGAAGCTTCCTCCATTTCTACATCACACTCCCTTTGAATGATTATGAGTTAGAGAAAAGTGAAGAAAATGTAGTGTTTAAATAAGGAAAAAAATGGAAAAAGGTAATGATAGCACCTATATGGGTAGGTTGGTTGCTGTTAGGAAACTTTGAAATTAAGAAACACAATTTTTTTTTGTTTTTTTAGACTTCAAGAAAATCATTAGGGTAAAGAAGTCTAGAAACCCTTGAAAGACCTTGCCCAAAGAATCATCTATCCAAAACCAAAATAAAACAAAATTATACAAAGATAAAATTATAATAACAAATGGTGACATACCTTTGAGTTACGTGTCAGCAGTGCAACATAATAACTCCACAAGGATTGGGAACACCCTGTCAAAACAGGCCACAAAACCTTTGAGCCCTTTTCATCCCGCTTATGGAATAACAGCCCTATCTTCCTGCAAACCTAATTAAAGGCCTGTATTCTAAGAACATAGTACTTTGCCGTAGCCAGTTAGAACACGCCATAGAGGCCTACTAATTAAAGTAAATATATGGCTCAGTGACAGTTTCACGTGCATTATAAAGACGGGACGCTTCTATCTGTCCATCATTCGTCCAGAGCTTAGGGAAAATCCTGGGAATGGACAATGCGGCTCTCTACAAAGCATGGCATATGAACCTTATTTATAGATTGGCGTGCGAAGGTCCACCTGAGTCAATGATGGGTCTCTGTCAAGGGCAGAGGTTTTGCACACTCAATTAAGAGCATGATACTCTTTTGATTGCCCTCTTTTTATATTTTTTCATTTTTTTATTTTTTTTTTATTTTTTTTTATTTTTTTATTTTTTGTCGAGAGATGAACAAGATAATATATACATGTTGTTGTGATTGTGGCTCACATTTTCCTCTGGTTTTATGTCCAGTAACGACTTAAACGCCTTCTATGAGTTGAGGATAAGCTTTCCATCCAATTTTCTTATAAATTGGCAAACAATGTCTTTTTGAGTCAGAGTCTCAAGACTGTAATGCTTTTGCTTGTCCGTGAAGAGATTTCACAAATTAAGAAGTTCTCGATGCGCAACTCCACAAGAATACATCTCAAAAGTCAATAAGATATCATCTAATGACTCATTACTCAGTCCATTCTTAATAAAGTATATTTTATCTTCTCAATTTGCAGAAACCATTCCCAAAGAAAGACATCGGGTATTGCAATTCCATCATGCATATTTGTAATAAACTTTTATTCTTTTTACTCTGCTCCTTTTAGAATACGAACTTTTATCGAGACCTGACATATGTGGGACAAATGAATTTGAAGATTCACCAGCTAAATGAACCTTTGCTTCGATTATCCGGTGTATATCTTCTGGGATGCCCTTGTACATTAATAGTCTCAGTCTTTCACACCTAGCTTTGTAGATTTTAGTTAGAGCATTTTGAGGAAGAAAAGGAAAATGATTTCTTAAATTCGAGAGAATAACATCCATTTTAAAAGGAGAAAGAATTAATTATTATGGAAAACTAAAAAACAAACTGACTTGAGAGTCACAGAGTACCGTTATCCGCCACTTAACTGGAAATATAAAGAACTACAAAAAGAAAGTAAAAAAAAATTAAAATAAATTCTACTCATAACATGGCTTAGAAAGGAAGATGAATTCTATCTCAACAACTTAGTTCTCCAGAAATGATTTGAGTCTTTGTCCATTGACCATAAATACATTATCATTCCTAGGGTTCTTAATGTCTATGGTCCCATGAGGATACACATGTTTGACAATAAAAAGGCCAGTCCACCTAGATCTCAATTTTCCAGGGAATAGGTGAAGATGAGAATTATAAAGCAGAATTTTTTGACCAACTTCAAAAGTTTTTCTCAAAATTGATTTATCATGAAAAGCTTTTATTCTAGCTTTATAAATTTTTGAGTTTTCATATGCATCATTTCTCAATTCCTCAAGTTCATTTAATTGCAATTTGCGTAACTTGCAAGCATCATCAAGATTTGAGTTGAAAGCTTTAATGGCCCAAAATACTTTATGCTCTAGTTCTACAAGCAAGTGACAAGATTTTCCATCGACTAACTGATACGGTGACATGCCTAAAGATGTTTTGAAAGCAATATGGTAAGCCCACAGTGCATCGTTTATTCTTAAAGATCAATCTTTATGATTTGGGTTAACCTTTTTTTTCAAAATTTGTTTAATCTCCCTATTTGCTAATTCTACTTGTCTATTTGTCTGAGGATGATAAGGGGTGGCAATTTTTTGTGTACCATATTTCTTCATTAAAGATTCAAATGGTTTATTGCAAAAATGTGTTCCCCCATCACTGATGATAGCTCGAGGGATTCCAAATCGACTGAAAAGATTTTCTTTTAAAAATTTAAGAATAGTTTTGTGATCATTGTATCGACATGGAATTGCCTCAATCCATTTTGAGACAGAATCAACTGCAACCAAAATATACACAAATCCAAATAATGATGGAAATGAACCCATGAAATTAATTCCCCAACAATAAAAAATTTCAATGACAATGATAGGGTTCAAAGGCATCATATCTCGTTTAGAAATGGACCCCAATTTCTGATAATTTTCACAACTTTTGCAAAAAGTATAGCAGTCATTAAATAAAGTCGGCCAATAAAATCCACACTGCAATATTTTTGTAGCTGTTTTCTTTGAAGAAAAAATAACTTCCACATGCTTCTGAATGACAAAATTTAATGATACCACCTACCTCACTGTCGGGTACACATCTCTGAAAGATTTGATCAGGACAATATTTGAACAAAATAGGTCAACCCAATAAAAATTTTTTACCTCAATCAAAAACTTCTATTTTTCTTAGTGCGTCGATTAAGGCAGCATTTTTCCTGTTACAAGAAAATTGACAATGTTAGCAAACCAAGGCATGAAATTGACAGAAAATAAAAATTCATCGGGAAAAGAATCATTGATATTTGTGTTATTAAAAGATAAGTCTATTGTAAGTCTGGACAAATGATCTACAACAACATTTTCGGCTCCTTTCTTATTTTTTATTATGATGTTGAATTCTTGAAGCAACAAGATCCACCGTATCAACCTAGGTTTGATATCCTGCTTAGACATTAAATATCTAACAGCAACATGATCAGTGAAAATAATAGTAGAAAAACCAATTAAATAAGCTCAAAATTTGTCCAATGCAAAAATTACAGTAAGTAGTTCTTTTTCAGTAAGTAGTTCTTTTTCAGATGTCAAAAGACGGATTAATTTTTCAAAAGATTTCTAACAATCTTGGGTTCAATCAAATGGTGCATCTTTTGCTAGAAAATTACATAATGGTCTAGATATGGCACTAACGTCCTTAACGAATCTTCTGTAAAATCTTGTATGTCCTAAAAAGGAACAAACTTCTCTAACTATTTTTGGGGAAAGCAAATGAGCAATTAATTCAACTTTAGTATTATCAACTTCAATTCCTTTAGAAGATATCACATGACCTAACACTATTCCTGAGGTAACCATGTAATGATATTTTTCCCAAATTAACACATCCTTTTTCTTCGCATCTTTTAAAAACTTTTTCTAAATTATCAAGACAATTTTTAAAAGAATTTCTAAAAACTATCAAGTCATCCATGAAAACTCTAAATAATGCTTAATCATGTCACTGAAAATACTTAACATGCATCTTTGGAAAGTTGCCGAAGCATTACAAAGACCAAAATGCATTCTTCTATATGCAAAAGTGCTAAAGGGGCACGTAAAAGTAGTCTTTTCTTGATCCTCTGATGCAATTGGTACTTGATTATACCCTGAATAACCATCAAGAAAATAATAGTAGGGATGTCCTACTACTCTTTCCAGAATTTGATCAACAAATGGCAAGGGAAAATGATTTTTCCTAGTGGCTGTATTCAATTTTCTAAAATCAATACACATATGCCAACTGGATGATACTCAGGTAGGTATTAATTCACCTTTTTCATTTTCAACCACTGTTATTCCAGATTTCTTAGGCACAACTGTGTAGGGCTTACCCACTGGCTATTAAAGATGGGGTAGATAATTCCAACATCAAGTAATTTAAGAACTTTAGCTCTAACTATCTCTTTCATGTATGGATTTAATCTTCTTTAAGGTTGTTGAGATGTTTTAGCATTATCCTCTAAATGTATTCTATGTGTACAAATTAATGGATTAATGCCTTTTATGTCCTTTAATATTCATCCAATTGCACTTTTATGCCTTTTAAGTACTTCTATCGACATACATTCTTGTTCTTTGGTTAGGGATGAGGAAATTACCATTGGAAAGCTTTGTTCTTCTCCCAAAAATGTGTACTTCAACCCAGCAGGTAATGGCTTTAGTTCTAGTGTAGGTACTTCTTCATGGGTATCATCATTCATGGGTTTTAGCTCTCCGAATCTCGACTTTCGTCCTTTGTATTCCATTACCTGTGTACAGTCAAGCAAACAGCATACCTCAGAAATATCATTATCTAATTGTGTAGCTGAATCAAGTGAATTAATTAAACAAATTTTTAATGGGTTAGAAGAACTTCTGGTTTAAAGATGATCATTTATAATGGCCTCAATCCCTTCAACTTCTTCCTTTTCATCATAAACTTCTTGTGGTTGCTTGCACATGTTGAAACATTAAGCTCCAATATCATATTTTCAAATGTTAGCTTCACCACTCCATTTTTAAAATTTATTAAAGCATTAGATGTTGCTAAAAATGGGCGACCTAAAATAATAGGAATTGACTTGCTACTATTTTCCACAGGTTCAGTTTCCAAGATAATAAAATTCACAAGATATATGAATTTATCAACCTGTACCAACACATCTTCCACTATTTCTTTTGGAATTTTAATTAATCTATTAGCAAGTGGAAGAGTTACATAAGTTAATTTTAACTCACCCAGGTTGAGTTACTGATAAACTAAATATGGAAGCAAATTAACATTAGCACTAAGATCAAGTAAAGCTTATTCAATTTTAGGTTCTTCAATAATCCATGAAATTGTAGGACAACCAGGGTCTTTATATTTCATCGCATTATTGTTTTGAAGAATGGAGCTTACTTGTTCAGCCAAAAATGCATTCTTTTTCACATTTAGTTTCCTTTTAACAATGCATAGGTCCTTCAAAAAATTGGCATAGCAAGGAATCTATTTGATAACATCTAACGGAGGAATATTGATCTTCACTTGTTTAAGGATTTCAAAAAT
Organism: Ormosia semicastrata; assembly: GCA_029884595.1. Taxonomy (NCBI): domain Eukaryota; kingdom Viridiplantae; phylum Streptophyta; class Magnoliopsida; order Fabales; family Fabaceae; genus Ormosia; species Ormosia semicastrata. The sequence continues at coordinate 18,692,676 of JAQQTO010000047.1, read as the reverse complement.
TTCACTATTATGGTTCACTTTACTCGAATTGTTTAATGCTTGAGGATATGGGGGTGAAGGCGAGGGTTTGGTCTCCTTTTGGCCAAGTGGCCTATTAACTCCTTCCTTATTAACTCCTTCCTTTTCAACAACCTTTCCACTCCTAAGAGTTATTACTGACTTGATTTAATCTATTTGTTGGCTTTCTAAACCACCCTTATTTAGGCTGTATTTTCCTTTCTCGTGAAAGGTGAGTGCAGAAAAAAGTTTAGCAAGAGTGTATTTTATGTCAATCATGACTTGAGTGTTTTGGTTATTAATGGCCTCTTGCTTTTCCATGAATGCATGCAATGTTGCTTCAAGGTTTTTCCTATATGGTGAGGCATATGGTGCATTTCCTTAAGAATTTTGAGAGTCCTGTTGTGCCTGAGGAGATGGTGGTTGCATAAATTGTGCCTGATTATTTGTCCTCCAACTGAAGATCAGGTGATTTTTTCATCCCAGATTGTATGAATCTGAAAAAGAAGAGGTGAATGGCTTTTTAAAATTATTTATTACATTTATTGCTCATGCACAACTTCTTTAAAAATAGGAATTTTTAGACATTCATTTGTTGAGTGTCCTAATTCATCATAAATGCCACAAATTTCTTCATTTTGCACAAATTTAATTTCTTTTACTTTCCCTGATTCCATGGCTTCAACCTTTCTAGCCAAACTGGCAAACCTAGCATTTAGATTCTTCTTGACTAAGATGATATTTTCTTTTACTAGTACTTGCAAGGTTATATTTAATTAAATTTTCAAGAGGATTAGTATCATGTCAAGATTAAGAATTTTTAGCAAAATGGTCTAAATAGTCTAAAGCTTCTTCGGGTTCTTTATGAAGAAACTCACCATTGCATATTGTTTCCACAAATTGTTTGGTTTCAGGTGTTAACCATTCATAAAAGAAGCTTATAGTGCGCCATTTTTCAAAACCATGATGTGGGCAAGAATTTAACAAATCTTTAAAACGTTCCCAACTTTGAAAATATGCTTCATTTGAATTTTGAGAAAAATTTTAGATTTGTCTTTTCAAAGCATTGGTTTTATGTGTTGGAAATTTTTTTTAAAAAACTCACCTTGTATTTATTGCCATGTGCTAATTGATCTTAGTTTCAAAGCGTTAAGTCAAGTTTTTGCTTTATCTTTCAAAGAAAAAGGAAACAATTTAAGCTTAATAATCTCTTTAGTGCAAGTTAGGTCATTAAAAGCGGTACATACTTCTTCAAATTCTTTTAAATGTAAATATGAGCTTTTAGATTCTAAACCATGAAAATTAGGAAGTAATGAAATCATACATGGCTTAAATCTAAAATTGTTAGCATTGAGTGGAAAGATAAAACATGATGGACCAGAATTTCGAGATGGTTGCAAATATTCATGCATGGTTCGCAATAATTGATTTTCATGTTCATCATGTACATTTTCATTTTCAGCCATTGTGTTTAATGTGTGTGATTGTGATTCAAACAAATCAATATATAAAGTACCAAGATTAATTTTAACTAATTGACCAGAATTTAAATCATGATACCAATTAAGCATAAACAAGTAACTTAAAATAGAAAAGAAAATGTACAAGTAGGTGGTATAAACCTGCTGTTAAATATTAACAAGGATGTGGTATAAACCAGCTACCAAATAAATATTAACAAGGGTGTGGTATAAACAACCACCAAAGAAATATTAATAAGTAGCAAGTTAGTGAGCTGAACAAGTAAAAAGTTAGTGAGCTGAAGAAGTAAAAAGTTAGTAAGCTGATAAAATAAAAAGTTAGTAAGCTGATAAAGTAAAAACTTAGTTAGTTAGAAAGTTACTAAGTCAGTAAGTTAGAAAGTTAGATTTAAGGTGCAGAAAGTAAAATAAAAAAATAAAGTGCGAGAAAGTAAAATACGAGAAAGTAAAGTGCAAAAAGTAAATTTAAAATATAAAAACCGGAGAGAGGCGTAGTCCCACCACTCGGCGAAAGAGAAAAGAAGAAGAAAGATTATTTTATTAATGATTAAAGATTATAGAGGGGGAAGAGAGAGTTTCTCACACTTAATTAGTACGTTATTAAGTACAAGAAAAACATAAAAGAGTAGAAAAAATATATACAACATCCATAGGGATAAATATATATATATAAAAAAATATATACAAAATAAATTTGTTCTTCAAATCAAGTCCCCGGCAATGGCACTAAAAACTTAATGCGAATTAAAAGTTACAAACCCAAGTGTAGGTTGTTTCAAGTAATAAATTCTCAGTAGTCCGAGGTCGATCCACAGGGAATTGATGAAAAAAAAATTTATTGATGTAAGGAAAATATTTTATCACAACAATAAAAGTGATAAAACTTGGTCACAAATTAAAAAAATATTTACTTGGGTTAGGAGATCCACTCTTGGTAAGTAAATTAAGGACAAGATTAATTCTTTTTATAACTCAATTAGAATCCATGCATAATGGACGTTCCAATCGAAAAATGTAACATTCAAAGTTCATTTAAAATTTTATACATAGTTATATTATAGTTCCTTTAATTTTTTATTAACACCACCACTTATAAATGGGCTTAAGCATTCATTGTGCCAACCTCTTGTCTACAATGAATTATGATCTCCACTTTACAAGGAGGGTTTCTAAATTAATTAGAAACAAAATACAACACATATAATGACCACTTGATAATATATCATTTAAGCATAAGAAAGAAATTAATCTAACCTTAATTTATTACCAAAAGCTTCACCCTTTCACCCAAGTAAAATAAAAATTAGTTACTCTTAGAGAAGAAGAAGAAGAAGAAGAAGAAGAAGAAAAAGAAGAAGATAACTTCAATTTAGAACACAAGAAAATTACAACAAGAGAAACAAATAACACAATAGCATGATCTTGATATCTAAAACCAAGATTCTCCATAGCATGATCTTGATATCTAAAACCAAGATTCTCCAAATGATCTGACAAGGCTCCTTTTTACAAAGGATGGGGGATATAAAATGACATGGGGTTGATTAATGAGTGAGTGGATGAGTGGGTGAATGAGTGGAAAATACCAAATAGTAGTTTGATCAGTGAAAAATTATAGAGATTTTTGTCTCTGAAATCATTCAATACTAAACTCATGGCATGCTTTAGATTCTGGAAAAGTAGTCTTCATAAAAGTTGTAGATATGAATCTTAACTTTTAGATGCCAAAATGTCATCCTATTTCAGTTCCTACAGCCCGAGATATGCCCTAATTACTGCATACTATTCAGGCTCAACTACAACTCCTCTATTCTGACTTGCAAGCCCAATTAGCTCCACTAGATGTCTAATTTTTCCCTAGATCTCTTCATAAAAGTTGTAGAACTCTCTCTTATCTTTCCTATAAGGTAAGATACATAATTTTTAGATATATAGAACTTAAGATATGACTGAAATACAAAAATAGTGAAAGATCTCAATAATGCTGAAAAAAATCAATTAAGCCCAATTTGAGTCCAAACTTACAAAACATAACCAAGCTCAATCAATTAAGTACATGAAGAGTGTAAATGACTAAAAATAAAGGTTTATTAATGTATAAAATATATGATTATCAATAATCCTGAGACTGACACCTATATAATCTATATGAACGTGAGGCTGTATATGAGTTATTCACTCGAGGTTATCATCCTCTTCCCTCATTTTTGACTATAATCTAACCTAACAGACAAGTGATAGTTTTGTGAAAAGCATAGGACAATATGTTATTTTTTTTTTGTTATTATCTTGTACCACATATGTGTTTTGGTATGTACTTTGCTAAGATATGCCTATCAGTCTCTAAACGGTGATGACTCTAACTATGACATAGACTAATGTGTAATTGGCTACGATATCTTGAAAGACTTTGTTTTGATGATAATAAACATGAAGATGTTGTAAGATTAAGTTCAGCATCTTTAAGATTAGTTTTAGGACTTAGATTAATATGTAAAGGTATAATGTGATTAACACAAATGCTCCACAACTTGTTTTTCAAAGAACATGAATAGCACACTTGTTTTAAAAGCTTCAAAATAGTTTTTGGTTTACAAAGAAACAAATTTTAAAGTGTCAAAAATATATAAGACCACTTGGAATCACTTGGCATTGTCTCATTGCTGACAAAACGTGTTTTACATAGTTTATTTGAATAAAGGTCACTTTATTCGAATAACAAAAGTCAGTGAAGGCAAAAAATAAGATCAATCAAGATTTATTCGAATAAGGCTCCTCTTATTCGAATAACAAAAGTCAGAGAAGCCAAATATTTCAACTGATCAGGATTTATTCGAATAAAGTCCTATTTTATTCGAATAAACGTTCAAAATGAACAAAGGCACTTCATGTTGGGAATTTTGCGGATACAACACGCAGCAGAAAACAGGGATTCCTACCGAGGATTCATGCAAAAAAGCCATAATCTGAGTTTTTAAATGATTTACCTCTTGAAGCGTGAATCACTAACACCGTAATAGAAACGATGTCTCTGTGGTATCCACACGACCAGACTCACGAACGTCCAACGTCTGCAAAGAGGAGCCTCACATCTCTCACACAGTGCTAGCTGCGAAGAGAAGAGAAGAAACCTGTCACTCACTCACTCACTTTTCTGTAGGTGCGGCTAGGGTTCAGAATTATGTCCCTTAGCAAATTTTTAAAACCTTAGCGGTATCTATTTATAATAGTGACTACCTTAAGTGAGTGTGAGCAAAGCAAGAAGGTAAGTCAGTGCAACCCTAGACCCATCTTATGAGTCGGCCCATATTTGAATCCAAGTCCAACTTGGATCCATTGCTCCAATTTTAGTTTGCTCTATGTGTGTGACCCTGGGTTCTTATTACGTTGGCGCGTAATATTAAAATCCCATTTTAATATTACAAGCGATGAATCGGTATCTAGCAACACATCACTGCTACCCAAGTAATAAGAATGTCAGTGATTTGACATAACCTTTTCGTGACCAATGTTTTCGTGTCGTTTAGTCCCTTTGTCAAGATATCTAGATTGAACACAAGGCATGGAATACGTCACCCTTGTATAGTCCAATCATTCGTTTCCTGATACTCGAGCAGACTTTGTAACAACAAATGAGATCAATATCTCATATTGACTCATTTGAGCATGGCCATGCATTTCGCAATCTCACTCAATCAGGGGGCCCGAAGATATCGCTCCTGTTATGTAGGAGTGACAAATCCCATCTAAGTCACTCACATCCCTTTGCATGATTTGCGGTATGTCCAATAACCAACTTTATAATCACCTTGTTACAGATGGCGTTTGATGGCATTAAAACACAAAACTCCTCATATAGTAATCGTAGTGAATTCAGGTCAAAGGACCACAAACACCATTGTCACTATGAGAATCGCTTATGACACTCACGTAACGATCCATGTAACGTTTTATGGTGGGTCAGTCCAGTACATCATTACTCTAATATGTACCCATGTGAAGACTTGATATCTCATATCCATGACCCATGAGATGTGGTCATCAGTCTCTGCACATACTAGTCTCAATGTATTATTGTTGTCCTAATTAACAATAATACTTGACTAGGGACATTTAAGAATAGTGTTGTAACCAAAAGGATCTCACGATCAAGTCATCCACTTGATGTCCTATAGCATCAAACTTACTATTCTAAGGACTTTATTATGTTTATCAAAAAAGAACACAATAAATGAAATGCCTCATATATAAAATAGCATAATAGAATATATGTAAATACAGAAAATGTATTAGCCTCTAGGGCATACACCAACACTTCATCATTTAAATTGGGTTATTCGAATAAAACCCTGATCATTCGAATAACATGTTTTGTTGGAACCAAGTTTTAAGTGGATTATTCGAATAACACAAGTGTTATTCGAATAACGCATTCTGGAAATCTTTTCCCAACATGCTATTTAAAAATTTATTTGAATAGCCATCGTGTTATTCGAATAACAAGGTTTTCCAAAAATAGAAAGCAATAACTATAATGAAACATTTAATGCTCCTCAACCACCCCCAACGGCTCTAATCTTTAATGGGCTTTAAATGTAAGGCTGTTAGGCATTGTTAGAGTTTAGAGAAATATTCTGAAAGCCTTGCTTGAGCATTAATACGTATTTTGCACATATTCTTCAAATCATCCTCTATTTTTAAGCAAAAGTGTGAATCCTTGATGCCCATAAGCTTCAATTTGTATTATCCATTCTTTGAGAGAGTTTCTATTAATTCTATCCTTGTATTATCTATAAAAAGGGTGAGGCATCCCTCAAATCTGTAAAAGGGTGAGGTATCTCTTGAAGTTGAGGATCAAAGCACAAGGGTGTGGTATCCTAGATGGTGTTAAGTGCTCCAATCTGTAAAAGTTATAAGCACCTGATTCAAGCTTGGAACTTACTGGAAAATCTTGAGTGATTACTTGAGGACTGGACGTAGGTCACAAGGGGTGGCTGAACTAGGATAAATCATTGTGTTCGATTCTCTAAACCCTTCTCTTTACATTTATGCATTGTTTTATTGACTTGCTTGTATATTTCTCTCTTGGTTGGTTCATTGGTGAGCAATATCCTCCTATCTTATCCATTCATTCATTTATATTATTCAAATAGCTTCAGCGAAAATTGGTAATCAAGAGTTTTTCGAAAGATTTGCAAAAAACTTTTGTAAACTCAATTCACTTCTCTCTTGCATTTTGAGGCCACTTGGTAATAAGTGGTATCAGAGTTAGACTCTTGTGTAAAGAGCTTTGCAGCTTCAAGAGAAGTGATGACTTCAACTGATTTTTCTAACGAAGGTTCTTCTATCAATCGACGTCCCTATTTCAATGGTGATGGTTATGCCTATTGGAAAGAAAAAATTATTTTTTTTATTAAAGCTATTGATATTAATGTGTGGGATGCTGTTGAAAATGGCGCATTTGTTCCCACATGTATAGTTGATGGTGTAAGAACTAACACACCTAGAAGTGAATGGACGGATGAAGACAAAAAGAAGGTTCAATATAACTTCAGAGCCAAGAACATCATTACCACATCCTTAGGGCATGATGAATTCTTTAGGGTGTCAAGTTATAAGACTGCCCAAGAAATGTGGGATACCCTACAAGTAACTTATGAGGGCACAAGTGAGGTAAAAAGATCTAGAATAAACACTCTCACTCATGAATATGAATTATTTAGAATGAATCACGGAGAAAGTATTCAAGAAATGTAAAAAAGATTTACACATATTATAAATCATCTTGCTTCATTAGGAAAAAATTTTCCTAATGAGGATCTTATTAACAAAGTCTTGAGGTGTTTGAGTAGGAATTGGCAACCCAAGGTGATGGCTATTGCGGAATCAAGAAATTTATCAACAATGACCTTGGCCACCTTGTTCGGGAAGCTCCATGAACATGAATTGGAGCTAAATATGCTCAATCAAAGTGAGGAACATGACAAGAAGAAGAAGGAGATTGCACTCATGGCCACATCATCTACAATGGAAGATAATGATGAAGATGATGGAGATGGCATAGAAAATCTAGAGCTAAATGAAGAGAATCTTAGTCTCCTTGTGATGAAATTTGGAAGATTCTTAAAGAAGAAGGGATTTCAAAGAAGAGCATGTTAGTCATGGCAACCATTACCCAAGAGGGGGGGTGAATTAGGTATGAAAAACTTTTTCACAAATGCTCTTAAAATAAATATAAATATTTAAGCTATTTAAATAAACGCACAGAAGGAACGTGATGAAGAAAAGAAACTTTAAGAACAGCGAAAAGTAAATGTGCAATAAAATAAATTGCACAAAATAAAGAGATAAAGAGGAGAAGAGCAGGCACGATATTTATCCTGGTTCGACCACCAACCACTTGTGGTCTACGTCCGATCCCAAAACACGAAACACAGATTTTTCACTATACGTACAAGCTTCAATAGGTGCTTGCAACCGTTACATGAAAGAGCACTTTTCATACACAGGGGAAACTCTACCCTTGTGCTAAAGTCTCACCACAGGATACCTCACCCTTATACAAACCTTAGAGGGATACCTCACCCCCTTTACAAACCTTGAAGGATACCTCACCCTCAATACAAAAGAACAGAAAATATAGATGAAGAGAAACTCTCACTCAGAGTAAATAATACAATTTGAGGCTCTATGAAGCTCTCTAAGGATATCTCAAATTTTGGCTAAAAAGAGCACAAAAATTTGGTAAAATATGTATAACAAAATAAAGCAAGAAGGAATCATTTCAGATAAATGGGTGTGTTTAAAAGATGTCCCAAAAATATGTATTTATAGTGGTATAAGAAAAAGAGTCGTTGGGTATAAATTAATATCACATTTAAAGCTTCTAAAAATAGTCGTTGCATAGAGCTGGATCGTGTTTATTCGAATAAACGAAGTCCTATTCGAATAAATCACTGTTAACACATTAGGAAGTGTTTTCAGAAACCTTTTATTCGAATAAACATTTGGTTATTCGAATAAACATTTAGTTATTCGAATAAAACGTTAAAAACACGTCCAGTAACATATTTTGGGTCATGTTATTCGAATAACCCTTTGGTTATTCGAATAAACCATTAAAAACTCGGTCTGGTATGATTTTTGTGGTGAGTTATTCGAATAACATATGCTTTATTCGAATAAAGCACTCAGATTTCGAAAACTGACTTTAAATGGTCATAACTTCTTCATTTCTTATCCGTTTAAAGCAAATGACCAGTCATTGGAAAGATCTTTGAGTCTATTTTCAAATGAAAGAAGTTTCAAAACAAAACTCAAAGTATTTTGAAAGATATAATTAAAAGAGTGACTAAAGGTCAGTTTTTGCAAAACTCAAACTTGGCTATTTTTCATAAATTTGAACTACCACCATAAATAACTTTTCAAAACTTATTTGTTGGGTATTTTAGCATAGGAAAACCATTTGTAAAAACATATTTGAGATATCTATAAGGCTTCGTACATAAAGACACTAAGTCTTATAAGCTATACCATTTAATCTTCCTTTGGACTTGGTCTTTGACATGACTTCGATGTTTATCAATACCTTCATGAAATAGGCATTTACATTCTCCTTTGTGTTAAGCTTAATTGAGATCTTTTGCTTTCTTGTTGCAAGCTCACTCTTGGTACTTGGACTATCTTACAAAGTATCACTCACTTAAACAAGCATAGTTAGTCCAAAAACATAATTTAATATCTTCATATGCATGAATCATAAATATATAGCTTTAGTTAGTTTAACATGCATATAAGACATTCATAGACACATCCAAATAAGATATTTATTAAATATTAATGGATATGCTCTATATAGAATGCAACAAAGAGTATAAGCAAGATATTCTTTTTGTCTTGTATTTGTCATCATCAAAACTTAACATATAAAACCATTTGGGGCAAACTTATTTCCACAATCTCCCCTTTTTTGATGATGACAAATCACCAAAGAAAAATATATTGAACAATATATAAGAATTGATATTTATGTAAGCATATCAAGCAATTAAACACAAGAACATATTTTTCTTTCTAATTTTCTCTCCCCCTATTTGACATCAACAAAAAGGCTTAGGAAGGAAAGATAATAATTTTCTCTCCCCTTATAGATAAAACTCATGTTGTCAAAGAGAAGAAACGATCATGCTTTCAAGATATATAAGATTATTCATGCAATGCTTGTCATAATTTTGTATGTTAACTTTTTGCATATGATAACAATAAAACACTTTATATAATCAACCAAGGATGTAAGGCAAGAGATATAAACAACTTAAGAGCTAGACTCCCCCTCAAAATATGCATATTATCAAAATAAAGCAAGGGCAAAGATATTTATTCTTAATCCAAAATTTTAAGACTTCTCCTCCTTTCAAAAAGAATTTTATAAGAGCAGCATTTTAGAAAGGTAGAGATGTTTTAAAAAAAAATCATATATTCCTTGGAAGTATTTAGTTATTTAAGATTAATTTATCAGCAAGTATCATACAATTCATAACATATAGAATACCATAAAAGCTAAGTGATAGAGATACTTATTGGGTTAGATAGAAAGTGATACTCCTTTAGAATGTTCTTCGTTTATTTATCCTTTGAGTTTGAGCTTTCTTCCATTGAGTATTCCATTCCATTGCACTTGAAGAAATGCTTCGTTATCTTTCTCTTCATTTGAATTCCATTCAACTTTCTCGTTTATCCACATATGCTTGTACGTAAAAATCTGATGGCTATATTTGAAATACATAGAGAGACTTGCAAAGCTAACTTTAAAAGTCCTCTAAAACATAGGTTAGCATCAAATATCATTTAATCTCATTTACAAGCATAAATTAGGTTGATATATAATTTAAAGCATGTATCACATTATCAACCATGCAATATTATCTCTAATAAGAATGCATGAAGCACATATGCACTTTGAAAAAATTGTTTAAGCATTTTAAGGCATGATTCAAGTTTATCAAGAAATACATGATCAACATCAAAACTTATATAAGCATTTTGGGGCAAACAGTGATCATGTTAGGCATGTAATATCAAGTAAGGAATTTTAGTACTCACACATGCTAAGAACAAAAAGTCCCTTATTATAATGAAAGAATTGAAAAGCCATGGAGCTATAACTTTTGAAATCATTTACTTCTTGTTTTCAAAATTTAACATATCAAATAAGAAGACATGTAACATTTTACTTTCCAATCTCCAAGTGAGTATATGAGACAATTAGGCATCAAAGAGAAAGGATTAGAAAGACTTCTGAGAATGTGAATTTACATATTTAAACAAAGAGAATTGATTACAAGCTTAATAACAAGGATATTATCATATTATGTCATTCCAAGCAAAAAATGTATGCATATCTAGCATGTTAGCATATGTAGAGATACTTCCAAGACATAATGCTAGAAAAGTACAACTTAAAACATGGTAAGACATAGAAACAAATTTCTACTTATCCAAGTATCACATGATATTCAATAATAGTTTGATATCACCAAAAGTGTATTCTTTGAGTTTTTGTAGATGACTCCCACTTTCATCTGTCACATTTTAAGGTAAAAATAAAATAAAATAAAGATAATAAATACTATTCAAGTTATAATATCACAAATAAAAGATCACAGATAAAAGATCACCAATAAACAATAATAATGTACCACATATAGACATATGCAATATGACACGATCCTATTCCATGGAGCTACAACACACACATCAATATCAGAGGGAATGATCTGAAAGTTCTAATAATACAGCCCAGCAAGCTATTGCACTGTCAATACTTTGTGTCTATAGCTTGACTACCCCTACCAGCTATCGCACTGTCAATACTTTGTGTCTATAACTGATCGTTGTGATTGCTATTGCACTGTCAATACTTTGTGTCTATAGCCCACTAAAACACCATGGCGTAGTACACAGTCACAATATCGTGTAACTACAGGCAGTAAAAATAGTCCTCTCAAATCTCGATTAAGTATAGTACTTGTCGAGAACACTAGTGTGTTACCACGTACCACGGTACAGAAGGAGCTACCCCCTGACCACATATGGAATAATGCACACCAATGTCTCCAAGTTCATTCAAAATTGAACCACACTACGCTTATCGCACCGACAATACGATGTGATTCACCTCATCAATCAATCCACCAAAATTGGCATTAACTCAATGCATGATCAAAAATAAGAAATTACCAAAATACCCTCAATGGTATAAAATATGCGTATTTACGCAAATGCCCTCATAGCATATAAAAATTTGCCCTCATGGCTTGCCCTCATGGCAAAAATATACAGTAAGTCCCACCGGACAAATACTGTTTCAAAGCCTGTACGGGTTCACATTTTCCCGATAGCAAAGATATACAGTATGGGTCAATCGCGTAGATATTTTATCGCATTTTCACAATTCTGTCATTTTTATAAATCGTTTATAAATCGCATAAATTTTTTTTTTATCTTCTAAATAAATGTCAAATTTATTGTATTATCTAAATTCATTACATCATTGTTTTAGATAATGGTTTGGAAATAATTTTAAAAATTTTCATTGCTTGGCTTCGGCATGTTGGCCGAAATCTATATTTATGCCATTTGATCTCTAATTTCATTTTTCCTTGATCTAAACAAATATATATCTTATTAATTTTCCTAAGTTAATTAAATTTCACTTTAGAAAAATAATGAGAACATTTTGGTTCTCTTCTTTGCCTTGAGGCCGTAAGCTTGGATTTGTGTTCTTTGGAACACTCATGCAAATCCTTGTATGTTATTTACATGCTACAATATTTATCATGCATCTATGAATACATACCATATTTTTATCATGCATCTATGAACACATACCATATTTTAAAGCGATCATAAAACACATACAAACCATTAAAGCTATTAGACATGCTTGCACATATAATCAATCACAATTAGGAAAAACAATAAACAATCAAGTGAATGAATCCTTATGGATTTCTTCAACACAACACAAACATTCCTCACCACCAACACATGGTTGATGAGGGTAATCTCCCTCTTACCTCTTGAAGAACCTCCAAAGTTCCTTGTATGTCTCTTTCCAGCAAATTTTCTCCACCAAGAGCTTCTTGAAAAACAAAGAAAACATACAATATTAATACCTAAGGCTCTAAACTAAAATAATCATGGATTAAAATCATGATTAGAACTTTGAAATGAAGAGAAACATAAAGATTAAAGAATTCCACCTTCAAGGCTTCAAACTTAAGCTTTGAAGAACAAGATAGAAAAAGGATGATTTAGGCTTAGGTTTTAACTTCAAAGTGTCTTGAAATGAAGTAAAGAAACAAGGAATAAGATAGTTTAGAATTATAGAAGAATGAATGGTAGAAACGGATGAAGAGGCCGTGAGGTTGGAGAAGAAAAAGAGAAAGAAATTTGAGAGCTTTTGCTATTTGGAGAATTTTGGAGAAAGATGAAGAATTTGACTATGCATGGTCGTAAACCATTTTGAGAGAAAATGGAGTGAAGTCTTTGGGTGAGAGAAGGTGAATTTGTGAGGATGAAATGGAGAGAAAAGGAAGAAAAATGATACTCAGGTTCGTAGGATTTGAGAGAAAAAGATGAATACTGTTTTTGATATGAGAGAAAATGTAATTTATGAGAGTGAAATTATGAGGCGGTTGCCGTGGGATAAGCTTAAATAAAGTTTAGGATTTATATGAAGTAAAATATTTTATTCTGAATGCACGTGGCTGATGTCATTCATTTGACTTTCAAGGTTATTGGATTGTTCAAGAACCTTGTAGAACCTCCTTCAAGCTGCTACGTGGCCGACGTAGAACCCCTCCAAATTACTTGCATGAACGTGAGTTTCCAAGGAAATTTTCGACGAAAAATGACATAACAAAATTCGGTAAGATGGGAGAACATCATTTCCCAAGAATGGTTAAAATCAAGTGTTGTCGGATGAGAACTCGTCGAATGGTGATTCTCAAACGAAAATGAAAGGTTATCGAATGAACCTGAAAAGGTCAACAAATATCCTAATTCGTCGAACAGATGTTGATGTTGGAGAAATCTTCCAATTGTCGAATCGACGAAATACTATATGGTCAGAAGATCAAATTCGACGGATTTTGACATTAGAGAAGTTTTTCTACTGAAATCAGGAATTTTTACTCGACGGTCGTTAGCACCATAATTCGACGAACATTATCATTCAAATTTGACGGACATTGGTATCCCCACTCGACGAAAATTGACATTCTAACTCAACAGATATGAGCATCCTCACTCGACAAATATTGACATTTTCACTTAACTGATACTAGCATCCTCACTCGACAAATTTTAACTTGGTACTTAATAATTAAAAGATCCAATTCGATGGATTTTAACATGGTACCAAATAGTAAGAAGATTAAATTCGACGTATTTGGATAGAAGTCCAAATTCGATGGATATGACATTGTCTTAAAAGATCCTATTTCGACGGACTTTGGCATTGTTTTAAAAGGTATATTTCGATGAATATAAACATCTTTTTGATTTGTAAAATCGTCCAACAAGATTTAGGGAAAAGGAGAACCATATTGTTCTTAACTGATTCTTTGCTAACAGAACATCCATCGCTTTGTCGAACCTGAGGACTTCTCCCATGTTTTTAATAAATGGTCTTCTGTCGGAAAGATGGTCTTGGTTGGAATAGATGGTCTTTGTCGGAAGAGGCAGTCATAACAGCCAAAATCTTTGATTTCTGATTCAAGAATTGAGAATCAGTTTCACCCAGTCTTGAGGTATTTTGGGCTTTGTCGAACTACCGATTGATGGTGTCGGGAAAATGCTCTGGAAGTGTCGAATTCAACTCACTATTTAACTTATGCTTGCATTCAGTAATTAAATCTGACGGGATCAAAATGTTAGGAAAATTTCTTCAAGTGTTTGGATCTTGTCCAAATTCTGTCGATGTCAAGACCTTCAAAAATCTTGGATTGTCGAATGAGTTACATGAGATTGGTCTTTTGGATCCCTGTAAGGCTTGAGAAAGATCGAGTCTATCGACAGGAGTATATTCATAAAACTGTCGAGCTTTGTTTGTCGGAATAGGCTTGAAATGAAGTCAGTATCGACAAGAATCTATTCTCAAAAGAAATTGTCGAATTCGGTCTGTCGAAACAGGTTTTGAAATGAAAACCATTTGGGAAAATGTTGAGGAACTTCTGTCGGATTGGGATTTCTAGAATTTTGGTTGAATTAGAATTCCAGAATTTTGGTCGGTTAAGTATAATGGCAAATTAAACTATACCGGGTCAAAATAATTCATAGCAATAACAAATATGCATCAAGCAACATATATTTATCAAGTAAAATAGAATTATTTTACGAGATAAATTCTAAAAATTAATAGATTCTTTTCTGTGTTACTCAGATTCGGGTTAAGTAAGATCCGCCGTCTCTAAATAATCAGACAAGAATTTTCCCGGCCCGAAAATTATTATTTTCTTGACCAGGAGCAAATCACACAAAGCAATCACAAATAGTATCGAAATAATCAAATTATTTTTATAATGCACAGAAAACACAAGGTAGTGTAATTCTGTCAGCTCTTGCAACATAGTCTAAAAATTTGGGGTGTTACATCACCAACTTCCAAGCTTCAAGCTTTCGTGAGAGAATAGAAATTTTTTGCACATCTTTTAAAAGTTGAGTCCTTTTAAGCTTTACTATCCTCAAGTTGAATAAATTCCATTTAAATGCTTGCTTGAGGTAGTTATCACCCTACAACACAATTCAAAGAATTTTCTTTGGTATCCATCAATTTTGGATCCATAGAGGTTAGTTATTATGCCAAACTTATAAACAAATAAGCATTTAAAGTAATAAATAAGTTCACAATGGCAACAGATATTTCATGATCAATCAAGCTAATTATATATAAGCATCAAAAGAATTTAACATATATTAATGAAACGTAGCAGAACATATTATGTTTTATTCGAATAAAAAGTGTTTTATTCGAATAGAAGAAGATCTGGGTTTTATTCGAATAGATGATTAGGAAAAGTTGAGCATTGTGGCCTTTAACATATTTTATTTGAATAATCCTATGGGTTATTCGAATAGACAGAAAGTAAATGATCAAGACTGATTAACCAAGTCTCTGGTTATTCGAATAATATGAGTTCTATTCGAATAGACATAGAACAAACGTAAACAACTAATAAAACAAGTTTCAGGTTATTCGAATAATCTAAAAAGTTATTCGAATAGACAGAGCATATTAAACATAGGTTTCAACACAAGAATCAGTTTATTCGAATAAACTAAAGTGTTATTCGAATAAAGCTGATATTCAACACATTATTTAACAAGCTGCAAAGGAATTTATTCGAATAAAAACCTTACAAAACTAACAAGGAAACACAGATGCATACGTTCAAGAATTCAAAGCATATATATATATTCATATGATTTAAAGATTCAAGAGAGATAATATTCAGCAATAAAACATATTTAAGCAATAAATTCAAGTACTTAAATATATATATGATTGATCAAAAAACTCAAGCTCAAGGATATTATCATTTTAAACAAGAAGTATATTTTATCTAGCATATTAACATATAGAAATATTTTCAAATTATAAGGCTAGAAGAGCATAATAAAAGTTTTCACTTATCCAAAATTGTAAGTCCAAGCTTTACGGAGACAAGGAAGAGAGCTTGAAATTATTTCTGGTCTTTGTACTTGCAGCAACCACTTTCAAGATGTCAAAGTTAGCTCTTGGCCTTCAAGCACACCTACAACACACTTTAATTTTTGACTTTTGATACCCAAATTTTCTTGGGTCCTTGTGTGTTAGTTTTTGGCTATTAATCTATTATGCTCTCATAAAGATCAATTTTTCCATAATATGTAAATTGAGCACAATAAATTAAATAATCATTTTCTATTAAGCATATAACCGATAACATGCTTGCTTTCATGATACATAGACAGTTTTAAAGCATATAAAGCATACATAAGCATTATAGAACTTTATGTACCAAGATATAACAAATTAATGAATTTTAATATAATAAGAATGAACATAATCATGTGTTAAATATAATATTCAAATTTTATCAAATACACAAGATTCTATCCTCTACCTAAGGCCTACAAGGAATATACCTCAAATTTATTGACTTTGCATGTACATGCTCATGAGAGGTAAAAACTGTTGATACCTTGGCCTTGGTAAACAAGGGAACTCTTTTCCTTACCCATTGCTTCTCTTTTGGTGTTTTGAACTTTGCAAGTTCTACATTTTGAACTTGAGAAGCTTTGGTTGAAATCATCTTCCTTCTTTGACTAAAATCTCTTTCATTGGGCTTTGGAAGCGCTCTTCGTGATGATTCCTCTTTCCTTTGACCAATAAGTCCATCCTTTTGAGAAATTTTTTGCATAATTGAAACACTAGGAGGACATTTTGGTACCCACTTCATTTTGGGTCCTTGAATGTTAGTATTAGGGCCTTTAGGATTTTTAGGAACCCATACCATACAATTTCTCATATAAGGATTTCTTCTATATTACATAAATGAGAAATATGTCCTAGATGACCACAAAAATTACAAACAATTGAATTTAATGATGGCTTGGTCATTTGAATATCATTTTTGAAAAACTTAAGCCTTTTATTGTTATTATATTCTAAATTAATTTTGCCATAAGCCTTACTTGAATTTTCACATGCAATAACATTAATTTTATCCTCGTTGACAAACATAGAATTTAGGCAATTACAACTATTTGCTTTAGCAAATTTAGAATGTACGTCCTCAGCTTGATTTTCTAAATTAATGCATTTTTCACCAGAAGATGAGGTTTCATATTTCAAAGGCATTTCCTCATTAAGAAAAACATATTCATTTTTTAAAGTCTCAATTTCATTTTCAATAGAGGAAATATTTTTCAAATACGATAAGTTTTTCTTTTCTAAATTTAGTAAACCATCATGCAATTCATTATATGCTCTTTGCAATTCATCATAGAAAGGACTATAATATAATTTAGAATTATTTACCTCAAAGTCCTTTTTAGTTATATAAAAAGTAGTCGCAATTTCTAGCACACTTGGCTCTTGAAGAGAATCACCTTCTTCATCATCAATTTTATTTTGCTTTGCCTCTTCTTCAAATTGAGCACCATCGTCACCAAGAGACATTTGGCTTGCTTCAGTAGTTTGAGCATCTCTTTGAGCATGCGTTTCATGACAGGCTTCCTTCAATGACTTTTGCTCTTCTTGCTTTTTATATACATCTTTATACACAAAATCATCGTTAGCAAGATAAATAACATTAAGAGCATCCCATATATCTTTAGCACTAGAGCAACTCTTAATTTTACTATAAGTATCATCATTCAAACTACTTCTCAAAATTTGCATAGCTCGAATATTTAAAGAAAAACATTTTTTGTCAAAACTATTCCAAATTTGTTTTGATTTATAAGTAAATCCATTTAGCACAATATCCCACAAATCCAAATCAATAGATTGTATATAAAATTTTATTCTAGCTTTCCAATAAACAAAATGCACACCATCAAAGAATGGTGGTTTATCAATTTCAAAACCTTCCATTTAAAAAAACAAAACTTTCAAGGTTGCCAACAAGCAAGGATCTTTAACTCTAAGCAGTTAAGCTTTCACCAGAGCACGAAGCTCTGATACCACTTGTTAGTCATGGCAACCATTACCCAAGAGGGGGGGTGAATTGGGTATAATTTTTTTTTTCACAAATGCTCTTAAAATAAATATAAATATTTAAGCTATTTAAATAAACGCATAGAAGGAACGTGATGAAGAAAAGAAACTTTAAGAACAGCAGAAAGTAAATGTGCAATAAAATAAATTGCATAAAATAAAGAGATAAAAAGAAGAAGAGCAGTGCACGATATTTATCCTGGTTCGACCACCAACCACTTGTGGTCTACGTCCGATCCCAGAAACATAGTTCGAGATTTTTCACTATATGTACAAGCTTCAATAGGTGCTTGCAACCGTTACATGAAAGAGCACTTTTCACACACGGGAAACTCTACCCTTGTGCTAAAGTCTCGGCCAATGCGAGATACCTCACCCTTATACAAACCTTAGAGGGATACCTCACCCCTTTACAAACCTTGAAGGATACCTCACCCTCAATACGGAAGAACGAGAAAATATAAATGAAGAGAAACTCTCACTCGAGTAAATAATACAATTTGAGGCTCTATGAAGCTCTCTAAGGATATCTCAAATTTTGGCTAAAAAACGCACAGAAATTTGGTAAAATATGTATCACAAAATAAAGCAAGAAGGAATCATTTCAGATAAATGGGTGTGTTTAAAAGATGTCCCAAAAACATGTATTTATAGTGGTATAAGAAAAAGAGCCGTTGGGTATAAATTAATATCACATTTAAAGCTTCTAAAAATAGACGTTGCATAGAACTGGATCGTGTTCATTCGAATAAACGAAGTCCTATTCGAATAAATCACTGTTAACACATTAGAAAGTGTTTTCAGAAACCTTTTATTCGAATAAACATTTGGTTATTCGAATAAACGTTTAGTTATTCGAATAAAACGTTAAAAACACGTTCAAACATATTTTGGGTCATGTTATTCGAATAACCCTTTGGTTATTCGAATAAACCATTAAAAACTCGATGCTGGTATGATTTTTGTGGTGAGTTATTCGAATAACATATGCTTTATTCGAATAAAGCACTCAGATTTCAAAAAAGCGACTTTAAATGGTCATAACTTCTTCATTTCTTATCCGTTTAAAGCAAATGACCAGTCATTGGAAAGATCTTTGAGTCTATTTTCAAATGAAAGAAGTTTCAAAACAAAACTCAAAGTATTTTGAAAGATATAATTAAAAGAGTGACTAAATGTCAGTTTTTCAAAACTCAAACTTGGCTATTTTTCATAAATTTGAACTACCACCATAAATAACTTTTCAAAACTTATTTGTTGGGTATTTTAGCATAGGAAAATCATTTGTAAAAACATATTTGAGATATCCATAAGGCTTCGTACATAAAGACACTAAGTCTTATAAGCTATACCATTTAATCTTCCTTTGGACTTGGTCTTTGACATGACTTCGATGTTTATCAATACCTTCATGAAATAGGCATTCACATTCTCCTTTGTGTTAAGCTTAATTGAGATCTTTTGCTTTCTTGTTGCAAGCTCACTCTTGGTACTTGGACTATCTTACAAAGTATCACTCACTTAAACAA
The DNA here is from genome assembly GCA_029884595.1 of Ormosia semicastrata. NCBI lineage: Eukaryota > Viridiplantae > Streptophyta > Magnoliopsida > Fabales > Fabaceae > Ormosia > Ormosia semicastrata. Next base: position 18,672,901 of record JAQQTO010000047.1, on the reverse strand, counting down.
GCATAGTTAGTCCAAAAACATAATTTAATATCTTCATATGCATGAAGCATAAATATATAGCTTTAGTTAGTTTAACATGCATATAAGACATTCATAGACACATCCAAATAAGATATTTATTAAATATTAATGGATATGCTCTATATAGAATGCAACAAAGAGTATAAGCAAGATATTCTTTTTGTCTTGTATTTGTCATCATCAAAACTTAACATATAAAATCATTGGGGGCAAACTTATTTCCACAGAGCACATTTTCCTCCAAAGAAGACATATCATAAAGGGGAAGGAACCTCATTTACTCCAACATGTTATGAATGCAAAAAATTGGGACACATGAAGATGGAATATCCCGTGTACCTCAAGAAGGCGGAGAAGTTTGAGAAAAAATCTTCCAAAGAAAAGAAAGGAAGAAGAGCATACATTGCATGAGAAGATAATGACATGGACTCCTCCGATAGCTCAGAAAATGAAGAAGCTCATCTATGTCTCTTAGCTAAAGGAGAAGAAGAAGAAGAAAGTGACACCGAGGTAAATTCTTCTAACCTAGAACTCTTACCTTCCTATAGTGAATTACAAGATGCTTTTCAAGAATTGCATGATGAATCCTTAAGGCTCACAGAAATGGTTTTATCTTCAAATAAAAAAATTTCCTTATTGGTAAATAAAGTCTTTATTTTGAACAAGGAAATTAATGAGCTTAAAATTGAAAATGAGACCTTAGGACTTATTGATGCTAACTCATTATGCATAACTTGCTCTTCACTTGAAAATGCATCCATTCAATCATCTTGCTCATCATGTAAATCATTTGAAAATGAGGTTGAGGATTTGAAAAATACTCTTACAAAATTTACCTTTGGAAGAGACAATTTAAATGTGTTATTGGGGAAGCAAAAATGTGTTTTTCAAAAAGTCAATTTAGGATATAATCCAAATAACCATCAAAAGTCTTATAAGAATTTCTTGGTTTCCTCAATTACATTAAGTAGCTCATTTATCAAATGCTTTCATTGTGGTAAGAAAGGGCATAGTGCATCAACATATAATGTAAGAAAGAATATCAACACTAAGATTGGAACTAAGAGGATTTAGGTTCCTAAGGGTACCTTGCCCAATGCTAACACACAAGGACCTAAGAGAATTTGGGTTCCAAAGGTTAAAACTTGAATGTATGCTGTAGGTGTGCTTAAAGACCAAAAACTCAAGTTAGTATCTTGATAGCGATTGCTCTAAGCACATAACAGGTAATGGCTCCATGTTTTCCTTCATTGTCCCCAAGATGAGTGGTCATATTGTGAATGCTTATGTCCCTAAAGCATAATAAATGATTTTTGATGATAACAAAGGCAAAAGTGAAGATCAAGTGCAAAAGAAAAGATCAAGATCAAAGAAAGAAGTCAAGAAGTTTATTTAGTTATAAGACTTAGAATATTACTGTTAAATGCTCTCAAGATTTCTCAAATGGTTTTTCAATATATCATTTCAAAAATAAGTGGGAAAATTCAAAGCTAAACAAGTTTTTCAAAGAAACTTGAGTTTCAATCTTAAATTTAACACTCATAAAAGGATTTATGTTTAATCAAATGTCTTGAGGTGTTAGAAATGGCTCACAAGCTTTATTGGACTTGAAAAATGTGTTTAAAGCCCAATGTAATTGACTACATGATGTTTGTAATCGATTACACAGCAAACAGAGGCCTTGTAATCGATTACATGATCAATGTAATCGATTACAAGCAAGTCAGAGGCCACGTAATCGATTACACCAATAATGTAATCGATTACAATGAGCCCAGAAAGGCAAGAACACGTTCAAAGAGTCATGTAATCGATTACATGGATATTGTAATCAATTACACAACAAGACAGAAGTCATGTAATCGATTACATGGATATTGTAATCGATTACAAGAAATTCAAAAGCTAGCCTAGAAAGCTAAGAACACGTTGGAACAACAATGTAATTGATTACATTTGTTGTGTAATCGATTACACGCATCCTGACATTGTCCAACGGCTATATTAAATGCATTTAATGCTTAGCTAAAAGTCTCCAACGGCTCCATTTATTGCAAAACTTATAAATACCAATGTTGGGTCTTCATTAGAGGTTGACCTTGAACCAAAAACTGACTATCAATCCTTCAATATGTGATTTAATCTTCAAATCCTTCTTTGCTTTATTTTTGTGAAAAACGTGGGTTAATCTTTGAGAGCATATTAGAGCTTCAATTTGTAATCATCTACTCTTGTGAGAGTTTCATTCAATCAATCTATATTGCTTTGTAAAGAGGGTGAGGCATCCCTCCAAAAGTGTAAAGGTTGAGGTATCCCTTAGTTGAAGAGACTCAAGCTCCAAGGGTGAGGTATCCCAAAGTGTTGAGTGCTCAAGGTTGTAAAGGTTGTCAAGCACCTATTGAAACTTGAAGAAATAGTGGAAAATCTCTAGCGGTTGCTTGAGGACTGGACGTAGATCACAAGTGGATTGGTGATCGAACTAGGATAAATCATTGTGTTTATTTTCTCTAAACCCTTCTCTTTACATTGAGCACTGTTTATTGAATTGCTTGAATATTATTCCCTTTGGCTATTGCATTTATAAGTAAAAGTGTTTATCTCATATATCCAATCATCTCTAATCATCAATTAGCTTCAATGAAAATTGTTTATCAAACGATTTGTGAAACATTTGCGAACTTATTTTACATACTCAATTCACCCCCCAATCTTGAGTATTGAGGTCACTTGGTAACAAGTGGTATCAGAGCTAGACTATTGTATGAAGAGCTTAGCAGCTTCAAGAGAAGTGATGGCTTCAAATGGTTTTTCAAATGAAGGTTCTTCTATAAACAGACCTCCTTATTTTAATGGGGATGGTTATGCCTATTGGAAAGAAAGGATGAAAATTTTCATTGAATCTATTGACTTAGATGTGTGGGATGTCGTTGAAAATGGTGCTTTTGTTCCCACACAAACTAAAGATGATGTGAAAATTAATACACCTAGAAATGAATGGACCGATGATGATAAAAAGAAGGTTCAATACAATTTGAGAGCCAAGAACATCATCACCACATCCTTGGGATATGATGAATTCTTTAGGATGTCAAATTACAAGACCGCAAAAGAAATGTGGGATACCCTACAAGTAACTCATGAAGGTACTAGTGAGGTAAAGCGATCTCGAATAAACACTCTTACTCATGAATACGAATTGTTTAGAATGAACCAAGGTGAGAGTATTCAAGATATACAAAAGAGATTTACTCATATTGTTAATCAGCTTATCTCATTGGGAAAGACATTTCCTAATAAGGATCTTATTAACAAAGTCTTGAGATGTTTAAGTAGGAATTAGCAACCCAAAGTAACAGTTATTGCGGAATCAAGAGATTTATCAACAATGTCTCTAGCCACCTTATTTGGGAAGCTTCAAGAACATGAGCTGGAACTAAATAGGCTCAATCAAAATGAAGAGCATGATAAAAAGAAGAAGGAAATTACACTCAAAGCCACCTATTCTATAATTGAAGATGATGATGAAGATGGTGAAGAGGATACAGAAAACGTTGAGCTAAGTGAGGAGAATCTTAGTCTCCTTGTGAGAAAGTTTGGAAGATTCCTAAAGAAAAATGGATTTCAAAGAAGACCACCCGTTCCTCAAAAGAAAGTGTATCACAAAGGAGAAGGACCCTCCACTCCTCCAAAATGCTATGAATGTGAAAAATTGGGACACGTGAAAATGGAGTGTCCTATGTATTTCAAGAAGACGAAGAAGTTTGAGAGAAGGCCTTCTAAAGAGAAGAAAGGAAGGAGAGCATACATAGCATGGGAGGACAATGACTTAAGTTCTTCTGATAGTTCAGAGAATGAAAAAGCCCTTCTTTGTCTCATGGCTCAAGGAGAAGAAAGTGAAGAGAGCGACACCGAGGTGTGCTTGAAGACCAAGAGCTCAAGTTGGTATCTTGATAGTGGTTGCTCCAAGCACATGACCGGTGATGGCTCTAAGTTCTCTTCCCTTACCCACAAGAAACATGGTCATGTCACATATAGTGATAACAACAAAGGGAAGATTCTTAGAATTGACAAAGTTGGTAAGATCCTTTCATCATCTATTGATAATGTTTTGCTTGTTGAAGGACTTAAACATAATTTGCTTAGCATTAGTCAATTATGTGATAAAGGAAATAGAGTTATATTTGATTCTTCTTGTTGCATAATTAAGGGAAATGATGATAAGCAAGTTAAGTTTGTTGGTCATAGGGTCAACAATATATATATGATTAGTCTTGATGATATTTTCTCAAACGATGCTAAATGTTTTATAAGTAAAGAAAATGATTCATGGCTATGGCATAGAAGAATTGCTCACATTCACATGAATCACTTAAACAAATTGGTTTCTAAAGAACTAGTAATTGGTCTTCTAAAGCTCAAATATGAAAAACACAAACTTTGTGATGCATGTCAAAAGGGAAAATAAGTAAAAGTCTCTTTTAAAGCTAAAAATATGGTTTCAACTTCAAGACCTTTACAACTTTTGCACATGGATCTTTTTGGTCCCTCTAGAACTATGAGCTTTGGTGGAAATTACTATGCATTAATGAATGTGAATGATTTTTCTAGATTTACATGGACATTATTCTTAGCCCACAAAAATAATGTTTTTCAATTATTTAAAAAGCTTGCCAAAATTATCCAAAATGAAAAAAGTTTTTGTATTGCATCTATAAGAAATGACCATGGTGCTGAATTTGAAAACCATGAATTTGAAACCTTTTGTGATGAACATGGCATTGAGCATAATTTTTCTGCCCCTAGAACACCACAACAAAATGGTGTTGTAGAAAGAAAAAATCGATCTTTAGAGGAAATGGCAAGAACTATGCTCAATGAGGCCAACCTGCCTAAGTATTTTTGGGTGGATGCAGTTAACACCGCTTGTTATGTTATGAATAGAGTCCTAATAAGGCCAATTTTAAAGAAAATCCCATATGAATTGTACAAAGGAAGGAAGCCAAATGTGTCACATTTTCATGTCTTTGGATGTAAATGTTTTATCTTGAATAATGGAAATGATAATTTAGGGAAGTTTGATGCAAAATCTGATAAGGAAATATTCATTGATTATTCTATACATAATAAAGCCTTTACAGTCTATAATTAAAGAACTATGACCATAGAAGAGTCTATACATGTTGCATGTGATGAAACTAACCTAAATGAGCCGAGAAAGGAGCTTGTTGATGATGTTGCAGAAATCTTGGCAAAAACGCACTTGGAAAATCAAGAGAAATAGTTCAAGAAGCAAGAAGAGAGACTCCTTGATCACTCATGGCAAAAAGATTCAAAAATCTTGGATCTACCCAAGGAATGGAGGACTTCAAGATATCACCCTCTTGACAAGGTGATAGGTGATGTATCAAAAGGGGTAATCACTCGAAACTCACTTAGAAATGCATGTAATCACTTAGCCTTTGTCTCTCAAGTTGAACTTAAAGACATAAATGAGGCCATTAATGATGAGCATTGGATCTTGGCCATGCAAGAAGAACTAAACCAATTTGAGATAAATCAAGTTTGGGAATTACTTACAAGGCCCAATGATCATCCTATAATTGGCACCAAATGGGTCTTTAGGAACAAACTTGATGAAACGGGCCTAATAATAAGAAATAAAGATAGGCTTGTAGCTAAAGGCTATAATCAAGAAGAAGGTATAGATTATGAAGAAACTTATGCTCTCGTAGCTAGATTAGAGGCCATTAGAATGCTACTTGCATATGCTTGCATCATAGATTTCAAACTCTATCAAATGGATGTCGAAAGTGCCTTTTTAAATGGTTTTATACAAGAAGAGGTGTATGTGGAACAACCTCCTGGTTTTGAGGATTTTGAAATGCCCAACCAAGTTTTTAAACTGAAAAAGGCCTTGTATGATTTGAAACAAGCTCCTAGAGCTTGGTATGAAAGGTTGAGCAAATTCTTTTTAAAAAAAGATATTTCTAGAGGCAAAGTTGATACTACCCTTTTCATAAAACACAAAATGCATGACATACTTCTACTTCAAATCTATGTTGATGACATTATATTTGGAGCTACTAACAACTCTCTTTGTAAAGAATTTTTAAATATTATGCAAAATGAGTTTGATATGTCCATGATGGGTGAGCTCAATTTCTTCCTTGGTCTCCAAATCAAGCAAATAAGAGAAGGAACTTTCATAAGCCAATCCAAGTATTGCAAGGAGCTGCTCAAGAAGTTTGGAATGGACAATGTCAAGCATATGACTACTCCTATGGGCACCTCTTGCTATTTGGACAAGGATGAAGGAGGTAAATCAGTAGAAATTACAAAATATAGAGGTATGATTGGCTCACTCCTTTATCTCACTGCAAGTAGGCCTGATATAATGTTTAGTATATGTATGTGTGCTAGATATCAAGCTAATCCTAAAGAATCACACCTAAGTACTGTTAAAAGAATAATGAAATATCTAATAGGCACATCACAAATGTGTTTGTTATACCCTAAGGATACCTCATGTAGCCTTATTGGGTATTCCGATTCTGATTTTGCTGGATGTAAAATGGATAGGAAGAGCACTAGTGGAACATGCCACTTGCTTGGAAGCTCACTAGTTTCTTGGCATAGCAAGAAATAAAATAGTGTGGCATTGTCTACAGCTGAAGCTAAATATATTGCAGCTGGGAGTTGTTGTGCTCAAGTCCTTTGGATGAAACAACAACTCTTGGACTATGGTCTTGATCTTGATCAAATCCCCATAAGATGTGATAATACTAGTGCAATTAATTTGTCCAAAAATCTCATTTTGCATTCTAGGACTAAACATATTGAAATAAGACATCATTTCATTAGAGACCATGTTCAAAAGGGTGATTGTATACTTGAATTTGTAGAAACCACTAAGCAACTAGCTGACATTTTCACTAAGCCTTTAGCAAAAGAAGCATTTTTCTATATAAGAAATGAACTTGGTATTTTGGATCAATCATGTATAAATTGACATTTTGCTGCATAATCCTAAAATCAAATCATGTTGCTTTCTGTATAATCATGCCATTTTGCTGCATAATTTCTAAGTTTTTTTAATCATATTTGAATCCAATACTGACTTGAGCATCGGAGATTTCCCCTAAGTTGTTTTGCAAATGCTCCCTCATGTTAAAGACTTCCAAGCAACTCAACAACTTCACAATTTCACCAAAAAGGGTGTAATTCTCGGTAAAATTAGTATTTTTGCACAATTATATGATTTGAATCATAATATGATTACATTATATGTTTGCATGATGATTTGAATTGATTTAAGATGCTCAGGAACTATTTTGAATGATTTGAAATTGATTCTATGCTGTTTGGAATGCAAAATCTGAGTTAAAGTGTGCTGGTAATCGATTACAATGCCTTTGTAATCGATTACAAAGGTTCTGTCAAGCATGTAATTGATTACACAACTTTTGTAATCAATTACAATCAACTCAAAACTCAGGTAATCAATTACATCAACCATGTAATCGATCACAAGGTTCCCCAGAAGCATGGTAATCGATTACACCAAAAATGTATTTGATTACATGAGAACCAGAATGCTTGTAATCGATTACAAACCCAATGTAATCGATTACACAGGGTTTTTAAAAGGTTTCGAACGCGCGCAGAGCTCATTTATCAAAAACTGTTCATTTTCTTCGTCCTCCTCCTCTGCTCCCACGCACACTCAACCTCCCAATCTCTCTTTTCTCTCTTCAATCTCACTCAAATCCTTCCATTTCACCTCCCTTTCACTCGAAAATACCCTCTCCACGCAGCCCATCTCTCAAATCCCATCACATTCCATCACCCCAATCTCCCCATCACCTCTCATGAACCCAAATCTCCCTCTCTGCCCTAATCTGTCTCTCACTTATCCCTTTCTCTTTCCTCACTCATCTCCAAACACTTTCCACTCATCCCACTTTCTTATCCCTCATCAAATGGCTGAATCCTCTCATCGTTCAAAGTACCCAAGAACAGGGATTGCCATTAGAGGGTCCTCAGGTGGAGCTTCACGTAACATTTCTGGCCTGGACCTTACTCGCCATTTCTCCACCGTGAAGAAAGTTGAGTTGTTCTGGAAGAACTTTCAGCTACGTAAGATTATTTCCCCCAAGTATCTTCCCATCACCTTCTGTGAGAGTGAACCTCTGGAGAGTTTTAGAACCATTGAAAACTTAGGATTGCTGGGTTTCCTTAGTATAGAGAAGGCTATCTATCCAAACCTAGTGATAATCTTTTATGTAAATCTGAAATTTGAAGATGACTGCTTAATATCTGAGGTGAAGAAGCAACAAATCAAGATAACTATGACTGAGTGGTATAGGCTGACCAAGCTCACTCCCGATGGAGCAAACTTCTGTGGAAATGCCAATATTTGGGGTCATGAATTTGAGCATAAGGCTGCTCTTCTTTCACTGATTGGGACTTGATAATATCCCTCCAGTGATCCCAAAAAGAGAATAATGGCCACTGGCCTAACCATGGAGAACAGGGTACTCTATTATCTTTTGGTCAGGGGGTTGATTCCCAGGGGAGGGAATTACTCCCAAGTTCTCAAGGATGACGTGGTGTCCCTATGGGCAATAACCACTGGGAGGCCAATCAACTGGGGTTTCTACATTATAGAGCACATGTTGGATGTAAAGAAAAAGAAGAACTCTGCTCTCCCATTTGCTATGCTGGTAACAGCCATCCTAGAGCATTGTCGCATTTCCCTGGCTGAGGAGTCCAAGGACACTAGCTCAAAAGGACCGCAATCCATTAGCTTGCATACCTTGAAGAAGCTTCAGCTCTACAAAGTCAACGATAGGTGGCACTACATTGCCCATGACACCTTTGGACATATCCATCATGATCCGGATAGTGATGACGATGAAGAGGCTCAGCATCCTACTCCTGCTCGAGCTACAACCACACTAGACCTCCTGCTTCAAGAGATGCGAAACCTGAGCACTACTGTAGACACACGCATGGATCGCATTGAGCAGAAGATAGATCACCTTGAGCTGAGGATGGACTACTCAGATCAAGAGCTTGCCTCCATTCGATCCCTCCTAGCAAGACCTCATTTTCCTCCGAGTGTTGCTGCTGCACCTCCCACATCCTCTGCCTCTCCTGTTCCCCTGTCCTTTGCTAATCCATCTGGCGTCCCTGCTGATAATGAGGAGCTCCTAGACTGTAAGAATGATCTTGAGCCCGGCGATGAAAATGTTGATCTAGGAGACATCGCTGCAGATCCGGACAGTGACAACGAGGCTACTGATAATGATCATGGTTCATTGCCCTGATGTTTTCATTATTGTGACTCATTTGTACTTTTTTTTTGGCTCAGTTATATAACATTGATATACGTTTTTAGTGATTATGGTCATTGGTTATTTTGGCTATAATGGATTACCTTGTATATGGTTTTTGTTTGATGATATATGAACTTGAATCAACTTTGATTATATTCTCTGAATGTTTGGTTTTTTGAATATTGGTTGGATTGAATATTCTCTTTGGATTTCTTGTTTTGGCAATACTTGGGAAATCATGAAATATAGTTGAAATGCTGTCCATTTTTTTTAATGCTTATGTCTTTTTGATAATGCCAACGGGGGAGAGCATAGTGAAAAATGAAATGAAAAATGAAATCTAATTAATGTTGCATGTGTACGGGGGAGCTTTTGAGCTCTTAAGCTTTTTACATGAAAAATCTAACTCAATATCATGCATAAACTCCAGGGGAGCATTGCACCTAAATCTCTGTTATATACAAATGTAAAAACTCTTTCTTTTTCTAATGATCAGTTTATCATCATCAAAAAGAGGGAGAATGTGAATGCTTATGTCCCTAAAGCATGTTAAATGACTTTTGATGATAATAAAGGCAAAAGTGAAGATCAAGTGCTAAAGTGAAGATCAAGTGCAAAAGAAAAGATCAAGATCAAAGAAAGAAGTCAAGAGGTTTATTTAGTTATAAGACTTAGAACATTACTGTTAAATACTCTCAAGATTTCTCAAATGATTTTTCAATATATCATTTCAAAAATAAGTGGGAAAATTCAAAGCTAAACATGTTTTTCAAAGAAACTTGAGTTTTAATGTTAAATCTAACACTCATAAAAGGATTTATGTTTAATCAAATGTCTTGAGGTGTTAGAAATGGCTCACAAGCTTTATTGGACTTGAAAAATGTGTTCAAAGGCCAATGTAATCAATTACATGATGTTTTTAATTGATTACACAGCAAACAGAGGCCTTATAATTGATTACAAGATCAATGTAATCGATTACAAGCAAGTCAGAGGCCATGTAATCGATTACACCAATAATGTAATCGATTACAATGAGCCCAGAAAGGCAAGAACACGTTCAAAGAGTCATGTAATCGATTACATGGATATTGTAATTGATTACACAGCAAGATAGAAGTCATGTAATCGATTACATAGATATTGTAATCGATTACAAGAAAGTCAGAAGACATGTAATCGATTACACTAATAATGTAATCGATTACACAGAGCCTAGAAAACCAAGAACACGTTGGAACAACAATGTAATCAATTACATTTGTTGTGTAATCGATTACACGCATCCTGACAGTATCCAACGACTATATTAAATGCATTTAATACTTGGCTAAAAGTCTCCAACGGCTCCATTTATTACAAAACTTATAAATACTAATGTTGGGTCTTCATTAGAGGTTGACCTTGAACTAAAAACTGACTATCAATCCTTCAATACATGATTTAATCTTCAAATCCTTCCTTGCTCTATTTTTGTGAAAAACGTGGGTTAATCTTTGAGAGCATATTAGAGCTTCAATTTGTAATTATCTACTATTGTGAGAGTTTCATTTAATCAATCTATATTGCTTTGTAAAGAGGGTGAGACATCCCTCCAAAAGTGTAAAGGGTGAGGTATCCCTTAGTTAAAGAGACTCAAGCTCCAAGGGTGAGGTATCCCAAAGTGTTGAGTGCTCAAGGTTGTAAAGGTTGTCAAGCACCTATTGAAGCTTGAAGAAATAATGGAAAATCTCTAGCAGTTACTTGAGGACTGGACATAGATCACAAGTGGATTGGTGATCGAACTAGGATAAATCATTGTGTTTATTTTCTCTAAACCCTTCTCTTTACATTGAGCACTGTTTTATTGAATTGCTTGAATATTGTTCCCTTTAGCTATTGTATTTATAAGTAAAAGTGTTTATCTCATATATCTAATCATCTCTAATCGTCAATTAGCTTCAACGAAAATTGTTTATCAAACGATTTGCAAAAGATTTGCAAACTTGTTTTACATACTCAATTCACCCCCCTTCTTGAGTATTGAGGCCACTTGGTAACACATATGACATATGGTGACAACAACAAAAGGAAGATCCTTGGAGTTAGTGAAGTTGGTAAGATCCCTTCCTCATCCATTGATAATGTCTTGCTTATTGAAGGACTCAAACATAACTTGCTTAGCATTAGTCAATTGTTTGACAAGGGCAATAGAGTGATATTTGATTCTAATTGTTGCATAATTGAAGGTAAAGTTGATAAGCATGTTAAGTTTGTTAGTCATAGGATCAATAATATATATATGATTAGCCTTGATGACATTTCCTCAAATGATGTTAAATGCTTTATGAGTAAAGTGTAACACCCCCTCCGAAGGGCATAACATTCCTACAGACTCCTTTTCAAAAGTAAACTTTAATGAAGCTATAAAAAGATTGACATTATAAAACATGAGTTTCAAAATTTCTTTTCAACGAATAACATTGACTTATCAAATAATAAAGACACAAGGCATAAGAACTAAAAAACACATTTTCATAAAACGAAGTTCATTACATCCTTAAGTACATTATCTCATATTCCAAAAGTATAAAACTCAAGTACTCCAAATAGTAAACATACACGTATATGACTACCAAAAGAAAATTGAACCAAGTCTAAGTCCCAACACCTGAAAAATAGGGTCCTACGCCAGATCTTCATCCAGATCCTCTTCGGGATTCCTAGCAGACAAAGCCCCCAGTCGGGGTATGTCACAACAGATGGAAGTCCAAGCAGTCGACTCCACAAGGCCCTCCCTAGAGGAAGCTCTCCAAGAGACACGCAGAACTCCAAGTGAATAGCTACATCCACCGTAAAAGTAGTGGTGTCATGCCGAGCCCTGCTCCAAAGCAAAGTGACATCTCCGTCATACTGAATGCGCCCCGTGTCCCATTGAACACTCCACGCTTCGATGCCCCCATGAAATTGTAGCCTAGTGAAACCTATCGGATCTTGCCTCACCGCCAACGCAGTCTTTACAGACATGAGAATAAGATAGAAGCAGACAGAATAATACAATGAAAGAGGTGAGATCCCCTACATCAATACCATCAGGCAACAAGAAACACAACGAAAGACAGTAATGCCTTTCATACACAACAACATCAAATAATATCAGATATAATCATGTCAATACAAGGATGTTATAGAACAGCAACCTAATCACGTCAATGCAGGATTATTATAGGGCAATAGCATAATCATGTTATAAACTGATAAGTAATTCAGCTGTATACATCAATATATATATATATATATATATATATATATATATATATATATATATATATATGGATCATGTCAAAATAACAGGTATGCTGGCTATGCATATGCATGATGCGTATGTTGACCATCCTTATACTCAATGCAACTAATTCCTACTCCATGGAGTCAAGGTTCAGAGATAAGCATTCCAGAAGATCTGTCCCCCCTCAAAAGACAGTCTACGCCGGATCACGAAAGGATAGTGCTTGTCAGGTCCTCACCGTGCATTGCAACAGTGTCCACGGCCAGGGGTATATAATGTGACAGTGGTCACTAGGTGGATCACCTCTCCTTGACACCCCCTAAGATCCATCTGGGATCACACTTATCCAAATTCTTGCTCACTCCTAAGCATCACAAGCCGACAGTCTAATACTCATGTGCATGCTCAAAGAAATTCAACCACCGTTGTACCGTTTCCAACAGTATTAAGGCAACTGCCCATACGATTGTCCAATACCATTAGTATCAATGATATTATATAGCCGCCATAAAATTACATAATACTAATGATCCACTCGGGTCCAGCACTTCGGCCCAAAAGCATGTGACTAAATTCATAGTCCACTTGGGTCTAGTACGTCAGCCAAAGGCACAATGTTAATGCATGCTATCACAAAGGATTTCAGTTGTGCATATTTCATGAATTATGTATGCTTTCACAAAGTATCTCAATTGTGCAAATTCAAGAATCATTATCAAATTCATATGAAGTATGCTTTGTCACATATTTCAAAAAGTCATAATTCATATGATACAGTAATCTTACTATTATTTTCAATTACAAGATACCTTCATTGGATAATTCAGAGAAGTCATTATTCATCAACTTGATTTCAATAATTCTCTTCTTTTCCCTAAACCCTAAATGCCTAAAATTTCCATTGCTAAAGTTTCCTCAATTAAATTTCTCGATTATCCAGTCAACTAGATTCACCACTAATAAATTGTTTTCCATCATTCCAATTATCCCCCAAAATTGTTTCCATTGGTATATCCAAAAGTTATTACTCCTCAAATTATGACATTATGATTATCTTCTCTCTTGCTTATAAATCCTTCAACCCTAAATTATCTCCCAATTCACCCAAACAATATTTTCTAACATTCTTTCTAAGACTTCCATAGTTCAACTTCAAGATAAAATCCCTTTCCTTGACTTTAGATCATATTCACTTAGATTAATTGTTTTGAGTTCCCCACAACCTCACTCACGCTCATGTTCTTTCTTTGTCCAAAATCACTCTAGGCTATAGGATAAAGTTTTTTTCTTTATTCTTTCCACATTATGAACTCTTAATTAAGTGTCTATTCATTTAATTAACTAAGTTCTAGCTTGATACAAAGTCTCACATTGAGTGCCCAATGAGGCTGTGAGCCTCTAAGAGGCTAAAAAACCTAACCATTCTTCATCATCTCGATTACACGGTTGTGTCACATTACATGGCCTGGGCCATGTACTCCTCTGCCTTGTGACATGTGAAGCTGTGTTTCCAGTAAGAAACACAGCCTGGGCCATGTAAAGCCACATGGCCCGTGGATCTAGCACCAGAACATTAAAATTATGCTTCCACAAGCTTCCAAACTAAATAGGTAAGAATTCCTTACTTTTCATACATATATCCAAGCATTTAAGCATTTCAAATTCATTAAGATACACAATAACGAGCATTAAAAATCAAACAACACAACCAGTCACAACATTACAAAAAATCACACAACAAAGTGAGTAACCCATACATGGATTCCTTACCATCAACACCCAAAAACGTGTTCCTCACCACCATGAGTGGTTGATGAGGTTAATCTCCCTCTTACCTAACGAGACCACAAAAGGAAGCAAGCTCCTTGATGCCTCCTTACAGGATTTCATCCACCCCCACCAAGAAAACCCTAAGATGGTCAACTCAAGAAATCAACAACCAAAGCTTGAAAAGGAGAGTCCTTGATCATAATGGTGACCAAGGGTCACGAAAATGAGAAGAAAAAGGAAGAAAGTCAAGAACTTTACCTCAAAGTTTCAAGCTTTAAGGCTTGATAGAAAATGATGAAGATGGAGGAATCAAGAGGTGTTCACCAAAGAGGAGAGCTTCAAGATGATGAGGGGAGTCAAGATTCTAGGTTAGCTTGAACAAATAAGCTTGGGTGGCCAACAATGGAGGTGGAGGCCGTGTGGAAGAAGAAGAAGAGAGAAGAGAAGGCGTGAGGGAGAGAAGAGAGAAAGGTAGAGAGAGAAAGTGATAGAAACCGTTTAAAATGAAAGAGTAAATAAGCGTTAGATGAAAAAATGATGACTTTGGTCATTTTTTCCCTTCATGGCTGTGTAGCTCACATGGGAGGAGAGAGAGAAGTGGCTTCCTTGGGAAGCTTGGTAGGAAGGGGAAGCTTGGTAGGAAGTTTTCTTGAGAAGCTTTGCACACTTTTTGATAAAATGAAGGGTGATGTCATGGTGATGAAGTCATTAAAGTGTTTTCTAGTAAAGATGACTGACACTCTACTAAAGCTATTATCTAGTGGACAAAAATTATAATTAGCAGAAATAATATTTTATTGTCCCACAGATAATAAAATATATTGCGATTTTATTTATCAGATAAAATCTCAAAAAACAAAACTTCGTAAACTTTGTTCGGCCTCGGGTTTAGTAAGATACCCCATCGACGTTTCTACAGTCTAAAGTTTTCTAGCCTCGGGGAAAAATATTTATTTTTTCCGCCCCTAGCTTTCACTCATCATTGTACATAAATCAGAAATATATTAAAATAATTAAATAATTTAAAAAAAATTCATAAAAATCACAAATATTATAAAATGAACATATATCATGAAACAAACTAATTTTTGAGGTGTTACATAAAGAAAATGATTCAATGTTATGGCATAGAAGAATTGCTCACTAATAGCAAATTCTTGGTCCTTTCATAAGATAAAAACTTATTTTCTTGACCAAAAACTTGTTAGACCATTTGTACCTCAAGTACACGGGTTATTCAAGTAATACAGATATAAAGTAAGATATCGTTCTCATTAGGATATAGGCTTCCATAGCTAAGTAACAACCAATAGCTTAACTAATTCTATTCAAGAACATAAAAATAGAGAAAGCATAAATAAATTAAATCTAATCTATAAAGCAATAAAGATAATGGTTTAGAGATCTAGGGAATCCTTCTTCACCTCCTATTTCATACTAATGACATGCAATCCTTACAAGCAACATCAATGAATTATTAAGTTAGCTTAAGAATCTGATTTAGTTAAAAGCCTATATCTAGGTTAATCAACCATAGTTTCATTTACCTAATTCACTATGCTTCCATGAGAACTAGTGCAAACTCCACTCTTGAACGATCTATTCTCAAACACCCGCTATACATGGTTAAAAAGTATATTTCTATCCAGTTAGCGAATCAACTCATCCAAGCTAATTGAACTCATCGAACATGCATCAACCATACATTAGATCTAAAACCCAAATTCCTATGTCTAGGTTCATATTTCAACAAATCATTCAAAAGTTAATCAAACCTTTAAAAGTATTAAGAATCATATGATTCAACATAACCAAACATCAATATATACTCAAAAGATAACAAAATCATCATTATTCATAGAAGAATCCAAAGTAATACCTAAATAAAGCTCAGCTAATCCATGAACAAGAAATTACTACGCAAAAACCATGCTCAAAAGATAGGGACGAGAGAAAAGAGAAAGGAGATGAAAGGAAACTCATGGATTTCACTATTTGATGCTTGAATCATCTTCCCCAAGGAAGATGACCTCCAACCTTGCCTCTTTAGGCTCCCTCAGCCTCCAAAACCGTAACCTTAGTCGCAGCTTCTCTAAACTAAATAATACATTAACCTAAAATCTAATAAAACAGTATTTATAAGCGCAGAAAAATAGGGGACGCCGCGGTGCAAACATGCCAACGTCGCAGCGCGAGTGTAATTTAGGTCATCAACGCCTGAGGCATCCACTCTCAACGTTGCGGTGCCCTAGCCTCGAGTATTTTGTACTGATGCAGGGGATGCACCACGTCGCGACGTTACATTTCCCACGCTGCAGCATTGCCTGCTGAGATGCAAATTTGTCTTCCTCTTCCACTTTTGGCTCAAATGCTCCACATATCATCTTGTTTGGAGCCCTTACTAATGTAGAGAAATTATCAAATCAATAACAAATACAAATCCACTTAATCTCATATCAAATATGCACAATTTGCACAAAAACATATAGAAATCTATCAGAATTAGAATATAACAAATATTATTATAAAACTTTCCAAATATGCATTATAAATAAGGACTAAGCATTCTTTGAAGCACAGAGATGGGGCACTAATAACTACATTTTATGGAGTTATCACACCCCAAACCTAAATTTTGCTAGTCCTCGAGCAAAACAAAGTATGACTAAGTAAATATGCTTTACAATTCATTCAACTTCTCATTTAGCAATTATCAAATTTCAATCTTCTTTTTCATTTCAAGCCAACTACTGGTGAATAATGATTGCTTCAATCCTTAAAAAGTGCAAATGCCCCATAATCAGCTTCATACATACACAATCCTTCACATGCTAACAATTCAGCTTCTTTTCATGCAATTCACATTTATCCCAAACATGCAAGATAAACTTCTGCTAGTCAAGTCATACACATCCGGATAAATTTATAAACATACATGCATATAAATTACAGAATCCACAAAATTGTAATCCAACTTTCCCTCCACTAATGTAAATCACACAAGATTGAGGATCAAAAGGGACTTTTACAGTTTGTAATGTTAGGACAATAGTAATAGGGTCAAGAATAGAAAGGATAGGATATAACACAAACATTGAGAAACATAAACATATTATTTCAAGACTTGAGTCACTACTTGATTTTATCAAGGTATTCAACAATGAGATCAGAAAACTTGCCAGAACCTTCCAATGCTTTTACACTTTACTTTTCTTAAGTCTTGCTTCTGCTTTCTTTTCTTTTTTTATTATTTTTTTCTTTTTCTGCTTCTTTTCTTTTTCTCAAGCAATGCTATTTTTCTTAGACTGCATATGGTTCCTTCAAGATCATTTTATATTGAATATTCATTAACACCCCTTATCAATAGACTCACTTCAAGAAATAACATACCATGTACTCAACAAACAATAAGGGTAGGAAGAAAAAAATGACATGCTTTTACATGCCTGAGAACAGTTAACAAGTTAACGAACACACTGGTGGTGAAAAACAAATAAGGCCAAACATATAAGGCTTCAAAAGGGGACCTATGGATATCTTCATATCAGGGTAAGCTTTTTAAGGCTCAATCGGTCCAAACAATGGCCTAATCATTTCCTCAATCATGCACAATCTAGGATTTCGCCTCAAGAAAGTTTAAAAATAATTTCTAGAATAATTGAAACTTTACATGTACATCCATAAACATTCTCTAGACATGCATTTTTATCATTTTCAAAGTTACACTTGCATCTAAGTGGAATGAAAATCATACATAAAAAACAACTAAACTATTTCACATACTTCAAAATCACATAAGGTTTCACTGTAAAGAGGGCAAATAGCAACCTTTCACATCAATGAACAACCAAAACAACACCAGCAATTTTTGCAACATATCATGCATTCAAAAGGATTTAACTTTTTCAATTCAACACGCATAACATCTTTTGCATAATATTAAAAATTGAAATATCTTGCAAACCCCATCAGTAATAGCCAAGGCAATAAAAAATCATAAAAACATAATGGCTATCACAACTGCATCTAGCAAATATCATCACATGCATTCAAATAGTTCATTATAATCAAAGCACATAATGATACTCCCTCAAACCAAAGTGAGACAAAGTCTTCACTTTACATTAGTGCTTTGGGACCTAAACTATAAAAAATAAGCACATTGTTAGTCTAAGCATACTATAATAAAAAAAATACATAAAAAACAAAACAAATATGTACAAAACAAAACATAATGCCGCGGTATTAAGCTGACACATTGTGACGTTATAGCTCGTCTGCAGAATTCTGCAGCAAAATCTCATATCATGGCGTGAAACATGCCAACGTCGCAGCGTGAGAGGTCAGACTGCAAAATTTAGCAAAGAAAGACAAACTTTGGTCTCTTTTTCATGATTTAGTCTCCAAAAAAAGAAAACTTGTTCGAAAAACTAAATTACTATAAACATAACACAAACATAATATAACCACAAAATCAACATACTAACTTATTTAATACTTAAAACTTACTAAAACATAAAAACAATCAAGATCATAAAACTAACATACTAATATACTAACATATATAAGTACTAACATAAATAAGACCTAAGACTTAACAAACAAAAACTAACACAATATAGACATAAAAACTAACAAAAGCAATATACTAACATATTAACATACTATTATAATTAATATAAACATATTAACATATACATAAACAAATTTAACATAAACATAATTAAAACATACATAAGACTTAAAAACTAACAAAAGCTATAAACTAACAAATGAACATACTAACATATATTACCTACTAACATATTAACAAACACAACTACTAACACAATTAACATCAACATATTAACATATACATATTAATAAACTCATTAAACATACTACCTAGTTATGCACAAAATAAAGACAAGAAATTAACATAAACTTGGGGTTCCTCCTAAGAAGGGCCAAATTTATAGTCCTGGCAAGACTGTCTCCAAAATTGAATTGTGCGGATGGGTGGTTTTCTTGAACTTAATTCGAAGGTTTTCTTTTTTTAGAAGTCGTGAATTCCTTGAAGGGCCTCGTATGATTATGATCATCCGGATTCTTCATGGAAACTAAATAAGAACATAAAAAAACTTAAATTAAAACAAACTATATACAGCTTGAATTAGAACTAACCAAACTTATTGTTAATATTAGCCATATAGAATTAAACTATATCCCCGGCAACAGCGCCAAAAACTTGATAGCAAATTCTTAGTCCTTTCATAAGATAAAAACTTATTTTCTTGACCAAATATTTGTTAGACCATTTGTACCGTAAGTGCACGGGTTATTCAAGTAATACAGATACAGAATAAGAGATCGTTCCCATGAGGATATAGGCTTCCATAGCTAAGTAACAACCAATAGCTTAACTAATTCTATTCAAGAACATAAAAATAGAGAAAGCATAAATAAACTAAATTTAATCTATAAAGCAATAAAGATAATGGTTTAGAGATCTAGGGAATCCTTCTTCACCTTCTATTTCATACTAATGACATGCAATCCTTACAAATAACATCAATGAATTGTTAATTTAGCTTGAGAATCTGATTTAGTTAAAAGCCTATGTCTAGGTCAATCAACCATATTTTCATTTACCTAATTCACTATGCTTCCATGAGAACTAGTGCAAACTCCACTCTTGAACAATCTATTCTCAAACACCCGCTATACATGACTAAAAGGTATATTTCTATCTAGTTAGAGAATTAACTCATCCAAGCCGATTGAACTCATTGAACATGCATCAACCATACATTAGATCTAAAACCCAAATTCCTATGTATAGGTTCATCATATTTCAACAAATCATTCAAAAGTTAATTAAACCTTTAAAAGCATTAAGAACCATATGATTGAACATAACCAAACATCAATATACACTCAAAAGATAACAAAATCATCATTATTCATACAAGAATCCAAAGTAATCCCTAAATATAGCTCAGCTAATCCATGAACAAAAAATTACTACGCAAAAACCATGCTCAAAAGATAAGGAAGAGAGAAAAGAGAAAGGAGAAGGAAGGAAACTCATGGATTTGACTTTTTAATGCTTGAATCATCTTCCCTAAGGAAAATGACCTCCAACCTTGCCTCATTAGGCTCCCTCAACCTCCAAAATCATAAACCTAGTCACAACTTCTCTAAACTAAATAATACATTAACCTAAAATCTAATAAAATAGTATTTATAAGCGCAGAAAACTAGGAGACGTCATGGCACAAATATGCCAACGTCGCAGCGCGTATGTAATTTAGGTCACCAACGCCTGAGGCATCCACTCTCAGCGTCGTGGCGCCCTGGCCTCGGGTATTTTGTACTGATGCAACAGATGCACCACGTCGCGGCGTTGCCTACTGAGATGCAAATTTGGCTTCCTCTTCTACTTTTGTCTCCAATGCTCCACATATCATCTTGTTTGGAGCCATTCCTAATGTAGAGAAATCACCAAGTCAATAACAAATACTAATCCACTTAATCTCATATTAAATATGCACAATTTGCATAAAACATATAGAAAGCTATCAGAATTAGAATATGACAAATATTAGCATAAAACCTTCCAAATATATATTGTAAACAAGGACTAAGCATTTTTTTAAGCACAAAGATAGGGCATCAATAACTACATTTTGTGGAGTTATCACTCACATTTACATGGATCACTTAAACAAATTGGTTTCTAAAGAACTAGTAATTGGACTTCCAAAGCTCAAATTTGAAAAAGATAAACTTTGTGATGCATGTCAAAAGGGAAAACAAGTAAAGGTCTTTTTTAAAGCTAAAAATGTGGTTTCAACATCTAGACCATTATAACTTTTGCACATAAATCTTTTTAGTCCCTCCAGAACTATGAGCTTTAGTGGAAATTACTATGCACTAGTGATTACTGATGATTTTTCTAGGTTTACATGGACACTATTCTTGTCTCACAAAAATGATGCTTTTCAATCATTCAAAAAACTTGCCAAAGTCATCCAAAACGAAAAAAGTTTTTGTATTGCATCTATAAGAAGTGACCATGGTGGTGAATTTGAAAACCATGAATTTGAAGCATTTTGTGATGAACATGGCATTGAGCATAATTTTTCTGCCCCTAGAATACCACAACAAAATGGTGTTGTAGAAAGGGAAAATCGATCTTTAGAGGAAATGGCAAGAATTATGCTCAATGGGCATGGCAAGAACTATGCTCAATGAGGCCAACATTCCAAAGTACTTTTGGGCGGATGCGGTTAACTCTGCTTGTTATGTTATGAATAGGGCCCTAATAAGGCCAATTTTAAAGAAAACCCTATATGAATTGTACAAAGGTAGGAAGCCAAATGTTTCACATTTTTATGTCTTTGAATGTAAATGCTTTATTTTGAATAATGAAAAAGATAACTTGGGGAAGTTTGATGCAAAATCTGATGAGGGAATATTTCGTAGTTATTCTATACATAATAAGGCCTTTAGAGTTTATAATAAATGAACTACGATTATAGAAGAGTTCATACATGTTACATTTGATGAAACTAACCCAAATAGTCCGAGAAAGGATTTGGTTGATGATGTTGCAGAAATCTTAGCAAGAACACACTTGGAAAATCAAGAGAAAGAGCCCAAGAAGTAAGAAGAGAGAACTTGTGATCACTCAAGACAAAAGGATTTAGAAATCATGGATCTACCCAAGGAATGGAGGACATCAAGATATCATCCTCTCGACAAAGTGATAGGTGATGTATCAAAAGGGGTAATTACTCGAAACTCACTTAGAGATGCATGTAACTATATGGCTTTTGTTTCTCAAGTTGAACCTAAAGACATAAATGAAGTCATTAATGATGAACATTGGATCTTGGCCATGCAAGAAGAACTAAATAAATTTGAAAGAAATCAAGTTTGGGAATTAGTTCCAAGGCCCAATGATTATCTCATAATTGGCACCAAATAAGTCTTTAGGAACAAACTTGATGAAACGGGCTTAATAATAATAAATAAATCTAAGTTAGTTGAAAAAGGCTATAATCAAGAAGAAAGAATAGATTATGAAGAAACCTATGCTCCCGTAGCTAGATTAGAGGTTATAAGAATGCTACTTGCATATGCATGCATCATGGATTTCAAACTTTTTCAAATGGATGTTAAAAGTTCTTTCTTAAATGATTTTATACAAGAAGTGTATGTGGAACAACCCCCTGGGTTTGAAAATTTTGAAATGCCCAACCATGTTTTTAAATTAAAAAAGGCCTTGTATGGCTTAAAACAATCCCCTAGAGCTTGATATGAAAGGTTGAGCAAGTTTCTTTTGTAAAATAGTTTTTCTAAAGAAAAAGTTGACACTACTCTCTTCATCAAACATAAAAAGCATGACATACTTCTTATATAAATATATATTGATGATATAATATTTAGTGCTACTAATAACTCTCTTTGTAAAGAATTTGTTAATATTATGCAAAGTGAGTTTAAGATGTCTATGATGGGTTAGCTTAACTTCTTTCTTGGTCTCCAAATCAAGCAAACAAGGGATGAGATTTTCATAAGTCAATCCAAATATTACAAGGAACTACTCAAGAAGTTTGGAATGGAAGGTGTCAAGCAAATGACTACACCAATGAGCACTTCTTGTTACTTGGACAAGGATAAAGGAGGTAAATCTATAAAAATTACAAAATATAGAGGCATGATTGGCTCACTCCTTTATCTTATAGCAAGTAGACCTGATATTATGTTTAGTGTGTGCATGTGTGCTAGATTTCAAGCATATCCTAAAGAATCACACCTAAGTGCTGTCAAAAGAATCATGAAATATCTAATAGGCACTTCACAAATGGGATTATGGTACCCTAAAGGTACTTCTTGTAGCCTAATTGGTTATTCCGATTCTGATTTTGCTGGATACAAAATAGATAGGAAAAGCACTAGTGGGACATGCCAACTTGGAAGCTCACTAGTTTCTTGGCTTAGCAAGAAACAAAATAGTGTGGCATTATCAGCAGCTGAAGCTGAATATGTAGCAGTTGGGAGTTGTTGTGCTCAAATCCTTTGGATGAAGCAACAACTTTAAGAGTATGGTCTTGAGCTTGATCACATCCCTATAAGGTGTGATAACACTAGTGCACTCAACTTATCCAAAAATCCCACTTTGCACTCAAGAACGAAACATATTGAAATAAGGCAATATTTTATTAGGGTCATGTTCAAAAGGGTGATTGCATGCTAGAATTTGTAAAAACAACAAGGCAACTTGCTGATATCTTCACCAAACCCTAGCAAAAGAAGCATTTTATTACATTAAAATATAATTGACCATCATTTATCAATCTTGCATATGAATGAATGCTTGCATTGCTCTATCTTTGGTTTATTTCCATTGAATTATTACTGACTTGGGCATCGGAGAGTCCCCTAATTTTGTTTTGCAGGTACTCCATAAGTTGGGTAAGATTTCTCAAATCATTCTGCTAATATAAACCTGTTTGCTGCTATATTTCTAATAGCCTTATTCGAATAAATCAAATTTTATTCGAATAACGTATTCCAGTAGCTCCTAAAATCTGTTGTTTTGCATGTTTTATTCGAATAAGGGAATTCTTATTCGAATAACGCTTCATAGAAGCATTTTTGCAGTGTTGTGTTATTCAAACAATACTTGCCAGAATTTCCAAAACGTTTCACTAACCTCAGTTTTATTCTAATAACACATGTTTTATTCGAATAAAACACGGCCTTTGTATTTTTGTTCACACCTCACAAATTCATTCTCACATTCCCTCTCAGTTTTCCTTTAAGCTTCTCTGTTCTCTCCTCTGAAAATATCTCTCACACTCCCATCATCTCTCTCACCCAAACACTATACCTACACCCCTCCTACACCATGGCCTCCTCCTCCAAATGTCCTCGCACCAAGACCGCACCCACAAACAACCTATTGGATCTTCGCAGGCTATCATCCAACGAGGAAGACAGGAATCATTTTAGAAAAGAGCTTTATCATGAGAAATTTGGTGCAGTCGATGTACATCAATCTTCCTTGACTTGAGAAGGAATAAGGTTTTGGGTTCTTGGATGAGCTACAGCACCAAGGAGTCATGAAAATGTGCTGCTACAAGGACAAAATCTACCCTGACTTGGTCAAAATGTTCTACTGCAATCTGAAGCTTGGTAATGAAAATATAATTTCTGAGGTCAGGGATCAGCAGATTGTCATCACACCTACCAAATTGAAGGACAAATTTGGCATGAATGCTTCTGGGCCTCTCATTGAAGAGGAGAGCATGCCACTAGATTACAAGAGAGATGAAGCAATTTCTATGATTGTGAAGCTTGGCACGGTGGTTCACAAAGCTGGTTTGAAGGGAGGAATACTCAAAAGTCAGGAAAGGCAACTTCATTATGCCTATGCATACATTCTTGCTCCTCGTGGCAGGAATTATGCTTACCTGACAGAGGACGACATTTGTATGATGTGAATTTTGAAGAAAAGCCATAAGATTAATTGGCCAAACTTCATCAAAAAAAACATGATGAAGATTAAGGGCAAAGAAAGGGCCGAGTTGCCTTACGTACTGCTGATTACAGCTTGTTACAAAGTGGCCTCAAACTCAAGAGGGGGGTGAATTGAGTTTATGAAATGTTTTCGCAAATCTTTCGTAAAACGTTTGTTTATCAATTTTTGTTGGAGCTATTAGATAATTGAAGTGAATATATAAATGAGATTGAATACTTCACTCACAAATTAAATAAGCCAAGATGAATAATATTCAAGCAAGTATATAAAGTAAATGCACAAATGTAAAGAGATAAGGTTAAGAGAATCAAACACAAGGATTTATCCTGGTTCAGCCACCCCTTGTGACCTACGTCTAGTCCTCAAGCGATCCACTCGAGATTTTCCACTAAACTTCAAGTTTGAATGGGTGCTTGAAAACCTTTATAGATTGGAGCACTCAATAACACCTTGAGATACCTCACCCTTGTGCTTTGAGCCTTAAAACAAGGATGCCTCACCCTTTACAATCTTTGAGAGATACCTCACCCTCTTTACACCTTTGAAGGATACCTCACCTTCTTCTCAACAAAGGATGCCTCACCCTTTTTTACTAGAGGGATACCGCACCCTCTTTACACAATAAACATAGTGCTTGAATGATAGAAACTCTCTCAAAGAGTAGATTAATATAAATTGAAGTTCTAACAATGCCTCTTTTGAATATCTCAAGTTTTCTCACAAAAATAGGGCAAAAACATTTTCAGGATTGATTCTCGTATATGAGTGTTAGATTGATGTTCTAAATTGAAGTTCAACCCTTAATGAAGACCCAAGGCAAGTATTTATAAGTTTTATGAAGAAAAGAGTTGTTGGGGGTGATAAAGCCAAGCATTTAATGCAGTTAAAAAAGCCGTTGGACTCTGTCATATTGCGTGTAATTGATTACACAATAAATGTAATCGATTACATTATTGTTCCAACGTATTCTTAGCTTTCTAGGTTCTGTGTAATCGATTACATTCTTGGTGTAATCGATTACAAGGCTTTTGACTTTCTTGTAATCGATTACAATTTCTATGTAATCGATTACATGACTCCTTGAACGTGTTCTTGCCTTTCTGGGTTCAATGTAATCGATTACATTATTGGTGTAATCGATTACAAGGCCTCTGACTTGCTTGTAATCGATTAAATGCTTATGTAATCAATTACAAGGCCTCTGTTTGCTGTATAATCGATTACAAACATCATGTAATCGATTACATTAGCCTTTGAACACATTTTTCAAGTCCAATTAAGTATGTAAGTCATTTCTAGCACTTAGATCATTGGATTAAACATAAATGCCTTCATGAAAAAAGAATCCAAGATTGAAATCAATATTTCTTGAAAAACATGTTTAACTTTGAATTTACAAGTTGATTTTGAAAACGATATTTGGAAAATCATTTGAGAATTATTGAGATACCTAAATGGCATTTTACATTGATATTCTAAGACCTATATCTAATATACCTCTTTTGATCTTGGTCTTTATCTTTGGCTTTGTTATCATCAAAAACCCATGATATGCTTCCAGACATAAGCATTCACATCACAGCTTTCCTCAGGGACTATGCTCAAGTACTAAAGATGGAGTAAGCTGTTGGATTAACTCACTTCAATATTTTTAGGCAATACATGCTCAAAAAAATGATGTTCAACACTGACTCCGAAGGATGGGTATACCTTGATGAGGTTGGCGAAGCTGGCACTAAAGAAGAAGAAGGTCCTAAAATTGAAGCCCTTATTGTACCTAAAGAGGCTCCTGAAGAGGATGCTCCTATTGTTGCTGCTCCTGCTACTGCTCCCGTGTCAAATGAACAGCTTATGACGACCATGCTCAACCTCAAGGCCTATATGGAAAACACCAACAACATTATATTTGACAGGCTTGAGGCAATAGAGCGCGAACAGGCTACTTTGAGAGCCTTAGTGTCTGGACAAGCTTCCAGTTCCCCTCCTTCACCATCGGATACATATTTTTAAGGATTCTTAGCCTTAGGGTCCTTGCTTTGGATGTTTTTTAGTTTTGTTGCTTTGTTGTTTAAGCCATTTTATGTTTAATAGTACCAAATGCAAATGTAATTGGCTTTGATTTGAATGAATGATATGAGTATTTTCTTCTTTATCTTGAGAAATTTAATAATATGAGAATCTATTTGCATGATATGAGTATACCTTAGTGAATGAATGATATTAGTATTCTTTTCTTTATCATAACCGAATATATATATATATATATATATATATATATATATATATATATATATATATATATATATATTGTTAAGGCTAGTCAATTGAACATCTTTTGAACAAAGGATTAAGTGAACATCTTTTGCTTGCCTTGGTTGTAACTTCCCCATCTTTTTTATCATGATAAAAGGGGGAGAAGAAAAAAGCTAAAATGGAAAAGATAAAGTTTGAAGTTTAATTTGACAATTTTTGGAGATTGTGTTGAAAAAAGACAGGTTAGAAAGATGACTCTAAAGAGGATCAAGGAATTCCAAAAGAAAGGGGGAGCTACGCATAACTATGAAATTAATTCTCCTCTTACAAACTAGAGGGGGAGTAAGTCTCTCTTTGAACGTTGTGAATTCAAATTTTTGTTACTAACTCTTTTCTCAATGCTTTGTTTGTCATCATCAAAAAGGGGAAGAATGTAATTAGCTATGATCTCTTGAAAGACTTTGTTTTGATGATAACAAACATAAAAATGTTGCAAGATCAAGTCCAGGCTCTTCAAGATTAGTTTTAGGACTTAGATCAATATGTAAAGATATAATGTGATTCACACAAATGCTCCACAACTTGTTTTTCAAAGAACATGAATAGCACACTTATTTTAAAAGCTTCAAAATAGTTTTTGGTTTCCAAAGAAACAAATTTTAAAGTGTCAAAAATATATAAGACCACTTGGAATCACTTGGCATTGTCTCATTGCTGCCAAAACGTGTTTTACATAGTTTATTCGAATAAAGGTCACTTTATTCGAATAACAAAAGTCAGTGAAGGCAAAAATTAAGATCAATCAAGATTTATTCGAATAAGGCTCCTCTTATTCGAATAACAAAAGTCAGAGAAGTCAATTATTTCAATTGATCAGAATTTATTCGAATAAAGCTTTATTTTATTTGAATAAATGTTTAAAATGAACAAAGGCGCTTCATTATTTAAATTGGGTTATTTGAATAAAACCCTGTTCATTCGAATAACATGTTTTCCTGAAACCAAGTTTTAAGTGGATTATTTGAATAACACAGGTGTTATTCGAATAATGCATTCCAGAAAACTTTTCTCAACATGCTATTTAAAGATTTATTCAAATAACCATCGTGTTATTTGAATAACAAGGTTTTCCAGAAACAAAATGCAATGACTATAATGAAGCATTTAATGCTCCTCAATCACCCCAACAGCTCTAATCTTTAATGAGCTTTAAATGCAAGGTTGTTGGGCATTGTTAAATGTTAGAGAAATATTGTAAAAACCTTGCTTGAGCATTAATACGTATTTTGCACATATTCTTCAAATCATCCTGTATTTTTAAGCAGAAGTGTGAATCCTTAATACTCATAAGCTTCAATTTGTATTATCCACTCTTTGAGAGGGTTTCTATTAATTCTATCCTTATATTATCTGTAAAGAGGGTGAGACATCCCTCAAACCTGTAAAAGGCTGAGGTATTCCTTAAAGTTGAGGCTCAAAGCACAAGGGTGAGGTATCCCAAGGTGGTGTTGAGTGCTCCAATCTATAAAGGTTACAAGCACCTTATTCAAGCTTGGAACGTAGTAGAAAATCTTGAGTGATTGCTTGAGGACTGGACGTAAGTCACAAAGGGTGGCTGAACCAGGATAAACCATTGTGTTCGATTCTCTAAACCCTTCTCTTTACATTTGTGCATTGGTCTATTGACTTGCTTGAATATTTCTCTCATGGTTGGTTCATTGGTGAGCAATATCTTTCTATCTTATCCATTCATTCATTTATATTATTTAAATAGCTTCAACGAAAATCAGTAATCAAGAGTTTTTTGAAAGATTTGCGAAAAGTTTTGTAAACTCAATTCACCCCCCTCTTGAGTTTTGAGGCCACTTGGTAACATAATGTAGACGGACTATATAGGGTACTAATGCCATGAACTTTATTTTGTTTATTTCTATATGTATGCATGGCCCTAAGACCCACTTATTGTATGGTGCAGGTATTGATGCCTGCATAATATATATTATATGACATATTAGTTTCTATCTGCTTTGAGGAGTAACATATTGTATTGTAATTGTTACCTGTCTAGTATAAATCAGAATAAAATTACCTGAGTTCTGCCAAAGAGAAGTCATATCCATTAAATAAGTTAATGAATGAATTAATTAGTAAATTAAAATTGAATAGTTTTACTTTGAAGGCAATTGGTGTAAATCCCGCCATCTTGCTTGCTTGTACGAGCTGCTAGGCAGCTATTGCTATGTTTTTGCTTGTTTGATTGCCTTTTCTGTGTCGCAATAGATGGTCGACAGAGGCATCTTCAATCAACAAAAGTGTCAGGCATTGGAATATCATGGAAATAATAAATGAGGTGAGAACTCTAAGAATTCCTAGTAATACTAACATACAAAGGTGTCATCATGATAGTTCCAGCCACTTCGGGGATTTCAAAAAACATAAAGAAAACTTTCAAAGATTTCTCAGAAAAATGGCAGAAGCCAAAAACAATATTTATCCACAAGGAAGAGGTTCATTTTAACAATAATGATAGCTTATAGGGTTTACAGTAATCTCACATAATAAACTTGAATACTAACAGAGTAAACAAAAAATATACAGAGTCAACCAGAGTCACCACAGAGATATCAAAGACTTCTCAAAATATCAACAGAACATAATTAGAAGTATACAAACATATCAGAATATTAACAGACATCAACAAGGTATTAGCAGAGTATAGTAGTAATAATATATCATTGGCAAATGCTTTTACAATTCATTCAGATGCAATGCAATTGCCATTCAGTGCTTAATTAGTTTATTTGTCTTTCATAAATTAATTCCCAATCTCATATCATAAGTAAGGAGGGAATGTTACATCTTCACACTACACTGGGTAATAGTCTTCTTATCAGGCATGAGCTTATCTTATACATGACAGTCACTTCGTCACACAACCTTATCCCTAGCAAAATGGCCTCGCCTATAATTTGCTCAACATAAGGTAATAGCAACATAAGTATCACTCCCCATACAAGGATCATTTCTAACATCAATCTTTGAGCACTTAAGGATGCATATATTATATCAATTCATTTCTGGCTCAATTTTAACAAGTAAAGGAGCATAATTTCTTAGTGCACCATAAATCGCATAAGCATGCCAATATCACATTCCAACTTTGAAAATATATCATAAGGAAATTAGAGCAATTCCAACAATAAATATATATATATATATATATATATATATATATATATATATATATATATATATATATATATATTATACTCATTGCATGGCTCTAGGCTAGGCATTTGACTAAGCCACCAATACAAATATCAATGCTCATAATTTCGAATCTCAATTCCAATAAAAATTGTAGCACTCAAGCAAATTCCAAATAAGCCATATATCATGTTTATTATAGAATTGTTCATCAACAAGTAAGATGAGACAACAAATTCTCTAATTCAAATACACAAATGGTTTCGGCCAAAACACTAAAACAAGTATCAATTACACATTCCTAGTCACCATGGCCCAAGCCAAATCTCAATTAAATTTTTAGCCACACTTTACTCGTAAAGTTAGAACTTACCACATTATATTTTCCTCAATTTACCAATAATTATTCTAATTGATCACAAACAGTCAAGTCTAAACACAATTAACATAACAACTCTCAATTAACATCAAATTAGAGATTTAATTTAGCAATCATGCCTTATTACTCAAGACTAGGTCTCGGTCTCCTAGCATGACCGAACCCAGCACATCCAATTCCATTCATTTTTATTAACTAATCTTACGTTTAATCTATATTCATTAATTTATACTCAAAATCACCAACTTAATTATCAAAATTTGACACCTATCTTACCACCACACTTATTCCAAAGCCCTTTTATGCTTAAGATTGCATATTAAGTTTTGATGAATAACAACTGTGTTGAAAATAAGTTTTGAATATTCTTAGTACTTAAACTAGTGTTACATAATATTTGGGGAGTGTTTCTCTATATTGTTAAGCTTTTCAAGATTAAACAAGTTCCAGGGAAGCTTTCTAGGTAATTAGAAAGGACTAAGAAAATCAAATTCTGACTTGAGAAAGTTCAAGTGCAACTTGAGAAAGTTTTTGAAGAACATGAGAAAGTTCAGCATGAGAATGTCGTGAGAAGACTATGAGAAAGTTTGAGAAAATGAAGGAATTCCATGATGACTGCTTTCAAGAGAAATTCAAACAAACGTATGAAGTTTCTACCATTAGAATCCTCAAGAAGAATCAACAAGAAGATGGTGAAAACTAAAGGATGAGAAGATTAAAGTCTTTCAAGATTGAGAAGGTTGGATGAGAGAGTTAGTTGAGAAAATTCAGTGAGAAGCTTCGTGTTGAGAATGTTCATAAGAAGGTTGACTATAAGAAAATTACTCAACCTTCTCATTAAAAGTTTAATGCACTGACTCAACAAGAAAAAGACTAAATAATGGTCATTTGCAACAAACAAGTACAGTTACTGTTTGAATCTTCCAACAATTATATTTTCAAAGCCTATAAAATGATCCAACCTTAAAGATCATAAGGAATGAACTTTCAAGCCAATTTGACTAAATGCACTACAAACTAAACCTTCTCATCTTTACCCACTGCTTCTGAAATTTGTAAATCTCTAGTAGGTGTTGTTGTTAATCTTGTTTAAGTGTTTGTATCCACTCAAATATTGTTTTCGAGAGACACCCAACTGAAACAAACATTTCATCTCATCTATTAATTCTTACTTATCGTGGGTGAGTTTAAGGGTTGTACAAGCCACTTGATTATAAGGTAGTGAGACAGAAGAGGATATGTTAAAGAATACTTTGTGTTTATCCTGAAGCAGTTGTATTAAAGAATACTTGGTGTTGAGCTTGAAGAAGCTGTTGTCAAAGAATACTTGTATTGAAGCCTGGAAAGGCTTGGTGTTTAAAGAATACTCAAGATAGTGGAAAATACTAGTAATTGCTAGGTATTGGATGTAGCCCCATGTGATTTAGGAGTGAACTAGTATCAATCATGATGCAAAGTTTCTCTTCCCTTACTCTTTATTTGTTTATATTAGTTTGGCTAAAGTTTTCAAGTTTAAACTGAAATCTGCATTAAATAACTTTTGTTTAAAAAAAAAGAAGAAGAAAAAGGTTTTTATTAAAAAGAACTTATTCTAATATTACCAAGATCTAAGGCTCAAAGTCTATTTTCTGAGTTTATTTTTATAAGGAATATCATGAAGAGAAGTTGCTAACATAAATATAACAAACTAAGTTATTTTTCTAAAGTGAAAAAGTTACTTTAACTCAACTAGTCAACTTTCTCATGAACCTTCTCATTGTGGTCTAATATCTTACTTTTGAACCTTTTCACTAATACTCATATTCAGTTTTGAACTTTCTCACCTCCAAGTCTAAACAACTTGAGAAAATCGTGAGAAGTTTGATTTTCAGGAAAAAAAAAAGAGTACAATTCAACCTCTCATCTTGTGTTATTCCCAACTTCACTCTCATCCAAGCATCACTAAACATCCAACTCAATATTCAAAATTTCGAACTAACTACCATCAAAACATGATTAATCAAGGAGCATATAGGCAAGATAAACTCAAACAACCTTCCTTCCCTTTGAACCTGAGACACAAACATCAACAAGAACCTCAAGAATTCATCACTTCAAGCACATGTAGGTTAAGGTGGAAACAAAACAATAACGATAAGGAACATGGTGTAAAGACCCCATCATTCCGTCCATGAACACCGAGACCATGCTCAAGCAAACTCATAAAAATTTCTAATCAAAAACCATATGCTTATTCAAATATTGACAAAGGAAGTAAAAGGAAGGAATAAGAGGAAGTTAAGGACCCTACTTGGACTCCCAAGCTCATGGTGAAGAAGGAGGAGGAGGAGGAATTGGGAAGTGGCCTTGATGGAGAATCAAATCAAATGAGATGAAAGAGGAGGAAGTGGGGATGATTTCCTTTAACTAAGCCAAGATGATTTGATCACCCTAGGTCCCTCATGCAAGAGCTTCAAATTGAGTTCCCATGGCTTCCTCGTCGCATCCTAACCGATAGAGAAGGGAGTCAAGTGTGTTTGTGTGTTGTGTGTTTGGTGAGGTAGCGTCAAGTGAGATAGGAGAGTAAGTGGTGGCAAGGACGAGTTCTAGCCTCCTAGGAAGATTTTGACCTTCAATCTTCATGTTTCTAGCTTCCAATTATGTTTTAGAAATTCCTAAGATTAATTTAGAACCTTCGTGTAGACTATTTGATAAAAATTAGGTCCTAATTCTTATTAATGTGTTGTTAACTTGATGTGTAAGTAACTTACATGTATGCAATTCTATTGATTTTAGTCTTATCAAGCTCTAATCCACTCATAATCAAGACATGATGCCAAACCAATAGGATATAAGCTAAGTGGTTCCCTTTTCTTGCATGAATTTTCATTGGTTGTAAGGTAATGATGACTAGAATTTATAAATTAATTTCTAAGCTCACATAAATAAGTTAACCTACTCATATGCATTTTTATTAGCTCCTATATAATTATAAAAATTACTTTCACCATCTAAATTAATTATTTCACTAATAGAATTATTTTCATAATTTATTTTAATTTATACACCATTTTTACTCGCTAAAATTACCAAAAATTACCATAAAATCATTTTATTTATTTATAACATAATTATAAAATTTTAGTCATTATTCCCACTCATTTAATAATTTCTAACTAATATTTAAGCTTAACTTACGTGCTAAGCAACTATTGACATGTACATACAACATGCATGTAAATTAGCAGACAAGTCACACAATAGTCTAAATATTACTATAGTCAACTATATAAGCAAGTTGGAAGGGAGAGTGTTAAAATTCTCCCCTCCTTTTAAAAAATTTTACTCCCAAAATTTAGTTACTTGATGTAAAAAGATTTAGATAATTCTACCTCATACTGGACTCTAGCTCTCAAGTGGCCTCCTCAGAGTTCAGCCTTTCCCATTCCACTTTTGATTAAGAAATTTGTCTTCCTCTGAGCTCCTTAACTCCCCTGTCCATAATCTGTACAAGTATTATTTTGCTAGTTAAATCATCCCTTAACTGCACTGACTCGTTTTCTAGAATATGAGAAGGGTTTGGATTATATTTTATGAGCTGAAAAACATGGAAGACATTATAAAGATTGGATAGATTGGGTGGAAGAGCTATCTAATAAGCAATAGGTCCAATTCTTTTTAGGATTTGGAAAGGACCAAGGAATCGAGGACATAATTATCCAGATTTTAAGATTCTCCTAATCCCAGTTGTTAGTCATGGCAACCATCACCTAAGAAGGGGATGAATAGGGTGATCATAGATTTTTAAAATAACTTTGAGAAATTATTCATTTTCATATACTCAATCAACACAGTAGAATAAGTTTAACAAAGATATAATTATTGTAGATTACTCAATAAAACTTGAGTTATAGGAGAAATCAAGAAAATAAGCTAGATATGAAGTTCTTAAAATCCAAACATCAAGTGACAAGATATGCAATATATAAATTTAAATGCACTAAATATTGAAGTTAAAGAATGTAGGGAAGAGAGAATCAAACTCTAGACTTTATCTTGATTTAACCACCGATCACTTGTAACCTACATCCAGTCCCTAAACTTAACTTGAGATTTTCTTCACTATTTTCAAGCTTCAACTAGTTGCTTAATACACTTTTAGAAAGAAGAGCACTCGTCACACTCTTAGGATACCTCATCCTTATTGTTTGAGCCTCACAACCAAAGGGATACTTCACCCTTATCACAAATATAGAAGGATGGCTCACCTTCTTACAATTTCTCTTTTCAACAAAGGGATACCTCATCCTCTGTGTGCAAACCTTGAGGGATACCTCACTCTCAACCTTTCTATAAGGATGCATCTCCCTTAATCTTACTTAAGGGACTCTCCACCTCCTTACAAGTGTTTACAGCAAAGATTACAAGATACACTCTCTCAAAGAATAGATATATAACTTGAAGAACAAAGGAATAGAAAGATTTTGCAATGAAGAGCTCAAAATATGATTTTAATGATTTAAGGATTAAATCAATTGTTCAAGAGTTGTAAGAGCTTCAATCTTCACTTATTTATAGAGCCCAAGTGATAAAATAGCCATTGGTAGTATTTAGAAATGATTTACTAAGAAAATTAGCTGTTACTAGCCATTAAAACACATTTTGGTATTGAAAACAATCGATTATTTATGTGTAAAATCGATTATTTGACATGTAATAATCGATTATTGAAGTGGATAATCGATTATTTTGTTCTTCATTTCTATCTTTCTTACGAATAGAATAATTGATTATTAATTATGAATAATCGATTATTGCATTCTATTTTTGAAAATTGACTTCAAATGGTCATAACTTCTCAATTTCTCATATGATTTAAGTAAACGACTAGTTGTTGGTAAGCTGCTTGAGTCTATTTTCATATGAAATAAGCTTCAAATCTAAACTCAAATTATGTTTAGAGATATAATCAAATTAGTGATCAAATGTCAATTTTCGAAACTCAAACTTGGTTATTTTTCAGTTTTGAACTACCACCAAGACTAGCTTTTAAAAACTTGTTTGTTGGGCATCTTAACATGTTTAAAAACATTTGCAAAGTTTGAAATACATATTTGAGCATATCTTTACATAGGAGAAAAGTCTAAAAGAGAAAATATGCCAAATCTTGTCCATAGGCTTCTTGATGCAACCCAAGCTTTAAAAAATTATTCTCTTTTAATCTTCCAAATGCTTGGACCATCTCATCATCTTCTATCTTATTGATTTAAGCATAATTAGGATCTTTCACTTTCTTGGTCAATGCTCACTCTTGGTACTTGGACTATCCTGTAAAGTATAACTCACTTAATATGTCAACATCTCAATATACATGATTCAATAATATATAACTTTAGTTAGTCTAATATGCATATAAGACTCTTATAGACACATATCTGATTAAGATATTTATCAATTTCTACTAGATATGTTCTACAAAGGATGTAACATACAACATTTTACCCAATATGCATGATTTCTAAGTGTGTAACACTAGAATATGTATCATACATATATGCTTATTCAGATAGAGTCATATCCAATATTAATCAATCAACAGAAATAAAGAATTACTAGATATATTTTATAAAGAATGCTACACATACCTCATTGAATGATTCTTAAGTGAAATATAACTAGATAAAGAATATAATCATGCATGATACAATATATTTCGTTAAGCACATCTATGTAGCATGATCAATACCCTTTTGTAATATATTTTTCATTATCAAAACTTAACATATTAAACCATTGGGGCAAAGACAACTTTTCACCAGTGATAGGAGTGACTCTCAGAAACACATGTTCTCTTTCTTCAAATTACAGTGGTCTCCTTCTTTTATCAGTATAGCTTTTTCTACCTACTTTGAGTAGTTGTCAACCTATCTCTGATCATCTTAATGTGCTCTATGGTTTGTTGTACTAATTGTGGGCCTAGAATGGTTTTCTCACTCGCTTCATACCAAAATAGAGGTGATCTACATTTCTTACCAGTGCCTCATAGGGTGCCATCCCTAAACTGGTGCGATAACTATTATTATAAGTGAGTTCTACCAATGACAAATAACTATCCTAACTACCCCACTATTTTAACACACAATCCCTAAGCATATCATCTAAGGTTTTGATGGTTCTCTCAGTTTACCCATCTGTTTGTGGGTAATAGCTGTACTAAAACACAACCTTATCCTAAAAGCTGCTAGCAAGGCTCCACAAAATCTAGAAGTAAACCTAGGATCTTTGTCTAATAGTATACTTGAAGGTATTCCATGCAATCTAACTATCTTTTGGGTGTATAGCTGAGCTAGCTTATCCAATGAATAGTTAGCCCTCATTGGCGAAAAGTGGGCAGACTTAGCCAATCTATCCACAATGAACTATATAGAATCATACCCTAACTGGGTTCTTGGCAGTCCCATCACACAATCCATTAAGATACTATTCCACTTCTACTCTAGAATTTCCAAAAGTTGTAAAGATCTTGAAGGATTCTGATGTTCAATGTTAACTTTCTGGCAAGTTAAACATTTAGACACATACTGAGCAATGTCACTTACAAGAAAATTATGATTTAGCATCGAATTTTGCGACGGATATCATATCCCTAGTTAAAAGAATGCTTTAGCAATGAAATTTGCAAAAAAATTTCTCCGTCGCGAATTTAGAAATTTTTGTCTTTTTTGCAATGGATTAGCAACAGATTGGTCTGTAGCTAAAATTTGTGAGGGATTTATCATTGCTAATCTATCACAAAAATCTTGTCTCACACTAGATCTTTCATGCTATTTCATTCCAGCTTTTTTTTTTTTTTTTTAATAAATTTTCTAAAAATTTAAAGTAAATTAAAAAATTTTTAAAAAAAATTTCTTCACAAACTCACTCTTACTCACTCAGCTCACTTCATTCCTATTCATAATTCCTCAACACGCTCTCACTCACCGTTCACCCTCATCTAAAATTTGTCCCAAATCTCCTAAAATTTATCCCCAAATTTCATCCCCACTTCATTCCCCAACACACTCTCACTCACTATTCACTATTCACTCTCGCTCCTATTCGTCATAGCTAACATTTGGGTTTATCCTCCACTCACCAGGTTTGTCCTTTTTCTCTTTATCTTTCTATTTTTCTCTTTCTCACCTTCGATCTTGAGGTTTGGGCTTGTTTAGGGGCTAGACTCCTCATAGCCACCACTTACTGAGGTGGCGCTGCTCCATGAGAGTGGCGTGGTTGGGCTGGCCCTGGTGGGCTTGGGTTTATTGTGGTTGTGGGTGCTAGTGCTAGATATAACGTGCCTGGGTACGAACCTGGAGTGGCATTGATGCACGGTCCAGTGGAGGTGAACAGAGGGAGGTGGCCGCAAGGGCAGTCGTTGGAGGTGGAGCAGCAGGTTGACGACTTTGGAATCATCGGCCATGGCGAGCTTGACCCAGTCATCGTCACACATCTCTATTCATTCTACTTGTATTCATGTGTGCATATGTAATAAAATGATTATTTGGTAGTTGGAACCTTGTTGTGATTGTTGTTTATTGTTGGAAATTAAGTTTATTCAATTTTTTTAAATTTTTTTACAGTAAATTGATGAAAGATTTGTTACTCTCGTTTTCTCTTTCTTAGGTTGGGTGTACTTGCACTTGCACAAGCTTACCTGCACCTCTATCACTGTGTTCTTCTTCCTATCATATTGCATTTCTTAGATAACTTACTATCAACTATATTATGCTTAACAATTTAGATCACAATAGAAGGGCTAAAAGGACATGTAAATTCGTAGATAGAACAGAAAAAAAAGTGAAGCATGCCTTGGATCTGGCTGAATTTATTGCACTTTTGGACTCATAATTCATAATTAGGAATTATCATTGTTTCCATCAAAATTGATGATTGTCCTTTTACATAATTGCATTTTTAATATTCTAGCATAATTTTATTTTACTCTATTGAAGATGGAGCTTACTAAAAATGAAGGCTCGTTGTTTGGTATCTCTGCATGATATTTCGAGTTTATGATTCTCAACACGCTATGTTGCTTTGCAGGATTTTTTTGATGAGCTAGATCTGAAAATAAAGAAGTATCTCAAAGGTGAAGTTGATAATTTGGAGGTACAAAGCATTCAGCTTTTTTAAAATTATGACATTGGTACTCAATAATGTTATCTCTTAATCTTAAATTGTACACTATAATTTGCAGGATTTGAAGGATAAAAAGTTGAAGGGTCAACTAGCTATTAGAGAAGAATTATATGGAAAATCTGCAAAAGCTGCATCTAAGACTGAGAAAGTTAGTTATTGCTAATGTGGCTTTTCTGTTTCCTTAATTGAATTAATCTTTTATTTTATTTTTTTACACAATATACATTAGTAAATTATTCTTAAGTTTTTTCATGAGTTTGACCATTAATCTATGCCCTGTGTATGGTATTGGTGGGTGGCGTTGGAATGTTAAATAATAATAATGAATAAGAAGGAGTGGAAGGTTTTTATAATGTGTCTTCTTGTGCTGTGTTTATGATAAATAGGAAATAGAGAGAGTGTGGGTGATTCTTTTGTTGACAAAAAGAACAATTGTTGTCTTTATGTTTGAGTTTGGACTGGTATTAGCATGAAAAGAAAGTTGTCTTTTGCTTGCCAAGTTGTTACTGGTCTTAGCATGAAAAGAAAATTGTTACTGGTCTTTAGCTTGCCAAGTTGTTATTGGTCTTTAGCTTGCCAAGTTGTTACTGGTCTTTAGCATGAAAAAAAAAGTAGGAAGACATACATGGATCCATCCTCCAAAAATCCGTTGGAGAGTATAATAACAAAAATTTAGAAGTGAATTAAAAAAATTTTACAATTTTTAAACTTAGTTTTTGTTTAAAAATTTAGAAGTGAATTAGAAAAAAAAAATCCTCTCCTAAGGCATCTTGGACTCCCCACATGGATAGAGTTCAAGCTACTGTTTTTCCTTGTTGCTCCTGTTGTCATCATGTACCTCATCAACTATATGTCATGTCCATGTCCACACAAATCTTCTCAAGTCACCTTGGTAACCTAGAGCTTGCTACTGCTTCCCTTGGTAACATTGACATCCAAGTCTTTGCTTATGGCCTTAAGTTAATACCCTATTTCTCTCTATGTGTCATGCTCCCATTCTTGAATGTGACACCCATGCCATTTGCACAATTAGTCTAAATATTCAAACATTTCAGTAAAAATGAGTCAAGACCCACCTCAGTGCTTTTGTTTCCTATTTGTCTCACAAAATTATTATATTTATACCACATATTCTCTTCAAATGATTTTCAGTAATAATATACAATTCAAATAGTGGGTAAGACAATTTGTAGTATGTATCAATTTAAAATTTAATTTTTTTTCTAATTCACTTTTAACTTTCATAACAAAAATTTATAATTAGAAAAAATTTTCAATGCTAGTTAACACAATTAGAGATGATAGACAATGGATCAAAATTAAACTCCTACTATATCTTGTTATTATGAACTTACAATTTCTAGATTATTGTTCTAATTTCATACTTGAAGTATTTGGAATTTGAGGAATGAGAGTAGCTGGAACTTTATGTTGTGCTTTAACTCCTAAGTCCTAACTATGATTCAAAAGTGCATTCTATTTTGAAGAAGAAATATGTAATGAGAAACCTGCTGTAAATTTTCAATCAAATGTATAAATGAGTACTTTGTATCAATTAGTATATATACTACCCCTCAATTTGAAATTTGAATGCAGTTTAGGTTTGCCCTCTTCTTTCATTATAATTATTTTTTCCTTGCTTTTTATTGGCATTGCAATAGTTAGAAAATGCTAAATATTATAGACACGGATGCATTGTTTTTGTAGTTTGCATGGTACTCTCATTACATATTTTGTATGCACATCTCATAAATAACAAACATACAAATAGTAAGGATTCAGAGTTTGCAGGAAGTATAATTTACATGTTTTTTGACAACTGCCTATGGTCTAATTGTGAACAACTTATTTTTTAGACATGAACTAACTCTTATATCATATTTTCAAGAAAATTATAAAGTACTTAAAAAGAGAAAACTCCATGAGCATGTTGGTGACATATCTAATGAAAACAATGATGGGGTGGAAGATGACACAATAGAAAGTGACACATTTGAGAGAAATGAAGATGATATAATAGTAGAACATGACTTAGATCATCTAGAAGAGTTGTCACTTTAGGTTGAAGTTGTTGGTGGGCCAAAGAAAGGCAGAATTTATGGCCTAGAATCTCAATTATATGTGGTTTGCCTACTAAATTTTAAAGCTTGTACTTCTAATGCTTCCACACATCATTATTCTAATACACATGAGTTTGGAGAAGTTGTCCAATGTGAGATTGAGAAAAGGCTAGGGGATGTGAGAGCAATGGTTCAATAGGTGGTACAATAAGAGGTGCAAACTCCTATTAGGCTACTTTCAAGTACGTTTCAGAGAGAGAATCTTACACAAGCATCACCAAATGGTCTTAGTTCATCCACCCCATGAATATTAACTTCTACATAGACAGTTTTAGACTTAACTTTTGCTTAGGAAGACACAACTTGTGTAGGTCTATGTATAGCATTTTGTGTCATATTGGCAGTATCTTTTGATATAATGTAGATAGTTTCAACTTGGAATGATATTTTGGGCTATGTTAATATATATTTGATGCTATATAGGTAATTATGGATACTATTTTATGTTTACTAGTATTTTTATTATATTCAATTTATGAGAAATTAAACAGGAGTTAGATGTTCCATTAAAAAAAAGGCATAAGTTGCTACTCATTAGCGATGGATTAGTTCCTTGTTAAATTTAAACTGATGTTATTTAAGTGATGATGTGGCATAAATTTAGCGACGGATAATGATTGAAAAATCCCTTGCTAAATGCAATTTTGGGATAAGTTGTATATGCTGATGTGACACAAATTTAGCGACAGATTTTATGGGAGAATAATCTGTTGCTAATTTTACTGCATATTTTGCAAGGAAATAATCCATTGTAATTCTGTCGCTAAATTTAGCGTGGAGCAATCTAGCAACGGCTTTAGCGACAATCGAAATCCCTCACTAAAGTACGTTTACCGATGGATTTTCCCTAATTAGCGATGGATTTTTCCATTGCTAAATATTGATTTTCTTGTAGTGAGTTTCATCTTAGTCCACCAAAACATTTTCTTAAGATCCTAGTACATTTTGGTTGCACCTGGATGAACTGTATAACTACTTCTATGGGCCTTTTCTAAAATTCTACTAACTCAACATTCTCTGGAGCACATAGTTTTCCTCTATATAAGATCATGCCATCCTCTACCTTATTAAACCCTTTTTGTTTTCCTTGTTAAATTTGTTCACTTAATCTCTATAAGGCTTGAACTTTTTCCTGGGCTTCTCTTATTTGAGTTCTAAGATCACTACCTATTATCAATTCACTCATACAGAGACTATGTGGTGACACAGTTACTACCAGACTCAGATTTCTAAAACTTTCTATAAGTCCCATTTCCAAAATCATTATTCGAGACACATATAGAGAATTTCTACTGAGTATATCAATCACTATGTTGGCTCTACCCAAATGATACTTTAACTAAAAATCATAATCTTTCAAGAATTCTATCCATTTTCTCTATCTTATAATACTTCAAACTTTTATGGTCGCTGAACACCTCAAATTTGACGCCATGCAAGTAATGCCTCCAATAGTCTCC
Organism: Ormosia semicastrata; assembly: GCA_029884595.1. NCBI lineage: Eukaryota > Viridiplantae > Streptophyta > Magnoliopsida > Fabales > Fabaceae > Ormosia > Ormosia semicastrata. The sequence continues at coordinate 18,630,397 of JAQQTO010000047.1, read as the reverse complement.
TAATATATATCCACCAACAATCTTCCTCTTCTACAAGCATATAAAAGGCAAAAGCAACCATTTTGCGCATTGGTGCATGCCATTACTATAAATATTTTCTCCATTTCCTTAATCCGTCCCTCAGCTTTAACTACATTTTACTCTCCTTTAAAAGATGAAGGCTTAGCTTTCTGAAACTTAGAAAGATCATGGAAATTCAGATTGCCTATTGGTCCAATATTAACCCTCTAGGGTGGCTATCCAGGTGGATTAGCCTCTATCCTTTCCAGAATTCTATTTGTAGTGGCAGTCTGCTCCCTCATAGCAGCAGTCATTTCCCTAAAAGTCCCTATCATCTCTGCCATATCTCTGTTGGCATTATTATTGTTAGTAGAATTTCGCATGGTGGATGCCATAGGCTCCTGTACAAGCAAAACAATACATATTGAGTTAATCAAATCTCAATATCATGTCAACAGTGTGGCAAAAACTTCTAAAACACACACCAAAGGCAATTATGCATATCTAACTAACTATGCATCTCATCATCAAAGAAAAGAAATTATAATACATAGCATACAATGGGAACATCTAATTATGCTAAAAGCATAGTTAGTCCATACCCTAGGCTCAATCAAGATGAACTACTCTGAAACTACCTAGTTGTAACGCCCTAAAACTAACTACCTCACTCTACCTAAGCTTATATTGAAGCAACTAGGCTTAGTTACGTCACATGTCACTATAACCTCGTCATCTGACTTGTTTCAAACTTAGTTGTCCTTTACCACATTTTATTTTGGCTTTATTTGTCACCTAAACCTGATGAGGGAAAATTTAGCTATTTTTGATGAGCAAGGCTGATTGCCTTCAAAGTAAAACTATACAATTTTCATTTACTAATCCGTTCATTCATTAACTTATTTAATGCATGTGAGTTCTGTTTGGCAAAACTTAGGCAATTTTCTTCTGATTTATACTAGACGAGTAACAATTACAATACAATATGCTACTTCTTAAAGCATATAGAAACTAATATGTCATATAATATATATTATGCAAGCATTAGTACCTGCACCATACAACAGTCCAGTGGGCCTCACGCCATACATACATACAGAAATAAAGAAAATAAAGTCTAAGGCATCAGTACCCTATACAGTCTAGCTACATTAGTCTATGTCAGAGTCAAAGTCATCACTGTTTGGATAGTAATAGGCATATCTTAGCCTTTTACAAACCAAAACACATATATGGTATAATAACCAAAAATAAAAACATATTGTCCAATGCCTATCACAAAACTACAACAGTCTGTAAGGTCATATCATAGTCAAAAATAATGGAAGAGGATGATAACCTCGGGTGAATAACTCTTATACAACCTCACATTTATATAGATTGGGTAGGCGTCAGTCTCAGGGTTATACACCCACCAAATCTCAGCAGGCTCCCAATAGATGGTCAACAAAGGCATCTTTAATTAGAAAAAGTGTCAGGCACTAGAATATCAAGGAAGTAATAAATGGGGAGAGAATCCTAAGAATCCCAGTAATACTAAACATAGAAAGGTGTCAAGCAGGTACTTCGAGGTTTTCATAAAACTTACAAAAAAACTTTCAAAAATTTCTTAGAAAAGTGGTAGAAGCCAAAAACAACTTTTAATCCCAAGGCAGAGGTTCATTTTAACAATAATGATAACATATAGGCTACAAAACAAAATAGAATACTAATAGAATAAGCAAAAACTATATAGAGTCAAGTAAAGTCACAACAGAGATATCAAAGACTTCTCAGAATATTAACATAATATAATTAGAAGTATACAGACACCTCAAAATATTAAAAGACATCAACAAGATATTAGCATAGTATAGCAGTAATAACAGATCATTGGCATATGCTTTTACAATTCATTCAGATGCAATGCAATTGCCTTTTAGTGCTCAATTAATTTATTTGTATTTCATAAGCTAATTCCCGATCACATATCACAAGTAGGGAGAGAATGTTACATCCTCGCACTACACTAGTTGATAGTCTTTTATTAGGCATGAGCTCATCCTATACATGACAGTCACTTCGTCACACAATCGTATCCCTAGCAAAATGACCTCGCCTATAATTTGCTCAACATAAGGTAATAGCAACATAAGGATCACTCCCATTCAAGGATCATTTCTAACATCTTTTAATCTCTGAGCATTTAAGGATGCATATATTATATCAATTCATTTCTGGCTCAACTTTAACAAGTAAAGGAACATAATTTCTCAATACACCACAAATCTCATAAGTATGCCAATATCACATTCAAACTTTGCAAATAAATCATAAGGAAATTAGAACAATTCCAACAGTATATATATATATAAATACTCATTCATGGCTCTAGGCTAGACATACGACCAGGCCACCAATACAAGTATCAATGCACACAATTTCCAATCTCAATTCCAATAAGATCATAGCATTCAAGCAAATCTCAAATAACCATAGATCACGTTTATTATAGAATTGTTCATCAACAAGTAAGATACAAATTGAAACATCCTTACACTAAGAAACAATTAACTAACGAGAAATTTAAGATCAAGAGACACATAAATAATAGCTAATAGAGTATATTTAACATAAACCAAGGCTATAGAATATAAGAATGTAGAATCTTAAGCCATTCCCAGAAAAATTTTATTAGTGTCTTAGATGGGCTAAAATTTATAAATTCTTATAATTCAAGTTCATGAGGCATGTCCACAAACGTTCAAGTCCTTAGTCCATGATCTAGTTCTCAAGGTCATAAGGTCCCAAAAATTCAAGTTCTAGGTTCTCCAAAGCATGATGCAGTACTTGGTCCACGGAATCATTGTTGGTTCGAATGTTTCCCAGAGCATAGGGTCCAAGTTCATGTAGATCAAGGATTCATCATGTGATTTTATTATGCTCCTGAGTTAAGTAATTTGTACTTCATTCTTGCACATAGACTTAAGCTAAAATAATTTAATCTTAAATGGTCATACTTATACTTTTGGTGTTACTGATTTATTCTAATTCACTTATAAATGTTAGCAAGACGTCCCTTGACTACTTAATAATGAAGGCAGATTATAAACTCAAGGAAATATAAGGATAGCACATAAACTTTATAATTATCATGATTCCATCAAAGTGGAGTACAAAGCATTACATAAGAAGGTACATGAAGTAACTTAGGTTACACACTTTCACTATATACGTACTGGGGCTTAAGACTACACACACTTGGTATCCTTGTACATTATTTACTACTAAGTGAGGAAATATATTTTTCTTTTCTGCTCAAGTTGGCTACGACCAACTCTTCCTCCTTATGGCTTGCACAAGGCCCTTATTTTAGGGCAGCTTCATGGATTCTACGAATTTGTTCACAATGTGAATACGAACATCCCAAATGATCTTGAGATAAATTCCCTCCTCTGGGACCAGTTCCATTCATAGTCAATTTCTATCATAATGGGCAATCTCTCAATCTGAAATCAATATAAAACAAAAGTAAAAGATAACATTTCTTAGTAGTAAATGGAAAGGGAAACTAAATTAAAGAAGCTGGAACATTAAAAATCCAAGGCTGTACAGGTTTTAGAAGTCATCATTAACATTGTAAAACAATTCATAAGACGTGCTCAAAACACTTCAAGGAGTCTTCATATGTTGGTTCATTGAGAACCTTTCTTCGGTTAATTCTTAGCCCCACTTTGATCATCACTTGAAGCACTTCTTCCTTCCATCGTAACTAAATTTTCTGGCCAGGATTTCGTCTCCCTTTAAGTCTCCAATAGAGTGGCCTTTCCTTGGCCTTGTACTTGGCTATTACCCTTTGTTTTGAGTCTAAAACCCTTGGGCTTATGCAAAACACATTTTCTGGGCATTAAAATAGTAAGTACACATAATTATAAAGGTATCACAAGCCTTATAACAAGTAGGAATAATAAGAAATAGGTAGCTGCCCAACAGCTCCTACGGTTTAAGTTAGCCAACCTTTGAAGAAATTATCCTTTACAAGACCAAAGCTGAAATAGTTTTGAGAAGGTAAGTTTAAAATTATGAAAACCACGTAAGAATGAAATAATAACTGTAAGAATGAGAAGGAAATGAATAAGAACAGCCAAGGTTTGTAGTTTCCCAAGCCAAGAACACTATTTCCATTTTCCTACCTTAATTGCTTGTAATCTTGCGCACACACTCACTCTCAACTTTCAGTAGAATTTCGTTAAGCTTATGTGGTGTTTTAGGCGTTGAGAAGGAGTGAATTTATGGAGGGGAAGTGAGGTAGCAGAGGTGGTTTTTAAACACAATTATAACACCTAAGTAGACATGTTTCCTTAGCCTTCACTAGCCTAGGTTTGGGTGGAATTGTGCATGGCCAGATTCTCATGCACCTCATCTTTTGTATCCAGCAGCTGCTTTATTCCTTCAAGTCTGAATGCTGTAGCCTTCTCTCAAGCCTATGCATCGCCTCAAATTGCCACCTGGCCGCCCAAGATTCTTGTGGTTGTCTTATTGCTACTTGTTCAAGCTCCTTCCTCTTTGGCAGACACGCAAGAGCATGCTTGCCTAGTCATTAAAATTTAACTTCCATGCTTATGGTAATAACTTCAACCAGTGATGTCTTGTGTTGGATTTTTTTTTACTCTCTTACCATGTGATCCAAGCGGTGAATTCATGATGTCCATCCTTCGACTTTTTACTCCTTAGACTTAGGCTTAATTGAATTAAGTCGCTAGTCTTTTATTTAAATTTTAGTCCTTCAAGCTTTATTACGTACTTGCTCATATTCATTCTTTCCTAGTTTAATTCTGTTTAGTTTAATGTTAAGATCCTTAAGATAATATGTAACATGCTCCCTAATTTATTAGTTTTAATCATGGTTAAAGAAGCTTAGACTCTAGTATAAACTGTTGAGATTAGAGAAATAAATATAGAAAATTTATTTTTGAATCACAAGTGGTTGAAATCAGTGGTAATAATTTTTGGAGAATTAACTGAATTAGTTTGACATTTTTGGTAACATAGGATAAGTGTTTAAGGTCAAATTAAACAGTTAAGTAACTCGGAAAACTATGTGATTTTGTGGAGATATCAGGTGTAACACCCTCTATAACATGTTAGACTTGTATAAGATTATAAAGGTAACATAATACTTGATTAACATGTTAGTTTAATCTTGTGACATTCTGAGTTAGTTTAGGCACTTTATTGTAATATAGAAGGTGAAAAGTAGCTTAGAATAACTCAGATAATGACATTAAAGGCTAAGTTGAGGGAAATAAATATGGATAATTTATTTTTAGGTCACAAATGTATTAAATGAGATGTAGTTTAAGTTTCAAGATAAACTGAGTTAGTTTGGTATTTTGAAGTACACTGGTTGTGTGTTTTAATATTGGATTGACTTGTAGCAGATATAAAAAGTATGAAAATGATGAAACTGGAGTTAAGATGAATCCTAGAATTTATTAGAATACCTATGGAAGTTAGGAAACTTGAATTGGTAAAATTTAAGTGTTCTTAACAAGTATAAAGTGTAAGCAAAATATCAAGATTTTGCTTAAGTTTCCCACGGCTCTCATGACCCACTTATGTTGACTTTATTTCCTTGATATTTCTCATTCTCACCCACTCCCTCTCTTGTTTCACGGCTGGTTTAGCAGCAATAGAAGAAAGGAAGAGAAAACAAGAGAAAGAAGAGGAAAGGGAGGAAGAACAACAGAAAGAGAAGGAGGAAAGGAAGAGGAAGGCTAAAGGAAAAGCTCAAGCTTGAAATTCATCCTTGCTACAAAAGGTAAGGGTGTTGTGTTCAAGTGCTTCTCATCTCCCTAAATTCATCTTTGATTCATGTTGCTTGTTCATGGTTGAAAAGTGGGTTTTTGAGTGGTTTATGATGTTTCCTTGCTTATCTATGCTTTCAATGGTTGAGTTGGCCTGATCTTAGCTTAGTTCTTGCATGGTTTATGATTGAAATCTTAGAGAAACTCATTTGAATGCCTAGGAAGAAAGTTGAGAAATGGGTATGAAATGGGTATACATCTCTTTGATTCTTAGATTTGATTCCATGCGTGATGAGTTGAGAGTGAGCATGAGTATTGTAACATGCTTAGGGATCATATTTTTGGTTAGAAAACCATCTAAAACCTAAGATTGAGGGGTTGAAATTAGTTGGGAATTTAATGGAACAGGAAATCTGATTTCTAGTGTTGAGCACTCAAGCGCCCAACAAGGAGCGCTTAAGCGCCCATCCACCAAAATGAGTGAATCGTGCAGCAGGGTCATGGGCACCTAGGCGCCAGACACAAGCGCCCAATAAGCAGAAGTTTCTGCCTCATGAACGCCCAGCATTAAGGGAAACAGGGCAGAGTTTCTGCCATCCCAGCACCTGAGTGCGCAGCCAGCGCCTAAGCACCCAAGAGCCAGTGCTTGAGCGCCCTTATCTTGTTGAAATAGGATTTCTTACTTGATGGGACCCCTTACGTATGCTTTCTAGAGTATGTTAAGATGCTATTATGGATATTTCAAGAAGGAAATAATCACCTAGCATAGATAAGAAAGCTTAGGCCTTTGAGCAACCAAAAGTGGTGGATTGCCTTAGATAGGTATCTAGCACCTTTGGCAACTTAGTGATGCTTTAGATATCACTTAAGATATGATGATGTGATGTATTAGATACAAGTATACTAGGATGGATTGGTAGTGTTTTTCCTATGAGTGTGACCTTAGATGATGTGTATTGTCATTTATCCAGAAGGAAGGGAATCAAATGTTCCAAAGGGAACAAGATATTCCTTACCATAGAGTCAGGGCTACATATAGTATGAGGTAGCAAATTTTCCTACAACAGGTAAAAATGAGAAACCAGCGTTCCTAGTAAAACATGCTAGGGTTTTAAATGAGCTAAGTGTAACACCCCTCGATTTAATAACCACGGCACAATCTTCATTATACCACAGATACTAAATTTTGGCATGCTATAACTTTTAAATAATATTCATCCAAATTAAATCATTGTGCATATACAGAAAATATAAGCCACGGATGAAATAATACATAAGCCGCCATTAGCACACATAATTCCATAAGCCAAAATCAAAACACAATTCATAGGACTAGATAATTAATTTAAAGCATACATAGCACGGCGCATTTCACATACCGCTTAAAATAAAATACATTAAATTGGACATCAAAATGTAGTTATACTCAAATTACACCTTAATATAAGTAATGCAGAAGGAAACATAAACTACTCATAAAGACATCCACGTTTAAGGAGTGTGGCACTCCAACGGATCCACCTCGGGATCCTCCCCCAGTTCACCTGAAGACACAAAGACAGGACAGAGTGGGGTTCCACGAGTAGGTGCCCTAGCAGCTGATGTCATCGAATCCTCGTCCTCTCTGGGAGTGTGAATCAGATTACCCCATAGCTCCCGAATGGACAGGGCAAACTCCAGATGCACCGATGTAGTAAGTGTCAGGATAGGGTCTCCATCACGAGTCCTCCTCACAGTCAAGATCAGGTCTCCAACGTACCGTATACGCTCTTCAGCCCAGTCGACTCGCCACGCATTGGCGCCACCAGTGAACACAATCCTAACGAACCCAATGGAACCCCTTCTTGATGACACCACTGAATATAAGAGATCGAAACAAGTAAAATCTGGAAGGAAACAATCGCGTCCCCTCAACATTCTTTAACCAAGAATTACATAGGACAAGAATAATACATACAAGAGGTGAGATAACTAACTTCATTACCAATTATGGCAGTAAGAAACAAATGAAAGACAATAATGCCTTTCACATATAACAATATTAAGTACAGGCAGATAACATCATGTCAATACAGGGATATTACATAATAATAAACATAATCATATTATTACAAAGATATCGCAAGTCAACAAGCATAATTATATTTTCAATCAGTAAGTGATTCAACAATGTACATCACAATATATGTATGTTAACTATGCCATGACAGTATGTATGATGACTATACATATGCACAATGCGTATGCTGGCCATTCACATGTACAACATACTCATTTCCTACTCCATGGAGCTAGACTCAAGTTTTCAGAGATGAACATCCCAGAAGATCTGTCCCCTCTAAATAGACAGTCTATGCCGAGCCACAAAAAGCAATAGTGGTTTGTCAGGCTGCCAGTGCGTTACAACAGTGATTCACGACCAGGGGTATACAATGTGATAGCATAATCACTAGTGAATCACCGCGCCCTGACGTCCTCATAAGGCCTACTCAAGGCCCTACTATCCTGTAAGTTCTCGTTCACTCCTAGGCATAAAATGCCATAACTGTATGATGCTCAAATGCATATTCAATGAAATCAAATCATAGCTAACTCAATAGTCTATCTGATGTTTCCAGGGTCCAGTTCATCGGCCCAATAGCACAATGATGCCAATACATGTTCTCTCAGAGTATCTCAATTATACAAATTCAAGAATCATGCATTTTAAAATCATAAGCCAAAATGGTCATCAACAGATTTGGGTCTCACTCATGGGCCCGGTAACAAAGTCGTCATTCATAATTAATTTAGGACATATCATTGTCTCATAAGGTTTTATCATTGTTCGTCTCTTTGTCCTTAATAAGATTCATTTAATTAAATGTCTTATGATTCTCAAAGTCTCACTTACACTCTTAATTCTTGTTTCTCTAATTCAATTAGTGATTCTCTTTAGTCATAATAAAACTTATTTAATTAAATGTCTTATGATTCTCAAAGTCTCACTTACACTCTTAATTTTTGTTTCTCTAATTCAATTAGTCATTCTCTTTATTCATAATAAAACTTATCTAATTAAATGTCTTATGATTCTCAAAGTCTCACTTACACTCTTAATTCTTGTTTCTCTATTTCAATTAGTCATTCTCTTTATTCATAATAAAACTTATTTAAGTAAATGTCTTATGATTTTCAAAGTCTCACTTACACTCATTTTTGTTCCTTCAAAGGTCAAGGTCTACTTCTAGTTTTATGGTAAAATTCCATTTTCTTTCTCCTTATATCTTATGAATCCCTAATTGATTCTTGATTATCCCATTAACTAAGTTTCACTTTAATTTAGCATTTCTTATGAAATTTTTCTCTAGAGGAATTCTCTCATTTTGTTAAGTTTCTTACTTTAAATTTAGTCATATCCACTTAGAAAATTATTCTAAGGCTTTCCAAGTTTCACACATCCTTATTCTTTTCTTAGGTTCAAGGAATCCCTTTAAGTTATCAAATTGATTTCTTTCCATTTCATTGTTAACTACTTAATCACTTGATTAATTAAATTTCAAAGTTATAAAAAGTTACATGGTTAGGCCCTAAATAGTCCTAGAGTCCGTGAGCCTCTCTAAGGTTAGGAACCACAAATTTCCATTCAATTTATTACATGTTATTCTCTTGATTAACCATGCTTCTATCTTGTTACAATTTTTCACTAAGAACACCCTATTTTAGGGTTTATGGCTGTGAGCCTCTTAGAAAAGGGCAAGGGTCATTTGCTTCCATTTCAAGTTTCCAATTCAATAAGAATCAATCGAAGATTAACAATATATACCAATATAACCAATAAATCCCATTGAGCCAAAATCAATACAAGAATCATAAAAGAAAGTACATAACCAAGAGAGTAATCCTATCATGGATTCTCTCACAACCAACACAGAATACAAGTTTCCACTACTAATAGAGGTTGAGGTGGATCATCTCCCTCTTACCAAGAAAGAAAACAAGCAAAGAAATTCCCTTGAAGTCCTTTGTGAAATTCGGCCTCCACCACCACCAAAATCCTAGGACATCAAAATTTCACAATAAATAAATCAAACCATAAAAGAGAAGTTCTTGGTCATCAAGATGACCAAGAATCACAAAAATAAGGAGAGAAAATGGAAAAATCACAAACTTTACCTTAAAACTCCAAATCTTAGGGCTTTATGGAAGAAGATGAAAATGGTGGATTTAGGTGATGGTCACAAAAGAGAAAATATTCTAGATGATGAGAAATGGTAGGAAATGGGGTTGGTTGGATGAAAAATCTTGGATGGCCAAAAATGGTGTTCTTGGCCGTGGAAGAGGAGTGAAAATAGAGAAGAGAAAAGTTGATTCCTTTGTTGGTGATTTTAACAAGAAGAAAAAAGCTTCAATGGAGGGATGGATTCAAGCAAAGTGGTTGCTTGAAATAAATCAATAATGGTGGAAGAAGGAGATGGTGCAACCGTGGAGAGGAGAAGAGAAAAGGAAGAGAAGAGCTTGAGAAAGTAAAGAAGAGAGAAGGAAGAGAAAATGTTAGAGAGAGAAAGTGATAGTAAGGATGGAAGATGCTTTTAGGGTTTTTGAATTTAGATAGTATGATTAATTAAGTGAAGCACATTTTTGGCTCCAAAGAGGGAGCATGCAGCCGTGTGAGAGAGGGAGAGGAGAGAGCAGAGTGTGTAGCTTCCTTGAGAAGTTTGTAGCTTTTTCAAAAAGAGGATTTGATTAGACATAAAGTAGATTACCTTTGGATAAGATAAGGTGATTTAAAATAATAGGATAATAAAGTGATTAGGATTTTAGCTATAGGTTATTACCCAATGGATAATTGTTACAGTACACAAGCTAGTATTAATTATCCATCGGATAATAGAGCGTACTGCAAAATTTTATTTAACAGTGCATACAGAGATTTTATTTATCAGATAAAACCTCAAAAAATGTAAACCTCGTAAACTGTGCCCGACTTCGGGTTTAGTAAGATCTCCCGTTGATGCTTCCACAGTTCAAAGTTTTCCAGCCTCAAGGAAAACATTTCATTTTTTCAGCTCCGCTTAATGCGCGCGTAAAATGAGGAATATATTAAAATATTTGATGTTTCTAGAAAAATTCAAAAAAATTCTCAAAAATCACAAATATTAGGAAATGACTATTTTTCATGAAACAAAAAATTTCCGGAGTGTTACACTGACTCTACTCAGTGTGCACATAAAATGAAGAATATATTAAAATATTCGACATTTCCAAAAAAATTCACAAAAATTCTCAAAAATCACAAATATTAGGAAATGACTATTTTTCATGAAACAAATAATTTCTGAGGTGTTACACTGACTCTGCTCAGTGCGCATGTAAAATGAGAAATATATTAAAATATTCAACATTTTCAAAAAAATATAAATTTTTTTCCAAAAAACACAAATATTATAAAATAATTATTTGTGATGAAACAAATAATTTTCGGGATGTTACAGCTCTCCCCTTCTAAAAAAAAATTTCGTCCTCGAAATTTTCATACCTTAGAATCTAGCTCCCACATTGTGCCTCCAATTATATCACCCCAAATCGCTTTTACTGACATAATATATTTTCCCCTTGAATTATTGGCATCATTTCCTGAGTCATCTTAACTTTATCCTTTGCTTGTTGTACAAGCTCGGGTCCAATCACAACCCTTTACTGTCCTGGTGCCAACACAAAGGTGTCTTACATCGCCGTCCATATGACGCCTCATATTCAACTTCTTCTATTCGACCAGATATTTTGACCCTTATGATCACTGCATATGCTAAATGTTTGCTTCATGCAGAAAATGCCTCTAGACCTCTAACGCAAAGCACAACAGCTAATTCCACGTTCATGTAAGGTAGTTCTTTTCATGTACTCTCGATTACCTTAAAGTACACGCTATCACTTCCCTATTCTGCACCAGCATCCATTGTAAAACTGCTTTAATTTTTGACGGACTCCCAGAATTTTCTTCCTGTGAATCTATGTGTCCCAAAATGAACTCCCTCCAACTAGAATTCGTGGTTAGACAACTTCTCGTGCAACATCCTCCTCATCTTTAGAATTTCGAGGAATCACATTGAGAGATTTGGTACGTTCCTCTGATCTTCAAGAGTAGGTCAGAATGTCACCATCAAGGACATTCACAAATCTACTACAACAGGGAAGAGAGATCCCATTCATGTAATCGATGAATGCTGCTGAGGTGCACGTTGCATGGAATAATGTTACCAAAAACTAGTAGTGCTCATAAAGCGTTAGAGAAAGTTGTTTACGAAATATCTTCTACCTTCGAGCAAACTTATAGATAACCAAAACACAAACTGATCGTGGAGATAACAGCGGCTTCCTTTAGTTAATTCATTATGCCATCTATCCTTGATCTTAACAGAAACGTTATATAAGGTATGTTCTTCTCTAATCGTGCTTGTTACCAAGTGGCCTCAATACTCAAGAGGGGGGTGAATTGAGTATAAAAAACAAGTTCACAAATCTTTCGTAAATCGTTTGATAAACAATTTTCGTTGAAGCTAATTGATGATTAGAGATGATTGGATATAAGAGATAAACACTTTTACTTATAAATGCAATAGCCAAAGGGACCAATATTCAAGCAATTCAATAAAATAGTACTCAATGTAAAGAGAAGGGTTTAGAGAAAACAAACACAATAATTTATTCTAGTTCGATCACCAATCCACTTGTGATCTATGTCCAGTCCTCAAGCAACCGCTAGAGATTTTTCACTATTTCTTCAAGTTTCAATAGGTGCTTGATAACCTTTACAACCTTGAGCACTCAATACTTTGGGATACCTCACCCTTGGAGCTTGAGTCTCTTCAACTAAGGGATACCTCACCCTTTACACTTTTGGAGGGATGTCTCACCCTCTTTATAAAATAATATAGATTGATTGAATGAAGCACTCACTAGGGTAGATGATTACAAATTGAAGCTGTAATATACTCTCAAAGATTATCCCACGTTTTTACAAAAAATAGAGCAAGAATGGATTTGAGGATTGAATCACGTTTGAAAGTATTGGTAATCAGTTTTTGGTTCAAGGTTAGCCTCTAATGAAGACCCAACATTGGTATTTATA